>JARUPZ010000010.1:8455416-8847916 GCA_031213475.1 Nereocystis luetkeana | reverse complement strand
CCGCCATTTTAGTGCACGACCACAGCGTCGTTAGGACATACAGCAGTACATGGTGTCTCGCAACGTGTATGGTATGTGTCGGTAGTGAGGGACGGGCCACTTGCCGACGCGTTGTCGACGTGGTGGATACAGCGTGTTCTCGGGTTTTGTGGCCAAGCAGAGCACTCAGCAGCAGCAGCAGCAACAACTACAACTTTCAGCAGCACTCGAGGAACACTCGATTCGAGCAGCACGCGTACGTCTGTTGTTGATGTTCTTGTACTGCTGCGTACTGCTCGAGCAGGACTCGAGCGCACGAGCATGAGTAGGTCGAGCACAATGCACCGCAAAAAAAGAGACACGTCACCACGATCACTCGATTGCTCAAGCGCAACGAGCACGAGACAAACACGAGCACGGCGTGGCCAAGCAGTCACGGGCAAACGAGCACTCAGCAGCAGCAGCAGCAGCAGCAACAGCCCCCAGCGGCCCTGGAGCAACACTCGACTAGAGCAGCACTCGTACGCCTGTTGTTGCTGTTGTTTTGCTGCTGCGTACTGCTGAAGCATAAGCTCGACACTATTACACGCAACGCCATACGTGGTATTAATGCAAATATCCGATAAATAAATGATGAATCGAACCTTGATACAAAAAAAACAATCCCATGTACGTTGTGGATACAGCGCGTTGTCATGTCATTGTGGCCAAGCAGTCACGAGAACACGAGCACTCAGCAGCAGCAGCAGCAGAAGCAGCAGCAGCACTCAGCAGCACTCGAGCAACACTCGATTCAAGCAGCACTCGTACGCCTGTTGTTGCTGTTCTTGTAGTGCGGCGTACTGCTCGAGCAGGACTCGAGCGCACGCGCATGAGTAGTAGGTGTCAAGCCAATTGCACCGCAAAAAAAAAAACCCGGGGCCACGATCATTCGACTGCTCAAGCGGGACGAGCACGAGACAAACACGAGCACGGCGTGGCCAAGCAGTCACGGGCACACGAGTACTCAGCAGCCGCAGCAGCACCCAGCGGCCCTGGAGCAACACTCGACTAGAGCAGCACTCGTACGCCTGTTGTTGCTGTTGTTTTGCTGCTGCGTACTGCTCGAGCATGATTGAGCTCTACATTGATACATGCAAGGCAATACCTGGTACGGGGTATTAATACAAAGATCCGATAAATGATGAATCGCACCGAGATACTAAAAAAATAATCCCATGTACGTGGTGGATACAGCGTGTTGTCATGTTATGTGGCCAAGCAGTCACTGGCACACGAGCACTCTGCAGCAGCAGCAGAAGCAGCAGCAGCAGCACTCAGCATCACTCAGCATCACTCGAGCAACACTCGATTCGAGCAGCACTCGTACGCCTGTTGTTGCTTTTCTTGTACTGCTGCGCACTGCTCGAGCAGGACTCGAGCGCATGAGCATGCGTAGGTGTCAAGCCAATTGCACCGCAAAAAAAAATACCCCGGGACCACGATCATTCGGCTGCTCAAGCGCAACGAGCACGAGACAAACACGAGCACGGCGTGGCCAAGCAGTCTCGGGCACACGAGCACTCAGCACCACCAGCAACACCAGCAGCAGCAGCAGCAGCAGCAGCACCCAGCGGCACGGGAGCAACACTCGACTCGAGCAGCACTCGTACGCCTGTTGTTGCTGTTGCAAACTCGAGCAGCACTGCTGTGTGCTGTGTGCTGTAGTTGCAGTTGCAACAAAAAGCGAGAAAAACAAAATCTTTGCAGCTGAAATACGAAGATCCGGGTAGGAGTTTAAGCCTCTGGATGGCTTTTCGGAAGTGGGACCCCATGCCCTGAGTTGCTTGCTGGGTCACGTGGCTTTGACCATGTGGAGCATGGGCCACGGAACCCGGCCGGAGCCAACGCTTGTACCGTACTGTCCACGCCGCCCGCCTGCGGGCCCCGCAGCAGGAAGCACGAGAAAAGACCCGCGGCCAAACGAGAAAAGTGAACTATTCCAGAAAAAAAATCCACTTGGTACTAAGTAATATAGCACCCAACCCTGCAAATTTCTTATCCTTATGGGATGATTTTTCTTATTATTCAAGGTGAGACATCAGCTTCAATTTATTACGAAACCAACGACTTTGCAGAGTTTCTGAGCAATACTTTTCTCATTCGTGACACGAAACAAGACTTGTGAATTTATTTTCAGCGGGGGGGCTCTGTAGGAAGTAGGAAGTGTACTTCTGTTACTGCCCGTGCTTTCAAGTATTTGGGGATTCAATACTCTAGATACTGCTTGGATTACAAGTAATCCAGGGGCGAATACTCTAGATACTGCATTTACTTAAAGTAATTCGGGGTCCAGTACTCTAGATACTGCTTGAACTCGGAGTATTTCGGGGTTCGATACTCTGGAATACTGCTGTACTCAGAGTATTTTGGGTTCGATACTTGGAATACTTGAAGTACTTGAAGTATTTAGGATCCTGTACTGCTCGTACTTTAAGTACTCGGAGTATTTGGGCAAACCGTGCGGCGCATAAGTCAATACTCGGGAGTATTTCAGGGTTTTATATTCCGAGGTACGAGTAATACTTGGAGTATTTCAGGGCTTTATACTCCAAGGTACTCCGGGTTAGAGTGAGTATTTTACTCAGAGGATAAAGTATTCCTGGGTTCAATACTCGTGATACTCACTCGTAGTACTCCGAGTAATTTAGATGTTTGTACTCCGGGTACTGCTTGTACTCGACTATAAGTACTGCTCTTACTCCCGGTACTCGGAGTATTTGGGCCTTCAGTACTGCTCATACTCCAAGTACTCCAAGTATTTAGGTCACCAGTACTCTAATACTCGGAGTACTCGGAGTACGAAAATTACTCGATACTCCGAGTATGCTCGGAGTATCGAGTATACTCGGAGTATCTGTGGAATGTTGGTTCGACGAAGTGTACGCATGGATGATGATTGCTACGGGGCTATTAATGATACCGAGAAGTCGAACGCGTTCGAGCCGCGAGCATTGTCGGTACAACCCCCAAAAACCGTCAAACCAGCTGCTGCACAGGTGATATAGGGCGAGTTTTGACGTCGTAAAAAGTGGATCATCGTGATTCTTACTGATACTAAAGTAGTAGGAGCTCGAGCAGGGTGCCAACAACAGCATCATACGATAGCGAAACAACAAGAACCGACGGAGGGTGATAAACGAACCGCGCATACGCGTCAGACATCCGCTCCTGCTAGGAGAGCCAACGTCTTCCGCACCGTGAACAAGCGTCTCGCACAGCGAAAAACGTGGGCCGAAAACAAGCGATAAACGTGCGAGAAGCACGGCTGTGAAATAGAGATAAATGGAAACAGAACTGTGTGAAGAACACGTGTTAACTCGTCTCTCGCGGCCGGGTTGATAGTTGCGAGGCAGACAGACAGACGCGGCCAACCCTTTGGCCGACTTCGCGCCCTGTTGGAGGTATGGTCAGTCTGTGCGTTGCGGCGATAGGCGTTTTTGTTGTCTCACCACAGATGTTGCAGGCAGGCTTCTTCCTTCCTCTGCTGTATGCCGTTGAGTTGTCTTTGCTCGGGGCAACGTCTTCGCGCCGAACCTCATCATCATCGCCACGGGCCACCAACAACGCGGTGTACAACGCGGTGTAGCGAGCGTCGCTCTTCGTCGTCTTCATACGGGAGGTGAAGTCGGATGTGAATAATGCGGCGGGTTTTCGATATGTAACAGCAAAGTGCAAAGTGCGGCGGAACTGTAGTTCATAATTCATACGATCTCCACCAACTACGCGGCGGGACAAACAGGCTATGTTACTTTCTCGTGTCAAGCATGCATGATTGTGTGTGTACAGCAGAGTGCTGCGGTAGAAGGAGATAGGGAGGATGGATTGGAAATTGGGTGTTGTTCCAGAGCTATAAAGAGAGGTACTGCTTTGTTGTCTGCAATCCACAGCCCGGCGTATGTTGAGTACAAATGACGACAGAGAGGATTGCGTGAACCCCTCGGTATCTCGAAAGACTCTTATTCCAATGGAATTCGGGTGAAGCGACGATAGATGAAGAGGACCGGATGTTCAAAGCACAGGAGGGCAGGAACACATGCGTGTTTCGAATATGACGTCGCGAAGAACAAAATCTTGGAACACATTGCACGAAGGCAGCTTACAAAAGGCGATTTCGGAGTACCAGGTATGTGAGAGCTACATTTTTTTCACGTTGCACGAAGGGAGCTTACAAAAGTTGTGAGTACGTGAGGTTTATATTTTTTATACAAGTTGGTATTAGAGGCAATACTATGATGAAGTTATGTATTGGGCATCACGCTGTCTATATATATATTGACTGTGCTCAAGAGACACGACGGAGATGTTCCATTTAGTATAAGGGAGTTCCATATATTGATGTGGGATTATAAGAAAGGGAGATTTAGGCGGATAATCTGCGGAAAAGCGGGAGATTTATTGTGCCTGCAATGTGATGGATAATTACGTGGATGCGCCGCCAGCTGCTGTCACTCGACAGCACGGATATATAATATATACAAGAGGAGTTCCGTGTTATTGTCTGGAGTCAACCACGCGTTCCCGTGCCAGCTGCGTCTATACCTTTAGAGATCAATCAACACACTAGTGAAAACCGGTGATCTTCTATTGGCAAGCGTAGCCAAGGCCAACCTAGAGAGGTGGGAACCTTCCGGCATGTCTGGTTCAGATGGCATGTCTAGTCAGGAAGCAAGCGAGGCCATTGAGAAGATGCTGAAGATGCAAGAAAAAATCGAGGTCCTGGAGAAGATGATAGAAGAACAGAAGCTGGGCGCCGAGAGGAACGTGCCGCGAGAAGGAATGGAGGGGGGGGGCAGTGGGGAGGCGAGAGGAGAAGCAGCTGGGAGGTAACCAGCAGCGTCGACGGTGACGACACCTGGGCTGGGAGCCCGTTCAGGCATGTCACCAAACACTTCTTTGTACCGCCCTAGTCTATCCCAGTCGAGACCCCAAAAATCGAAAACATAGAAGCCCACTTTAGTACGTGGCGCAGTAAGTTCGAAGCGTACCTGACATCCCTAGTGCCTTCATGTGTTAAGCACCTCAACCCCTGTTTTGGTTGGTGACGTGAGGGTGTCGGAGGAGGAGCTAGCATCCAGGCACTCTCCTCACGAGATTAGGGATGCGCGATTAGTGTTACAGCCGCCTGCCTCTTGTGTGCCGCTATCGGCTCGGTCTCACCTCGATAGCCAGCTGTTGTCGTTCGTTGAGAGAGTCCTTCTGGGGATTTCCTCCGTTCCTCGCTCCCGAATCCTCTCTGGCCACGGGGTGGCCAGACGCCACGCGAGTTGAGTGTTGGTAATGCTCAGCAAGTGCGACGTGTGATTAACAGACAGGCACGTGATAGGCGATAATCATGCACGGTGTGTGAACAGGATATATATGGTTTGACTTGTTTCTTTCGTTCTTTGGTGGGATTGACTAACCCCAGGTAGGGCAACAGAGCACCCGTATCGACCATTACAGCCCATACGGGGTTTCCATTACCCAGACAATGCCCCCCCCCGCCGGGGACACTCCATTGTATACCTACATCGATATGACAGCGAGCCATCCTACGGCTTTATCGCTGCCTTACACGATGCACCCTCCGTGCGTCACTGGTCAGGCCAGTCGACGTACATCACAGAATACCCTGTCGCCCACCTGGGCGACTCCTGCAGCCCGTAGCGCTGCAACACCCCCCCTGCCCGACGCATACCTATCGTCGGTGCACAGCGGGTATCCCGGCCACTACCCGGTAACAGCGTGGGCAACTCCTCCTCCATATACCCGACGAACCGGCTGCCGCGTCCTTCCTTATCCGTTCGACGATTAACGAGCTTCGGCCACGTACGGACATCCCCGATGCTCGTGACGCGGCTCCTACGCCTTCCGCTTCTCCTTCTAACGGTCGCTGCTGCTGTTTCGGCTTCTGCGACGGCTGCAGTTGCTGTTTTTGCTTCCGTTGCTGTTGCTGCTGCTGCTGCGGATGACCCAGTTGCTGCGCCTGATGCTGTTCCACCTCTTCCTCCTTCTTCTCCTGCTGGGCCGGCTGTTTGCGCGCCCTCCGCGGCGGCGGAGGCGGTGGACCTGATTGCCCCCCCGTCCTGCGGGTTCCCGATGCCGTGCTCGGTTGCTGCTACTACGGTTGCGCTCCTGCGTGGCGCTCCTGCTACGGCGGTGGTGGCTGCTACGGCTGTTACGACTGCGACTGCGGCTCCGTGCATCTAACTTGAAAATGGCACGATGCTTTAGCATCCTTTGCCGCTTATGAAACGGGTTACACACAAACCTCCCCGACCCCTGATCCGGCGTCCTCTCATAGATGCTTGATAGCTCAGACCGGGCTGCTCGACGGAAGTGATTTGCTACCCCCCGGTCCAATGCTCGTGCGCCCGATTCGCGTGGATGCCTTCCCTTCCGCGTTTGCTGGCCGCCTCCTTGATCAAGACCCTGTTACCCCCCAGCGTCTGCTCACCCGAGGAACTCCTCTGAGTTGCCGCGTCGTCCCGCGCTCTTCTTGGGCTCTTTTCCCCCTGCTGTCTCTTGAGTATCCCTCTTAGCCTCCAGAACATCTGCTGCCTCTCCGCCACGAAATTGGACGAATTCGCGCCTCATGTGGTTCGGCCGCTCATGGAAGATCTTGAATTCACGCCTCATATGCTCCGGCCGCTCATGGAAGATATTGAGTTTGGCTGCCAATACCCCAACACCAGCTGTGCAATCGAGGATTTCGTCGAAACTCATCTTTGCAAGCTCTGTGTGAAACTTCGCTCAGGAACGTTTGGTGCACCCCTACTGTGGTCGTTTGAAGATACTGACGTTTGACTCCAAGTAAGTAAGTCGTTTGAAGGTACTGACGTGACTCCGAGTAAGTAAGTCGTTTGAAGGAACTGACGTTCACGCCACGTTTGAAGGTACTAACGTGACTCCGAGTAAGTAAGTTGTTTGAAGGCACTGACGTTCACGCCACCTTCACTGACGTGCCTCCGATTAAGTGTCCCGGCGGGAGAGGCCATTGTATACCTACATCGATATGACAGCGAGCCATCCTGCGGCTTTATCGCTGCCTTACACGATGCACCCTCCGTGCGTCACTGGTCAGGTCAGTCGATGTACATCACAGAATACCCTGTCACCCACCAGGGCGACTCCTGCAGCCCGTAGCGCTGCAACATTAGTTCATGGATTGACGGTGGAAGCGATGACTGGATACGCAATGGCTGAGTTCAGAATGTGGAAGGCAATGTCGCCAAGTGGTGCCTGGAAAGAATTAGAGGACTACTACATGCCAAGGACGATAGCGGCCACCCATAGGCTAAAGAGAGAGTTCGAGACCATCAGAATGGTCGAGGACGAGAGCCCCGTGCTGTTCCTAGGTAAGGTGGATAAGGCAGCGGATGAGCTGGCCATGCTAGGCTGTGGTAAGAGTGTGGAAGAGGTGAACCGGCATATCGTGACGAACATCTCGCCCTTGCATACGATACAAAGTAAGTCCGTTCTTTCCCGCCCATCCATCCCCCGTTCCGAGATCGATGAGAGCATCCGCGATGCGTACGCAACCGATAGGGCAGATAAAGAGATGGTTTCCAAGGCGTTGGGTGTGCAGGGAGTGGGAAATCAGCATGTTTTGTACGCCGGAGGTGCGCAGCCTGCCGGTGGTGGAGGTGCGGGTCCAGGAAGGGAAAGGAGGGGCAGGAGAGGCGGGAGGTTCAAGGGTGGGAAGCAGCCGCAGCAGCAGCAGCAACCGTATCCGCAGCAGCAGCAGCAGCAACAGTATCCGTAGCAGCAGCAGCAGCAGCAGCAACATCAGCAGTATCCGCAGCAGCAGTAACAGCAGCAGCAGCAGTATCAGCCGCAACCGCAGCAGCAGCAGCGGCCCCAGCAGCAGCAGCAGTATCGTCAAAAGCAGCAGCAGCAGCAACAACCCCAGCAACAGCAGTACCAGCAGCAGTAGCATCGCCCCCGTCAGCATGATGGCCACCGGGGAGGAGCTTCGCCGGGGGGAATTACCGGCCCCAAATGGCGTAGGGGTGCCGTGGCCTGCAGGTACCGTTGGGATGACTCCGGTCCCGACCCTTTCGGTACGGGTGGGGCGGTCCCGCCCATGGGTTAGGTACCTACCGAGCCACTACCAGGGGCAATGCCTCCTATGCCCTCGCCGCCCGTAGTGACTCCGGCAGGCTGGGGTCTCCCGCCGAGCAACACGCAACCGACGAGCAAGGGGGTCTGCTTCCGGTGTGGCAAACACGGCCACTACGTCGCAGCTTGCCCGGTAGCCGCCCCGCAGATGAACGTCGCGGTCCCGAGTACTGCTGCTCCTCCCCCTCAACAGATGTACTACGGAGGTGGCTGGTAGCAGGAGACGCCCTACGGCAGTGGTGGGTATAGCTCAGCCGGAGCTTTCCCGTCACAACAACCCTCCTCGAGCACTTTCCCTTCCCCTGGCCCGGCGAACAATGGCAACCCTACGCCTACGTTCGGCCCGCACCTCCTCACCCCGCAGTTTGCGCACCAAGGCAAGAGTAGTTTTAGCGACGATTTGGTTTGGGCTAGTGGGAGGGAAGAGTGGGTAGCGGATTCGGGACCAACCTTTCACCTAACTGGTAACCCTTTGGCATGGTAGGCTGTCACCCCCCTCCCTCCGGTCAGAGTAGTTTGGTCGTCGGTGACATGAGGTCACTGAAGGTCGAGTACTTTGGACAGATTCGGATGGTGATGCACAGCGCTCAGTGTGATGTTCGAGTTAGGCTTTTGGACGTAGCATACGGGGCCGATGTTCGGTTCAACCTGTTTTCACTTCACGCAGTAAGGCTGAAATGCCCGGTGACATTATATTCCCAGGGAGCTCACTTGTTGGATGGGCAATTGTCATTTATGCGTAGGGACGCAGGTTCGTACGTAGACGCCACGCGGACTGTAGAGACGCCGATTGCTGCCGCTGTTTTGGCCCCCGGAAAAATGCGGAGGATTGATATTAACGACCTTTACGTTTCCTTTGCCCACTCCCATGCTGACACTCTCCGTGAGACGGCACGCCAGATGGGCATTAAGGTTTTTGGGGAGTTGGTTTCGTGTGCTGGGTGTTCTGAGGCGAAGAGGAGGAGGATGGCGCAGCCGTGGACGACCGTTTGCCGCTCCATCAGGCCTCTGGAACGTCTGTTCGTGGATCTGTCGGGACAGGAGTCGACGTCTGCTGGCGGTGCGCAGTACATAATGATGATCGTCGACGACTACTCGCGACTGGGATGGCCGTATTTCTTGAAGCGGAAGTCCGACGCCCCGAAGGTCTTCGCTGGTTTTCTGGCCGACATCAACGCCAAGGATGTTCCGTCCATCGTGGAGTGCCTTCGCTCGGACAACGGCACCGAGTTCACCAAGGCGGAGTTCGTGGAGCTGCTCAACCATCACGGTATCCGCCGCGAGCACACGCCGGTCGATTCTCCGACGCATGACGGCGTGGTCGAGCGGCGGATTGCGATGACGCTAGAGCTTGCAATGGCGCCCCGCCTGGAGGCCCCCCGCGTGTTTGGCAATGCAAGGATGCCGGCGACGAAGCCCCTCTGGGCTGAGTCCTGCGTGTACGCGAGCGACGTCATCAACGTGACGGCAAGAGTGAAGGACAAGCCGGAAATGCACTCGCCGTACCGCAAATTTTACGGGAGAGCACCGTTTGCGCGGCTGCTCCCAGTTTTGAAGCCAGGTTTCCACCACGTCAGGAGGAGCTTGAAGACCGAGCTGAAGGCGGAGGCTTGTTTCTACCTCAACGGCGGCAACCACCACGCAGCTGACTGCAGCCAGATTCTGCTGGCATCTGGCCGGAGGTCGTTCTCCCGCGACGTCACTTGGGAGCACCCGAGGAAACCGTTTGTGGGGTTACTGCCTTCGGAGGAGGAGAGCTCCCCGCCGCCGCCGTCGCCGCCACCACCGCCCCCGGGTACGCCGGAGCCTCTGAGAGGCCCTCACGTATGGCCCGGATTACCGTCCCCATCCCCACTGCTGCCACCGCTACCGCCGTCATCACCGCCGCTACCGCCGCCGCCGCCACCGTCGCCGTCGCCATCGCCCCCGCCGTCACCGTCGCCGTCGCTGCCGCCGTCATCGTCACCACCGCCGCCACTGCCACCGTCACCGCCACCGCCATCGCCACCGCTGCCGCCGCCGCCACCGTCGCCGCCGAGATCATCGCCGTCGCCGCCGCAGCAGTCACCGCAGCCACAACTTTCGCAGCGTGCTGCCCGGGAACTGGGTTCTTTTATCCCGGACCCGGAGGATGGCGACGTGCTGAGGGGGCGGACCAGGGGGAGACTGCGCGACACCAAGAGAGTGGTGGTGGCGTGCAGGAAAGGCGGACCAGGGAGGAGACTGCACAACACCAGGAGGGTGGTGGCGGCGTGCAGGAGGGGCCCATCAGGGAGACTGTACGGCACCAGGAGGGTGGTGGTGGCGTGCATGGTGGTCGGACAATGGGGGAAGGTGGACGACACCCGGAGGAAAGGGACGTTCAGAGGGGGCGGACAAGAGGGGAGACCGCGCGGAACGGCGAGGCTATGGGGCATGGGCTGCTATCGCTGATGGCAGCACGGGAAGGTATAGGCCATGTACTTTCCCACCAAGCCCCCCCGCGGGAGAGTCCTCCCCTTCCCACGCGCCCGGCAAGCGAGCTTTCGACGCCGAACTCGTATGCTGAAGCGTGTGTAGACGAGTATTCGACGATCTGGAGGCAGGCGATGGACAAGGAATATCATGGACTGGCGGACGCGGGGACGTTTGGAGCGACGTAGCAACTAGAGGGGCTCAACGTCATGTCGGCGAAATGGGTGTTCGCCTGGAAGTCCAACGAGCATGGTGATGTGGTGCGGGCGAAAGCAAGGCTGGTGCCACGGGGTTTCAAACAGCGTGTGGGTACTGATTTCTTTGTGACTTTTGCTCCGACGCCTGCAGCGTCTTGAGTTCGTTTGTTGGGTGCCGTTGCGTGCGAGTTGGGTCTGGATTTATGTCATTTTGATGCTGAGCAAGCGTTCGTGCAGTCGAGTTTGGAGGAGGATGTTTTCATGCGACTGCCCCCTGGCTGCGGCGAAATGTCCGGTAAGGTAGTCAGGTCGATACGCAGTCTCTACCGCTTGAAGCAAGCGTCGAGGTCATGGCACAACCACCTTCTCACTCACATGAAGAGTCTAGGCTTTGAGCAGAGCCCCGCTGATGCGTGTGTCATGAGGTTGTTCGAGTCGGGCTCTGTCTCCATAGTAATAGTGGTTCATGTGGATGATATTTCTGCTATAGAGCGTGAGGCTAGGTGCGATCAGTTCTGTGAAGACCTGAACAGCCTTGTTCCGATCAACAATCTGGGCGAGTTGCGGTGGTATGCTGGTTGTTGTTTTTCGAGGGATTGGGATGCTGGTACTTTGACAATTTCGCAGCAGGCGTTCGCTGAAAAGACCGCGGCGAGGTTTGGTGTTAGTTCTGTGAGGAATAATCCGCTTTCGACTGGTGTGAAGCTCGAAGAGTTCGACGAGAATGAACCAGTGGGAGATTGACCTTTCCGCGAGTTGGTGGGGTGCTTGATGTGGCTCGCGAACCAAACACGACCGGATATTGCGAACGCGGTGAGGGCGGTAGCGAGGTACACGAATAGGCCGAGGGAAGTACACTGGGAGACAGCGGTAAGTATTTTAGAGTATGTTTCCTCTACGAGTGATTCGGCATTACGTTTCAGAAGGGTAGCGGGCTTGAACTGGTAGCGTTTGCGGATGCGGACTACGCCAACAAAGCCACTGACAGGAGGTCAGTTTCCGGTGGGGCTATCATGTGTGCTGGGGCGTGTGTGTGCTGGTTTTCTAGGACGCAGAAATGCGTTACGCTCTCGACCACTGAGGCTGAATATGTAGCACTAGCAGACACTATCAAGGAGGCGAGGTTCTTGCGCTACGTTTGGAGTTTCATTTTTCTAGGGTTTGGGGAGCGATGCATTACGGGTTTCGAGGATAACGAGGGGGCAAGGCACCTGGCACAAAACCCAGTGTGCCCGTCGAATTCTAAGCACATCGACGTTCGGCACCACTTTTTGCGAGAGCTTATTTTCAAGGGGGAGTTTGTCATTACCCATGTAGAGTCGGAGGAGCAGCGTGCAGACTTCTTAGCAAAGCCGCTCAACAACACGGTTTTTCGTTACCACCGGTTTTTTCTGATGAACCTTTGACGCCTTCTTTCCGAGATGTTTTAATATATTTTTTGAGTGAAGAGGGTGTTTGTACTATAAATCGTTTTGTTTCTGGTAATGGATTTTGAGAGTTTTTGGAGTTTTCCGAGTGGTCTCAATGTCAAACAATTTTCAAGTGGGGAAATCTATGTGCTATCTCGCATTACCGTCGCGATCTGTGTATCTATGGCGGGAGTAGGGGATAAGGGGAGATTCTTGTCATGAGGAACGGGGTTCCTCGCGATCTCTGGCATTAAGTTTCTTGACTTGAGTTTATTTCGATTGGCATGACCACTCCTGTTGTGATGTTTTTCTGATGGCTGTTGTGATTTAGGTTTTTGATGAAACTGCAGAAAGACTAGGAAGCGCCTCGGGGCGTGTGCGGTCTATATATGAAAATGTCTTCTGACGAGGGAAGGTTTGGATAGTAATTCGGAAATTGAGAGAGAGGTCGGTAAGACTGCAGAGAGACTGATATATTTTAATCAATTCCGCGGAAAATGCCGTTTTACCTGGCATTGGATTTCGGTATTTTTATATGTTTGCAACAGAGAGAGGCTATGGATTTGAGCATTTGAATACTGATTGGAGGATTCGAATGTTGATTCGAGAATTTGATTTTTGAGTCACAGATTGAATGTTTGAGTTTCTGAAGTTCATATGTGTTGGTCATATTATAGAAGAGATATATCGACCCAGCGAAGTCGTACATTGTCATGTTACCGACCTGGGGGGATATTGAAGTAGGGTCCGTGTATAGTGAGCAGGGGGGATATTGACTGTGCTCAAGAGACACGACGGAGATGTTCCATTTAGTATTAGGGAGTTCCATATATTGATGTGGCATTATAAAAACTGGAGATTTAGGCAGATGATCTGCGGGAAAGCGGGAGATTTATTGTGCCTGCAATATGATGGATAATCACGTGGATGCGCCGCCACCTGCTGTCACTCGACAGCACGGATATATATCATATACAAGTTTTCCCTTCGGAGTGGCATGAACGTAGCGTTTAAGAAGACTCTTGCCGAAATACGTATTTGGTGGGTTGGTTTGGACTATTCCACCAATTGCAGTTGTATGTGCTGCAGTTGGGACAATAGCTCAAATGTACCTGTTAACAACCAAATATGAATTAGTATAAGGAAAATAGTAGTGGAACATGCAGATGAGGGTGACGCAAGAGAGCAGTTATAATGACCGAAAAAACAGGTAGTAATGACGCAATACAGCTGTTATGAGATATTAAGGCGACATGAGCGTGCTATGCAACTTCGACAGTAAGCACTTGCTCGACGAACCACAGCGCCAGTAGACACATATCCTGCGACACCTAACAGTTCGACAACGAACGAAACCTTTGGCGGACGCCCAAACCAACTATTAATACGGCAGGAAATCCTCAAGGAAAAACGTCTTCAGCGTAGCAGTCGGCCCGGGGCCGGCGTGAAACGCAAAGAAGTCGAAGCGACGGGAGTGAGTAGTAGCAAACATTCTCTCGCAAACGCGAATGTCGCTAATATCAACGGAATCAGCACCCTGGCAAACACCCAAGGTAGATTGAAAAAAACAGGATCTTTCGTTGTCCACAGCACCCCGAGAGGATGCACAAAAGTCTGTTAGACCTTGGCCCTCGCCAAGGCACTAGCGTGATGAATGCGATGCAACACCTGACACTCTTCTTAGTTAGGTGAAGAAACCCCCACCGAAACAAAATGAACCCGTCCACTCCTAACGCTTGAACTCAAAGTACCCGCTGGCAGACTTGCAAGTACACGCACAACGGATGTTTGCTGAAAGTATTGAAGTATTGTAGACGCAGGCGCACGCTGCAACCAAACGCCCGAGAACACCTCTATATTCAGACCCCAGGCGCAGACCAAAGGCAGATCAAATGTGTATGATGCTCTACCGGCCGATCATGATAGACACGAGAACAGACTCTTAAAGTGCGAAGCTCTATTCCGAGCCCGAACCGAGGAGATCGACTGACACAGCCTTCTCGCTTGGCGGCGCTTTTCTCCAGTTCCACCCGAGCCTATTCGCCGAGCTTCGCGTGGCGTTCGCCCTGAACTGACTTGCTCGTCGAGGGCGATGAAGAGCTTCCTGGAGTGCTTGGAGCCCGAGAAGTGCAGGGGGGCCTTTCACTGGCCGATCAAGATGCCGTTGTCCTTGATAGTTCCTTTGCAGTGGACACAATCCTTAAGGACCTGCAAACATAGATTATAGACAACAGACCGACAGCACAAAGGAGACATGTAAGACGTGTTAAACGTGTTAAATACATATATTTTACTTGGTATGAGTTTAGCTGACGAAGACTTTGAAAAGAGCAAAGGCCCAAATCAATCATACCTGATCCGTTTGAGCCAAATCAGGTGTACACTAAAACCAAGTAAAAAACGCGCGCCGCGAGCGGTGTTCTGTCCATGAAAGTCGGGTAAAAAAAGAAGCGTGCCATATACGGCCTCCAAAATCCAAGTCGTTTAGTTTTATTTAGGGTGTAGATACCACGGGCTTCACTTGGACCTGCAGAGAGTCACTGTTAATAGGCTTCGTTTGTTCTGCGACGGCGGGGGCGCCAAGGAGTATTTATTCTGGCGCCCCCCCACCGTTGACAGCTTAAATCTTCTTGACCGTCCTCGCGGAACTGCCAGCTCGGCACGAAATTATCTTGCCGTACCAAACCTGAGACAAACTCGACTCGGGGTGGTGCAGATAAAGACCATGGTTATGTATGGACCGCTGTGACCATAGAAAACAACAAAGCAGCGGCAGTAGGACACGACAACTATTCAATAACTGAAGCACGTCGCACACCCCAAAGAAGGAAAAAAGTGAAACCAGCATACTCATGTATGCATATTTATGTAGATACGTACTTTGACGTACAACGTGTACGTGCGAGTACAGAGTTTATACGTTGCATAATGCAGAATAATTTCAACCGATGGAGGGCAGACGCATACGGAGAGAAACAGCAGAGTACGTATGTGGCCCCTCTGATTGGTTCAAAGTTGGCCAAAATCGGTTGAAAGCTAGAGAGAGTAGAACAAAACAGGTATAAGTTGGCCTCTTCGAGCCAAAACCAGTTACGATGTCAGCCTGGACAATAGCAGGGCTCCTGGGGTGTGTTTTGTACTTGTTTTTAGGATGTAACTGATTTTGGCCGAAAGTGGCCAGGTATAATACCTGATTTTGGCAAAACCACCTTTAAAAACAGTTTAGAAAATACGCGTTGCCGTGCGCTGTAGAGGCAGAAAGCACGAAAATGGTAAATAAATAGGAATGGGATGCGATGAATGATGTTGGCAAACCCTCACGTCTTTTTTCGCGGCAGAGACGGCGACGGCAGAGTCGGCAGCAGCATAAAACATGGAAACGTGTTAGTGTACTCAACGCCAGTCTGTTATCGTGTCGGAACAACAGCAGCAGCAGCGGCGGTAGGCAACTGTCTCGGTGTGGAAAGAAACGCAGGCTGTAAACAACAACGGCAGCTGTTGTTCGGAAAACAAAGTTGGTCATAGTGTGCAAAACAAAAACAATGGCATCAACAGCGCATATACAAATAAATGGCAGTACGCGTACTATACCCCTGTCTCGGTGTGAGTTCGTATCAAGAAAAACAAAATAGAAATTTGTTTTTGGTTATACGTACTGCTGTAGTACCTGGTATGTATTTGTGTCTTGTATTTAGTGCTGAAGGTCGACAACATGGGGGAACAGCAACAACCACGTCAACAACAACAACATAGACAACAGCTGCAGCAGCAGCGGCGGCAGACACTGACTCAAAGCTGCGTACAACAGCAACTACGCGAACGACGTCTGCGTACACAACAAAATCAGCATCCATGACGATAGGCGCGCGGGGTTATAGCAGCAGGAAACGCAGCAGCAGCAGTAGCAGCAGCAGCAATGGGCTGCGCCACCAATTCGTGTTCTCGCGTGCGGGAACACAGCAACGACGACGACGACGACAACAACAACAACAAGAACAACAACATGAACAACAACAACAACAACAACAAGAACAACAAGAACAACAACAACAACAACAACAACAACAACAACAACAACAACAACAACAACAACAACAACAACAACAACAACAATACCAACAGCATGAACAACAACAGCAGCAGCGGCGGTAGACACTGCTGTTGGGGAAGCGAACGCAGACTGTAAACAACAACGGCAGTAGCAGCTGCAGTAGCAGCAGCACAACAGCAAATGGCAGTAGGCGCAGTATTAATAGCGCATGGACAAATTGTAAAATTCATACGTTTTTGTCTTGGATTTAGTGTTAATTGTCGACTACGTGCGGGAACAGCAACAGCACCACCACCAACAGCATACCAGGTAAACAACAGCAGCAACAGCGAAGGTAGACACCTGCCTCGTTGTGGAAAGGAACGCAGGCTGTACAGAACAACGGCAGCAGCAGCGGCAACAGCAGCGCATACGCGTACTATAAAAACACGGAGGCAAAAACATCTTGGTTGTAGATTCAGTCCTGGAGGTCGAACATGCGGGAACAGCAACGTCAACAACACCACTAACAGCAGCAGCAGCAGCAGCAGCAGAAGCAGCAGCGGCAGTAGATACTGACTCAAAGATCCCTACAACAGCAACAACGCGAACAACAACTACATAAACCAACCTGAAACGAGAAAAAGCAGCATCAGGGGCGGTAGGCGCGCAGGCTAACAACATCAGGAAAAAGTGCAGCAGCAGCAGTAGCAGCAGCAATGGGCTGCGCCACCAAGTCGTGTTCTCGTATATCAATACCAAAAATTGTACGTAGTGTGGAAAAAACTCAACAACAGCAGCCGCGGCGGTAGACGTAGGCGACAAACAACAACAACAGCAACAACAACAACAACAACAACAACAACAACAACAACAACAACAACAACAACAACAACAACAACAACAACAACAACAACAACAACAACAACAACAACAACAACAACAACAACAACAACAACAACAATACCAACAGCATGAACAACAACAGCAGCAGCGGCGGTAGACACTGCTGTTGGGGAAGCGAACGCAGACTGTAAACAACAACGGCAGTAGCAGCGGCAGCAGCAGCAGCACAACAGCAAATGGCAGTAGGCGCAGTATTAATAGCGCATAGACAAATTGTATTATTAGTACGTTTTTGTCTTGGATTTAGTGTTAATTGTCGACTACGTGCGGGAACAGCAACAGCACCACCACCAACAGCATACCAGGTAAACAACAGCAGCAACAGCGAAGGTAGACACCTGCCTCGGTGTGGAAAGGAACGCAGGCTGTACAGAACAACGGCAGCAGCAGCGGCAACAGCAGCGCATACGCGTACTATAAAATCACGGAGGCAAAAACATCTTGGTTGTAGATGCAGTCCTGGAGGTCGAACATGCGGGAACAGCAACGTCAACAACACCACTAACAGCAGCAGCAGCAGCAGCAGCAGCAGCAGCAGCAGCGACAGTAGATACTGACTCAAAGATCCCTACAACAGCAACAACGCGAACAACAACCACATAAACCAACCTGAAACGAGAAAAAGCAGCATCAGGGGCGGTAGGCGCGCAAGCTAACAACATCCGGAAAAGGTGTAGCAGCAGCAGTAGCAGCAGCAATGGGCTGCGCCACCAAGTCGTGTTCTCGTATATTAATACCAAAAATTGCAAGTAGTGTGGAAAAAACTCAACAACAGCAGCCGCGGCGGTAGACGTAGGCGACAAACAACAACAACAACAACAACAACAACAACAACAACAACAACAACAACAACAACAACAACAACAACAACAACAACAACAACAACAACAACAACAACAACAACAACAACAACAACAACAACAACAACAACAACAACAACAACAACAACAACAACAACAACAACAACAACAACAACAGCAGCAGCAGCAGCAGCAACCGCGGCGGTATAAATAGGTAGCACACAACAACACCACCAACAACAACAGCAACAGAGAAGCACAGAACACAACTCACCGCCACCTCCTGTCTCGAGCGTGAAGCACACGGTGCGGGCGTCGATAGGCCTGGCGCAAAATTCACAGTCTTTGGGCCACTTCAAGATTATCCCGCTGCCGGGGTAGGTGTCGTGGTAGCCGGTCGCAAAATCGACCTTGCCTCCAAAGTTCTCTCTCCATCATATAGCTGGGAGATGCAGCGGTTGCACTTTACAGTGGGATTGAGCACTGACTTGGACAGGGGGGTTCTGTTTGAAATGGGCTTCCAAGATCCGCCAGAAGAGGCTGAGGCAGAGGTGTATTGAAGGCAGAACCTTTAATATCGGCAGCAGGAAAAAGTGCAGTCCACTCTGTAGAAGCAGCACCACCAGGAGCAGGCGATGCCATCTACCAGGCAGGAGCAGCACTAGCGGGAGGAGCACCCGGTATAACAGAAGCAGCGAAAGCAAAAGCAGCACTAGCAGGAGCGGCACCAGAATGAGCGGCACGAGTACGAGCGGCACGAGCAGGAGCGGCACGAGCAGGAGCAACGCCAGTAGGAGGCCAACTGGCCAATCGGTATACGAAAAGGCAGCACCAGCGTGACGCCCGTCGTATGATGTCTACATGTGTCCACACACGCAAATAATCCAATGACCCGCGTCGGAGTCCTGTGTTGAAACTATTCCGGAACAAAATAGAAAACAATCGGTCTACTATCGTATGTAAGCCGTCGTATAGCCGGTCTCTTCGGACCAAAGTAGCTGAGATCAACGGCAGTCCTGTTGAATCTGTTCCCGAAAAGTCCCTCCACTCGCGAATAGTACAAAACTCTCGCGAATCAGGGTTGACAATCTTGCGAAAGGCCACCGAAACGCCCCCACGGCGACCCACCAGAGAAAACGAATTATTTATAGTTTTGTTTACAAGAGGAGTTCCGTGTTATTGTCTGGAGTCAACCACGCGTTCCAGTGCCAGCTGCATCTATACCTTTAGAGATCAATCAACAATATATAATTAACTAGGGAATAAAAGGCCCTCCCGCCCCCACGGCGGTCGGGCCAGATTCCTGTAGATAATATAGGGGCTATGATAGGTGAGCCAATACCTACATAGACAGGGCATTAACTGTGGCCCCCTGCTTGAAAATGATGAAAACCACTTTGTAAATAAATCACTTTACCAGGTATGTAGGACCTCAATAGGCATCAAAATTATGAATTGTGCAATATTTATTTGATGTATGTGCTTGCTCCCTCTCTGGAATCTCACACTGCAACTATATTAGGTGTTGGTTGCAGCAGCACGATATAATATAATCTGCGGGTAATACGATACACGCACAGCGAGGGACCACACTCGGAGTATCGATTGTTTCCGTATCGAGCTACTTTCGTACTCTGAATGCTGAGACTATTAGGGTGATTACGGCCTCAACATTGCGAGTGACTGGAAGTGTGAGCAGTACTCAACTTCAAAACTCGAAATACTGCCTGAATGTTGCGAGTAAGTGCGAGTGTGAGTAGTACTAAATATCCAACCGCCACGGGTGCAGAGAGTGCCCGCAGGGTCGGACGCCGAAATGTCCGAATGAACGGTCGTCAATATTGTAAATTTAATCGAGAGGATGAGGTGTGTTAAATCGAGGCGTCAGAGCAGAGATCAGACGACCGTGCTGGTAGGATAATGAAATTAAAACGATGTCGAACTTACTTAATCACAAACACGAGGATGATGGAGACGGCAGCAGCAGTGGTAACGCACAATGTAAATGCACGAAGGACGGCTGTAATTATGGTGGTCATCGGCAAAAGAGTGTGCCGGATTGGGTCGTCCTGAGCAAAGGCCAGACGATGCTCGTAAGATATCAATATGGGAAGGTGCAGATAGATGCTCCGAGTACCTTGGAGTAAACCAACGAGTATATGGGATAACCTACTTCTGGTACTTCGTGTACTCGGAGTATTTCAGGGCTCGATACTCCGGGATACTGCTCGTACTTGGAGTATTTCGGGTATGATCACTCTCAGTACCGCTTCTACTCGGAGTATTTTGGGGTTCGATACTCTGAAATACTGCTGTACTCCGAGTATTTTGGGGTCCAATACTACTCTGGAATACTCGTTGTACTTGAAGTATATGGGGATCTTGTACTGCTCCTACTTTAAGTTCTGGGAGTACTTGGGCAGTTCATACTGCAAAAACTTCAATACTCGGAGTATTTTACGTAGGGTTCCATATTCCAAGGTACGAGTAATACTCGGAGTATTTCAGGGTTTTATACTCCAAGGTACTCCGGGTTGGAGTATTACTCGGAGTATTTTACTCGGATGCTGAAGTATTCCTGGGTTTAATACTGGCGATACTCGGAGTACTCCGAGTAATTTAGATGTTTGTACTCCGGGTACTACTTGTACTCGAGTATAATTACTGCTCATACTCTTAGTACTCGGAGGTTTTGGCCCTTCAGTACTGCTCATACTGCAAGTACTCCGAGTATTTAGGCCACCAGTACTCTAATACTCGGAGTACTCGGAGTACGACATCGGAGTACCGAGTATAATGCCGAGAAATCGAACGCTTTCGAGTCGCGAGCAACGCCGGTACAACCCCCAAAAACCATCAAACCAGCTGCTGCACAGGTGACATAGGCGAGTTTTGACGTCGTGAAACGCTGTTTTGGATCATCGTGACTCTCACTGATATAAAAGTAGTAGTGGAGCAGGGTGCCAACAACAGCATCATACGATGGCGGAACAACAGAAGGAGGGGCAGCAGCAGCGTCAAGCCGAGTTGTAAAAATCGACGGGGATCACACGAAGCCGGAACGAGCAAACGTGAACCGACGGAAGGTGATAAACGAACCGCGCATACGCGTCATACATCCGCTCCTGCTAGGAGAGCCAACGTCTTTCGCACCGTGTAGGCCGTTTGTGTTGTCTTTTGCTGCAGGCAGGCTTCTCCCTTCCGCGGCTGCTGTATGCAGTTGAGTTGTCTTTGCTCGGGGCAACGTCTTCGCGCCGAAACTCATCATCATCATCGCCACGGGCCACCAACAATGCGGTGTAGGGAGCGTCGCTCCTCATGCTCTCTATACCGGAGCTGAAGTCGGTTTGGTTAAATAATAAAAATTGCGGCGGGTTTTCGAACCGTAACAACGTATCCTACAACGGCAAAGTACGATCTCGACCAACAACGCGGCGGGACAAACAGATACCTGGTACCTTCTTGTGTCAAGCTACATGATTGTTTGAGTACAGCAGTGTGCTGCGGTAGAAGGAGATAGGGAGGATGTTTGGGAAATCGGGTGTCGTTGCAGAGCTTATAGAGGAAGGCACTGCTTTATTGTCTGCAGTAGTAGTTCACAGCGCGGCGAATGTAGTGTACAAAACACGACAGAGAGGATTGCGTGAACCCCTCGGGAGCTCGAAATACTTATATTTCGATGGACTTCGGGAGAAGCGGCGGTAGATGACGAGGACCGGATGTTCAAAGCGCAGGAGGGCAGGAACACATGCGTTTTTCGAAGATCACGTCGCAAAGGACAAGATCTTGAAACGTTGCACAAAGGCAGCTTGCTAAAGGTGATTTCGGAGTATGGGAGAGATTCATTTTGTTTTACATTTTGTTTTACGTTGGTGCATGAAGGGAGCCAAAAAAAGTTGTGACTACGTGAGGTATATACCTGGTATTTTTTAGACAAGTTGGTATTAGAGAGGTATCAGATACGTAATACTATGATGAAGTTATAAATTGGGCATCACGCTAGCTATATATAATTAATAGATAGATCAATCGCAATACCAATGCCATACGTACGTGTTGGGGGGGAAAAAACATGTTATGCAAACTTCGCAAGAACACGCAGTTCGCGGGTGGGAGACCTGCTACCAGCACAGAGCACAAAGCGCAGGTGAACTGCACGCATCTGAAGGAAGTGTCGTCAGTGCTCCCCAAGGCAAGAAAACTGTAGACAAAGAAAGAAGCTTTACTGTCGTCCTGGATCCAGCAAAAAACAGTCGTTATTATAGGGTTTCCGCTATATTTTCACTCAAGAACTGAAAGAAAATACAACTGCGGGATATAAACACCCCTCTCGGTCGGACTTAGTCCCCCGCCGTTGCAACCCCTTCTCAACCCCCCCCCATAAGTATGGGTCGTTCCTAACGAACAAAATAAACCACGATTCGTGAGGTTTTGGAGATGAGAATCGCGACTTTTTGATCGTGAATCGTGACTTTTTTCTTCAGCTTTTCTGTTACGAATCGTGGGCCTACCGGGTCATGAGATCTAGGTTCAGGATGAGGCAAGCAAACCAGGCTTGCTTGGGGCTATTCGTGATGTACTCGAAGGGCCAACGTTTACGGCCTGCATCGGATAGAACTGGATATTACAACGCATGCTTACGATAAGCAAATAATCGAGTAGTAAGACCAAACTCAAGTCTGGTCACGACCCGACCAACTCGAGGCGTGCGCTCGCACGAGTCCAAGAGAGATACATCGTGCGTCTGGCGCTAGGGAGAAGGTTTGCCAGGTATGTGGAGGGTAGACTGATAGCTGTGTGCCACAGGTCGAGTGCGAAGACCGAGTGGAAACGATGGAGAGCCGAGAAAGGTAGCCATCCTCAAGGTGGGGAGGAGCCGCTAATAATGCGGCCCCTCCTGGTACGGAAACGCCTGATGTCGTAACTCCTGAAACGGTCCGAACGAGCAAGATCTCCCCTAGTAGAGTGCAAATAACGGAGCAATGCACCTTAGCAATCTTTGACCTTAACCAAGGGCAAGGGACCACAAAGCTTTTTGCAAAAAGTGATTTTGGGGGTAGACAAAAGCAAGCCAAAAACGCAGTGGTCATCAGAGAGAACCCCCCGATACAACCTTGCCCGCTGCCTTTTGACCGCGAGGTTAACTGCCTGACTACCATTCAACGGTGTATAGTCTCTCTACCACACTTTTTCAACGATGAAAAGGCGCGGTACGATAACGCCTAGGCTTAAATCCTCATATCTGTGTAGCGCAGTGCCTAGGCTTAAGCCGCCATACGTTCCCCTCGCTGCCTCGGCAAGGAATGCTGCGAGGCATGCCCTATCAGGCTAATAGCGAGTGGGGTAGGTCTTTCTGGCGGGTGTAAGGCCGGACTCACCCTGAAGGAGTAATACCTTCTTGCTGCTGCCTGTGGCCGCGAGGCTCAGGCGGCAGTAGAGTTGGGTCGTACGTGGTGCGTCAGGCACGGAGACCTACGATTCGCGCGTCTTTTTTAGGCAGCTGCGGCAGAGAAGCAATGCTCAATCGGGGTGTCCGTACGCGGAGGCAGCCGCCACCACAGGCCACACTACGGCACAGTCCATTGCGCCGGTAGGAGGCTGGATTCGACGACGAGGGAGGAGGGAGACTGAGCGTCGACGTGCGGGGAAGAGACGGGTTGACCTCCCCCTGCGCGAGAATTTTTATTTTTCAGATCAGAACCGCAAGTGCGAGGAGCATTTTGTTTTTCAGGATGACGGAGAAAGGAAATCGACTGGAAGGGAATGGCAACGAGTACACGCGCAAAGGAGCGGGTGGATTGGGCCAAGGCGATGATGCGGCCATGAAGAGCGGCAGGAAGACGGTGCACGGAGACCCATGATCTGCGCGCACACTATCATCACGAGAGAAGCGGTCATAGTTTGTTTTTTCCTGGTATTGATTGTCACGAGGCAGAATAGTATCTACCGGTACTTGTTATTAACGTCGTCACTGGTCTTTGTAGTTAAACGAGTTGTATACCCTTCATGGGGAATAGCCTACACAATTATCAGGGGCGTGGTATCATAACTGTGCTGCACCTTTTTTTGAGTCAGACAATCCAGGAAGAGATAGCGATCGTTGATATTCGTGTGGTAGTAAGGTTCGATTGCTCCTTTTTTCACTGCATATCCGCGAGTCTTCACTCTGACAGCCCTCCAGATAGCAGGCACGTGTGTTCTTCTTTCGTTTTCACGACTACCGTGCGTTTCGTACGGTGCAGGCAGCACTTCAGACAGCATCCGCTGTAGTCAGCATCCACGAGTTGGTTAGTGGTGGAACGGGGGTACTCTATGTTATAGTTGAGAGGATATACCCGTGGCCATGTTAGTTCAGTTTGCACATTGGTTTTAGCTCGTGTGCGCTTTCTTCGTCTCGTGTATTTTGAGGCAGCCGAATTTTCGTGTTTTTGTTTTTCGGGTCTTCCTAGGGCTCCAGCACCTTTTGTGTGACCACGGACTCCTTCGTCAGAGAGTTAATGTGAGATCAACAACAACAACAACAATATGCGTTCTCCGAACGGGTCAAAAGTCAACACCCGTGGGATTTGAGTCCCCCAGATCGACTGCAAAATAAACGAGGAAGTATGTTTGCGTACGAGTAGCTGCCGGACGCGTCCACGGGTTACACGCGTGGTCTACACCATGATCGTCGAGGAAGAGCGGTGGATATGCATTAGACCACTACCAAATCACACCCACCCACAGAAGCACAGCACCTACCTGATTGGCAAAGGCTCCAAAACTTACCAGGCGATCCCATACCTTGACGTCAGAAGTCCCCCCACATTAACGGCACAGGAGTAAGCCGTACCTTATCGTCACGCTCTACTCTCACATGTATAACGAGGAGCATCGTAGCATCAAACCCCGGGTCGTATATTATCATCACGATTGCCTTGAAAGGCGAGCTATACCCACATTCCACAAGACCCAGGCATTCCAAGGAATGCCTAGACACATAATGTGGAACCCCGGAATATAGTAAAAAAACGTCAGATATCCCTAGACGAGTATCGAATACAGCGGATCACGAAAAAGGTCGAATCAATATGAACGAAATATACAGGCGTATTTCGCAGCTAGCTTGCAAAGTTGAGTATCAATTATTTTATCAGTCGAACTCACAGCTGACGTATTTTATAATTTTATAAAACAAGGTCGGATCAATAACATACATCTGCCAACCAGGCACGGGAGAGTAAACCCCCACACAACCCGTATAAAAATGCATTCACGCAGCCACAACATACATCCAACACCCTACCCTGAGAAAACCAATGGTTCCATGGCAGACCAAATAGTTGTTACAAGCAGGACCCACACAATCTCACACCAAACCACATACCAACGAATAACAGTAAGCAGGAGATCTACGCTTCCTCGGCGGGCGCCCATTTTCGCTTCAGGTCTGGAACTGTGCCTCAAGCAATTGCGCAACATCGCACACCACCAGGCACGGAATAGTATCCCCCACGCAACCCAAACACACAAACATTCACGCAGTCACAACGCACATCCAATACTCCACACGTGTATACCCAAATATTTTACGCCAGACCGACTAACTGTTGCGAACAGGACCCACACCATTTCCCACAGACACTCGAAGCAACGAATGACAGGAGCAGAAGATCTTCGCTTCCTCAGCGAACGCTCAGTATCGTTTTAGGTATTCAACCGCTACGTATAGCGGCTGGTCAGCTCCTTCGAGTGCTGGTCGTTAGAGGGCATTCTAGGGCATTATCAAGGCGTCGGAGCGAGAGAGCGGCGCACGGCCAAGATTTCGGAGCGAGCGAGCGGCGGACTGGCATGGCTTCGGAGCGAGGGAACTGTGCACGGGCAAGGCTTCGGAGTGAGGAAGCGGCGCACGGGCAAGGCTGTGCAGCGAGGAAACGGCACACGGGCAAGGCCTCGGAGCGAGGGAACGGCGCGCGGGCAAGGTTTCGCAGCGAGAGAGTGGCGCGGCGCACAGGCAAGGTGTCGAAGCGAGGGAGTGGCGCACGGGCAAGGTTTTGCAGGGAGGGATCAGCGCACGTGGCAAGGCGACGCGTTCTACGATGATAGTGGTTCACCCTAAAATTTCTGAGGCTCCTCGCTTAAGGAACTCCATACCCCACCCGAAACCTGACTTCAGCAAAAATCAATTGCATCCCGATGAACAATCCCATGGCCCCAAGTGTACAAAAAGCGTCATTTTCCGAAGCAAGATTGGCACTACGACGATTTTGGGTTGAAGAGCCCCGCCATTCAGAAAACAATTTAGCGGAAATGTGCCACCTCTATCGCAGAACGCGTCAGGCGTGGGAGAGGGGGAACGGCGTACGGGCAAGGTTTCACAGAGAGGGAACGGCACGCGGCAAACGAGAGAGCGGCGCACTGGGTTTGGTGTTCGATACCACTTCAGCTCTTCGACTGCTCCATGTCGAGGCGGGTCAGCTCCTCCCATTTCTGGTTGCTGTAGAGTATTCTCCGGCAGCGGCCATTATAGTCGTACACCTGATGCCGCGGCTTGAGACCGCCACCAAAGTCGTTTTATAAAGCGACACCTGTCGGACCAGGGCCAAGGCTGACCCAAACGAGGGTCGTTCCGTTGCGTTCGCGTGAGGGATACCGGGTTGGCGAGTATCTGAACCACTTGGTTGATGTCCGGTGACTTCATGCCGTTGCAGCTTGCCGACGAACGTGTCACCTCGCCCCGTCAATGAGATAGAAATGAAAAGGGAAGGGGGATGGAGGAACACAAAGAGCTAGAGAGCCTAACCGTTAGCTTCAAGGTATAAGACACATGCCAGGGCCATATGCTCGTGGGTGTGTCCTAAATGAAGAGAAGACAGCATAAAAATGATGGAAACGCACGCACAGCGGACACGGGACGGCAGTAAACAGTTACTGCTGGACACATGCGGCGGAATACGGCCGCGAGTAGAGGTCACAGCCAGCGCTGTCGGGTGCACGGGCATGTGGGTTTGCAACAAACAACAACACAAGCAAATTAACGAGCAAACAAACAACCAAAGCTAACGAAACGAACAACAAAACCAAACAAACAAACAAACGAACAAACGATCGACACAAAACGAAAAAAAAAACAGGTACAAGCCCCGTGGAAATGCACAGGTCTAGAGAGGCCTGGTGGCCGTCTCCCTCTAGCATGGGAGACAGCGACACTGGCCCCAACAGGCACAGACCCAACCGTTCTAGGCGTTCACCCTGTCCAAAGAAGGAAACACACGAGCATACACAAACGAAAGGAAACAAGAAGACAAAGCAAGCACAACACACCAAAAACAGGTAAAAGCCCAGTGGCAAAGCAAACAAAATGTGCCACTTGGTACTGCAGAATTGTGGTGCTGCGTCGAGCGAGCAGTTATGCTGGTGCTGTGCATATCTTATACGAGTACACCACTACCTCTAATGCTGCTTCCCGGCGCTGTGGAGTTTAGTGTAATATATATATATATGTATACCAGGTAAGTACGTACGCCATGTACTACAACAACTGTTGGTGGTCTAACAACCCTACACTGCTGTCGTCCTCGCTTCGCTAAATACTTGTTTGTTGTGTTCATTTCACCTCCGACCTAGAGCGGGAAAGGAATGGGGTTGCACATGCCCCTGCTTCCCGCACCCTGCGCCCCGAGCAAAATATACGTACGACAAAAACGATGGGTTTGTTAGACTCCCAGGCTACACTCGCCTGCTGCCTGGTGTTGTTTGGATGGGTCCCACTGTGATCTGTGATCTGTATGTGTTCATGCAACTCACGGTCAACACACTGCTGCTTGCGGTAAAAATAAATACATCTGGGTGACTCTGTTGTTTGGTGTTATTTCGCTGCGATGTTTTCGGGGATCACCGCGGTCGGGCGTGGATACAAGTTACACATCAATTTCGAAGGGTGTCTAACTATTTACGCGCGGATATAATTAGGAACTCTTTTTTGGCTGGTAATATCAACATTAATTTGCTTCATGCCAGTTTACGTTCTTGTATGTAAACGTATGTTTGTGAAATTTCCCTTTTTTTTCCAACGCATCTCTTCGTACGAGCACGTTTTGCGATCCGCTGAGTAGCCGACACGGGAAGCACAGCCAGAGACATTGATCGAGGTCCGGGCGCGATCCGACCCGTCTGGAGCACGCGGCAAGCCCTCAAAGTTTGTTTTTCGGCGGGAGTGGATAGGACGATTTGCCTGGTTTCAGTACGAGAGGCCATATGTTGTACGTACGTACCGGCAAAGTATCGTCAGCTTTTAGTCATTTCACGAGCACCGAGCCCAGACACGTATCGGGTAGACAACAGACAACAGGCAGAGAGCCCAACGTTACAGCCGCTGTCGCCCGTAGGCACCAGCAGGCCATATCATGCGTGTGTGACACTCCATCTGCGCGGAAATGCTGCGGCTACTTATGTCTACCAAAGCCTGCGGTTCGTACTCCACCATCTACCTATATTTGATGCCGCTGTCTGTGATAGACCCACGCTAAACTCTGGACAAGCATGTACGCACCGTTTGGATTAAACGTTAATACGCCAACGGTTCTTCTAGTTCCGATGTTTTGTTCCTCTTGCCCCGATCACACACCAGACATCAACTGCAGAGAGCAGATACAATGCAGAGAACACAAATTACTTTGCAACCCCTCCCAACAGCGCAAGCAGCGGCCAGAAACACCACGCGCGTGCGGTGTAGTGCCGTGGCTGGTTCCTGTACCGGAGGCTGCGATCCGTCCTCCGTCATCACCACCTCTCTCTCTTCTGCTGCGCTGTGCATGTGCATCCAGCGTGTCGCGCGCCCCCCAACAGGTTAACATGGGCCCTTCGTAACATGGTCAAATCGTCACGATGCTCGGTTTGGACTTGAAGCCGCGAGTTCGATCCTCGCCGAGATCATGTCTATCTTTTTTACTTTTTTTTTAAAGCAATCCCAACGATGTACCTGGTAACGTTTTTTGTGTGTTTTATCTCTACAACACTACATGTAAAACACAATTATTTGTTGTGTTTCATATTATTTTGTTTTGGAGGTACATATCAAGATGAATACAGCGTCAGAGACATGAATCTCTAAGTCGACCATCCTGAAATACCCTCTCTGCCTGTGTACACAATCGCACGGTCAACGCTGGGCGATTTCGTTAACGTTTTCCAATGCGATAGTGGCCGTAAAAAATGCCTAAACTAGCGGCGCCATTGCTCGCGCTTACGTGGCGACTGTGGACAGGATAAAAGTGAGTGGCCGCGGTGCATAAATTTCCTCTACTTATATCACGATGAAAGTCATACTAACTCTAAACCAGAGTACATCGTGACTTGGCTGAGCTCCTTCGGACATGGCGTTTCATTTGAAGCTTTCAGTGGGGAACACGGCACCAGTGAAAGAACGCCGAGTACTATCCCAGGGGGTTGTGAGGGGCTGGTATCGGATAAACCCCGGTTTCGAAAATAGTCGATGTTATCGACCGTAACTCATTTTTTGGTGTTGTGGGTAAAGCAACACAGGTGCGAAATAACTGCGAAATAACGCAGACCAAATCAGGACGCTCAACGGTCCATCCCCGAGTAACAGCCAACCGAAGTAATGAAACCCCAACCAAGTGACACGAAAAATCGTTCCCCGAACGAAACCGCCTACCGAAATAAGGGAAACCCCCAAACTGTCTATATCTAACATCCCCGGATAAAACTCGCCCGCTGATTAACGGGACACAAACGGGTCAATGCCTGACTTAAATGGCCTACCGAGATAGGGGGAAACCCCAAGCAGGGGGCACAAACGGATTATTCCCTAAGGGAAAACGCCCGCCGTAAATATTTGAATCCCGAAACCAGAGGACTCAACGCCAAGTCTCAAATAGCGCGCAAAAACTACGGGACATAGTTTGCCATACATCTATTAATCATATCGCTGTATTCGCGCGAGTCTCGCCAGCTGTATCCCAATCGTAGCTTCCTGACGAGGTAATCACCCCCCGCACACGCAGCACGCACCAAACACATGAAAACAAACAGCACACCATGCGACGATAGACTTTCGAAATCGACATGGAACCCTCCCACGATCAACCCGCTTTGTATCGGGCAAGGCCAGTGATATCATGTGGATCGGCTGTCTAGGAGTCGAGAGGTTTCTCGCGGCGTCCTACGCTCTCCGCCCAAATCTGAAAACCAAAATGGCATCGGAGAGGAATCGAATTTTTTTATCGTCTTTTTTTCTGCATACGAGCGGCCAACAGGTTTTGTCGTCAAACCCCTGAAATATGCCTACCACATATCGCCGGCCACCGAGTGAACACTGTGGCTCTAGGGTGGGTCGGAGCCCCCAACGAGCGCACCCCTTTTCGGATTCCATGATGCAGTAGTTGGTTTCGTCGATCGGTATCTGCCGAGGATTCCGATTGCGTGCGCCGCCAAGGGTTTCTTGGAAATGGTCTCCTTAACAGAGGTTTAGTAAGTTTCGCACGGGCTGCGCTCGCCCAATGAAATTCCACTTGAGCTGAGGTCGAACAAAATGCCCCGACGTTTACTGAATTGACGGGAACCTCCAACCAAGGGACACAGACGGACCATCCCTGGCAGAAACAAATCGCCTTCCTGGAGGGTAAAAAATGGGGTATTATCTAGAACAGCCCGTAAATGGACTATCAAAGAACGGTCAAGCTGAGTTTGTGGTCGTGGTCTTGAGCGGAACTTATGTCTGCAGTAGTGTACATAGCGACCAAATGCGTTCGTGATAAATTATGCCGCTGGCTGCCCACGGTACGTTTTTACCCTGTGCACGTTGGTTGTGTCCAACTTCACAGACGGACAAGGGCGTAGCCTGCCCCGGAAACAGGGCCCGAAATTGCACCAAGTTGATTCCCCACTACGCGTGGCACTCGCACTATGCGCGCAGATGGAATGGGAAACGGAGGCTTAGAGGTGGGGGAAGAACGCTTGGACAAGGAGGGGGGCCACGCTGGTGACGAAGGTGAAGATTCGTCAGGAATGTTCTAACAGTGCGCCACGCAGATACTACGTGACGATGACGGCAGCACGTACCCACGTGACTAGGCAAATTCCTTGAACTTCACGTCCCTTCCAATGTGGAGTCATGACTGTGTGAGGGCAGCCAACTGCCCCTTCCGCACGCGTCGTCCGTACCGACCCGCTGGACGCTCGCCCAGCTTCGTAACCTGCCGCTGCTTGAGTGCCAGGGGAGTGCACTCCCTTCCGTGGGCGTCGTCTATACCGACCCCGCGGGACGCTCACCGAGTTGCAAAAGGGACCATGCTCTGGGGTAGCCCCACTGTAGAGGCCGGGAAAATCCAGTAAAACACTTTGGAGACCTGACCGGTATTGGTCGCCATCGATGAACTGATCACGATAGCCACAACAAGGGTCCCGGTGACGGGAACAGCTCCCGGATCAAATACGGGACGCGCCGTAAATTTTGGCAACGGTCGCAGTGCCGCCGAGCACGTAGCAGCTATATTTTGGAACAGCCTCAGCGAAGGCGCCAGACACCAGAAAACGCCCAGTACGATAAAGAAGCCAGCCGCAAGCTACGGGGGGTACCGCTGGGAGCATTAATCCCCACACCACGTCCGGAAAAGTGACCATTTTTTCTACGAAGTGCGGGGAAAAAAACTAAAAAAGAGGAAGACTGAACGCAGGCAATGCCTCCGAAAGCGGGTCACAGCTGTGCTTGTGCGCAGAAGGGCTGCCCGAATTCCTCGCGGATCTAGTCGGCCTGAGAAATAGCATAACCGACCAAACACATCCCTAGCTTGATGAGCAAGGCTGGCGTGTCCGACGCCCTCCGGAGGTTTTGGAGCAGGGCCATACGACCCTCGCACTTGAGGCGTTCTACGATAGAGGTTCACCCTGATTTTTCTTGAGACTCCTGATTTGAGGAGCTCCATACCTCACCCAAAGATTGGCGTCAGTGAAAAAACGAATTTCTCCCCGATGACCAATCCCATGGTCCAAGTATACAATTACGTCATGTTTTAAAGCAAACTGGCATTCCGACGATTCATGGTTAAGGAGCTCCATCATTCAGAAAAATATTTTTAGCGGGAATGTGCGACCTCTATAGTAGGACACGTCACTTAGGGTACGCGGTACGAGCAGGGACTGATAGTCAGCGATATTCGTTCCCAAGAATCGGATCTTGGCGCGTGGGGGGGTCGGACCCCTTCTTCACCACCGTGTACGTGGAAGACTTACCTTATAAGCAGGGTGCAGCATTCAGAAGATGACACGACCGCTCTAACCATTTTGGCCTCGCTCGCTTCCGATCGCGTACACCTGTTCGGACCGGGGGAGGGGAGGGGCTGCCGTTGTAACACAGACACTAGCGCCCAACAAGCACAATACAGATTGGGACTCCGGGATCGATGTCCACCGAGTTTTTCCGTTTCACTCGGATCCTATCAGAACCTCGTTGACACGCGAAAAAAACGACGCGATTGAAAATAATGTGGGGCGGTCATCGGCCCATGAGCAGACGGTTAGCAAACCTGCTCAACCAAACCTGCTCTTAAGGGGGACCATAGGTAATAGGACCTGTGGTATACATAAAAACCTATACCTGGTATATTTAACCATTTCTACTATCAATATTTGGTCTTATTAACTATGTTGACCCGTAATAGATATATTGGGGACGGCAGTGACGGAGTGAGTGACTCTTGAATCAGCAGGGATAGACCAGCGTTGGTGGAGATCCAATAGCGACCTGTGGCAATGACGTTGCCACCGTCACGTGGGTCAGTCGGTGCGGCGGGGTGAGTGACAAGAGGGTACGTTGGCTCCTGAAAATGCTTGGCCGTCTCCAAATCAAGGACGGGTGGGCCACATCGTTAAGCCCACATCAGGCTTAGCCCAGCGCAGAATGTGCGGTGGAGGATTGGAAACGGGCTACTAGTATCGATTGGGGGGCTCACGTGGATCATATATATTTGGTATCGTCCAGAATAACAATGTGCCCCGGCCCGACGGACTGTGGAATGTCATGGTGAACGTACGGAACTCGCTTTGAGTTACACAAAAGGCATCCTAGCAGACCACACTACCCCCCCTCCCCCGCCCCCCCCCCCGTTCCGGCCTTCTCTCTTCTTGCCCGGTGGTAACTTCAGGAACAGGACAAGGCAAGTCAATAAAGGCGAAATGGCGCGTCCGGTGCAGACGCTTGTGCTCTCGTGCCCGTGAGGAATAGTATCCAGAAAAAATAACAAAAACATCAATGAAGCATCTGGGTTGCAGAATGAAAACCACAAGGCAAGGAAACCTGACCGCAATATACTCCCATCGACCCTCACCACGGGAGTTTTGATGGAAATTTATGGCATACTGCTGGTACGCCAATAATGATCAGCCGCCGATCTCCAGGGGTACCTCGCCGCAATCGAGTGGCTCCACTAGATGTACGCAGCGTGGAAACTACCCGCTTCGCACTGCGGGATTGTTGCGTGAAGGGGGATTGACCCGTGAGCACGGATAGTCGCAGAAAACGCGCAGGTCGGGTTGCCTCTGACCTGGGTCATTTGGTCAAGTAGACACAAGCATGTTAGATAAAGGGAATGCCATGTTGGGGCTCGCGTTGTCTCGTGTTATGTTTTTTCGAGTGTAGGAGTTTCGGTCGTACGCGAACGGAAAACTCTACCCGAGTGTACTCTGACGCGAAACTGTCAAACTTTCTTTCAAAGGGGGGTTCAGGTTTCGCTCGAGGACAGATCGATCGCGGATTCGGTACAGGTGCGGGTCGGGGCGCCGAGGGAAGACCAAAAGAGAGTCTGGGTGCACAATAGCTCTTTTGCGAGTTGCCATCGCGGAGGAGCCTGGGCGGGGGATCCGTTGGGAGTCTTCGGGGCCCGACTGGACCTACTCGCCGTGCACGCCACTACTGCCGGGGGAGGTCACCCTTAACGGGCAGGTTTATGTCGCATGGGTGAGAAGCGCATGCACGCAGACGGAAGCCGTAGCAGCATTGAGAATCATGATCGGGAGCAGCGATAGAGACCCGGCACAGTACGCGTTGCATTCGGGAAGCGTCAGGGGGGTAACCCAGTTGGCGGCGCAAGCGTTGCCAGAACTGCGAACCCAGCGCGCAAGCAGATGGAAGTCGGTAGCGTTCATGATGCACGTGCGGGCGGCAAGGGGAGAAGAAAAATCGGTCTCCGCTCCACTCGCGCAAACAGGGTAGAATGGAATAGCGGAATGATGCAGTGTGTGGCGCTGGGTTCCCATGGTCAGGCTGGACTTGCGTTTGGATATGTCACCTAACCCCGCAGGGGAAGGAGCGGGGCAGAAGCTGCGAGTCGGCCTGATTTATTAATCTTTGTGGGTTTCGTGCTGGGTAGAAGCAATGGTGACCTAACGACGGGATCAGGTGTTGTTGGCGGGTTGCCACATCGCTGGCATGCCTTTTTAGCACATCGGCGAACGCGCCCTGCCTGCTGCAGAAAAACCCAACCCGACCATCTTGAAATGATAACAAGCTGTAGGTTTCCGCAAGAAGCCGGCATTTGTGACGACACGGTCTTAATTCGAGTAACGAAATAATATTTGCGACCGGCCGAGGGACGCGCACGACGCACGCGTCCAGTATTTCACTCGGCATATGACAGAGGAGGTTACGAGCTACGAGTTCGTCTCAGTAAACGAGGGCGCGAGTTGTCCCTTCAGTCATAGCTGGTCTGGGTATTGAAGTGTAGCAAAGCTCTGCATGGTACAGCGAGACTATTGTGATCGATCGAATCTTCCCCCCGCCCGCCCTGTCGCTCGATAGATGCGGGGGGTCAGGTTGCAACACGTCGGTGTGATTTGAGGTGTTGTAGTGCCTATTTACAGTAGTACCTGCAGCTCGGGTGTTCTCTTTTTGTTTTCGCTTCCGAGGGCTGGTTCCCCCCCCCCCCGTTTTGACGGGACAACAGTGCACAGCCGACAGCTGCTCGAATGCGAGGGCTAAGTGCCCCAGGGCTAGGCTGTGAGAGACTGATTCAGCCCAGGTGTGCTCGTTTTCTGAGGGCTGGGTTCCCTCCTTTCCTCCTTTGAGAAGGGACAACAGCTCACACCTCGTACCTGCTTGAGTGCGGGGGCTGGGTTCCCCAGGGCTAGGTTCCCCCTCCCTCGAGCGTCGGCCGTGCCGACATCGCGCGAGGCGCAGCCAGCTTCGGTGATTTCGGTTCCGAGGGCTGGGTTCCCCCTTTCCCATGCAGACGGGTCAACAGTTCACAGCCCGCAGCTACTCGAGTACGAGGGTCAAGTCCCCTAGAGAGAGGCTCCCCCTCCCGCGAGTGTCGGCAGTGCCGACATCGAGGGGGTCTAATTCAGTTGTTGAGGTGTTTGTTTCCGAGGGCCGAGTTCCTTTTTCCCCGATCAGACGGGGCAATCAGTTCATCGCCCGTAGCTGCTCGAGTGCGAGGGCCAGGTTCCCCAGGGCTAGGTTCCCCCTCCCGCGAGCGTTGGCCGGGCCGACATGATGCCAGGCGCAGGCAGCGGGGGTGGGTTGGGTTCCGGGGGCTGGGTTCCCCCCCCCGCCCCCCCCGTTTTGACGCTTGTTCTTTTTCGGACGGAACAGGCCATAGCCCGCAGGTGCCCGAGGGCGAGGGCTAGACCACCAGAGCTAGGTGCCCCCTCCCGCGCGCGTCGGTCGTGCTGACATCGCGAGAGGCTCATTCAGTTCGGGCGGTTTTCTTTCAGATATCGAGGGGGGGTTCCCGTCCTTTTTTTCTCCATCCGAGGGGACATTCAGTTCGCGGTCGGCAGTCGTGCGAGCATGATGGTTCGGCCCCCCAGGGATTGATCCCCTATTCCGTGTACGTTGCCAGTTCCGGACGACAGAAGGCGCATTCAATCGAGGTTTGTGTACGAGGGTTGGGTTCCCCAGGACCACCCCCCCCCCTCCCGCTGTCGGAGGTCAATGATTCCCACCCCCGCAGCCTGCGTAGGCGCGAGCGTCCGGTCCCCGGGGGCTCAGTTCCCCAGGGCTAGGGCCAATGTTTCCGTCAGACAGGAGTGCGTGACAACCGCGCGTGAGGCACAGTCACAGAAACAACTCCGAGGTAAGGGGGACGGTCACACCTTACCGCACCGTGAGTGTACCCTGACCCAACACACAACAGAACGCACGAAATAAATCGAAGAGAGAAAACACACACAGAAGGACAGATCACCTCGGTACGGCAGCGGTTCACAACGGTACCGCAGCCGAAGCCACAGGGCCGTAGCCCGCCTTTCACGCGGGCTCACCATACTGACCTGACGAAAGGACCGTGCAACGGTGACAGTTCGTGCCGTACTTTGTTTATACGAAACGTGGAACGCCAAAAGATCACATGCGCGCTCGAACACGAGCGCAGTGCAGGATCGAAGCAGAGGCCGTCGGAGCTGCGGCAAGGGGAAATGCGCCGGCCATGAGTAGCCAAGCACACGCTCGAACTGGTCGAGTGGCGGACAGGTAGCGGGCCAGCACGCTTGCGGCTTGCTGCTGGGGAGTCGCTTCGTCAACCGCAGACAGAACTCATGGAACGGGCCTGGCATACAGAAAAAGCCAACCTTGGTAAGGAAAACCTCGATGCACGCGCCAAATAGGAACTGCTGTACAAGCTTGCCGACATTGCCCGGACCTGGCGAGACATTGCCGCGGCGTCGTGGGCGACGTGGCCAGGGCGCTAGGAGAGTCTCTCATAGCACCACAGGTAGACGCTACGCAAACACAGCTGTATTTTGGTGAAACAAAAGGTTTTGGTGCCATTGACAAACTGGTCACGATAGTTACCAGAGGGGTCCCGGTGCAGAACAGCAAGAGGAAGGGAGGATTGAATCCAGACACTGACTCGGACAGCGTGCCTCCGTGCCTGTGCGCGTAGGCCCTTGTCAAATTTCTCGCGGAATTAGTCAGCCTGCGAAATAAATTCTCGACTGAGCGTATTCCGATGAGCAAGGCTGACGTGTCTGGTACCGTTCGCATCGTCACAATAGACCCCGACGAGGCTCACAATTTCTGCTACACGGTAGAGGAATTGGTGGCCATCGATTCCCGCTTGACGTTCGGTTCGTCAGGGCCCCCCGGGTTTTGGGGCGTGATGTCGGCAGCTGCTGAACAAACTCACTGTAACACCACGGTGTCGTCGGCCCAGATACTCCAAGAAGGAACAGAAACGATGGCTCGCGTGAAGGTGGTAGACCGGTGGGAAGAAGGAAAACCCACGAACGTACCCGTGGACGCAAACATTCGGGCGGATCGTGGGGGGGGGGGGGGTCGGATTCTTTCTTCGTTGCCATATACGTGGACGACTACTTGCTAGTTAAGGTGTAGCATTCAGACGCAGACTCGTCCGCGTTAATCGCCTCAGCCTCTCTAGCCTCCGATCACGTACGGTTGTTCGGACCGGGCGAGGCAGGCGCCACGCCGACGATAGTACCCAAAACGAGTACAGATTGGGATTTCAAAATTGATTCCCTGGAGTTCACCATAAACTCGCACACCATGAAAATCTCCTTGGCAAGTGAAAAAACAAAAGCGAGCAAAAGCCTTTCGGACGATCACTAGCCTACGCACAAACGACGCGCCAAAACAAGGGGCGTCCTCAGTATGCCAGGGGAGCTCCGGAACCTGACATACGTAGTACGCGCCGGCAGGTATTTCGTGTGGAGATTTCTGAGCCTCACGGGGCTGCATGATGAGCAAAACCCTAGGAATCAGCACAGTGTGAGACTAGGCAGAGAGTACCACGCCGACCTTTTCTTTTGGAAGTGGGCGATAAATCATAAGCTTTCGCAAATAAGGGAGGCAATTCGTGCGCCCTGCTACACCGCGCTCAAACGACCGGCCAAACGACACGATCTATCCGATGCCAGTTTCGAAGCGGTCGGTGGGTACTGCGTCGAGAAGAAAGTCTTCTGGAGATACGGCCTACCATCCGCACTAACGGCAGAACGGAAACGGAAGGCCGAACGACGAGACACTTTTACCTTCACGATCAACTTGCTAGAGTTACTGGGGATGGTAGTGACAGTGTAGGTGATGCCCGAATGGGCAGGGGACAGCCCAGTGTCTGTAGGAGATCCGATCGCGATGCGGGGCGATAATGTGCCCGCCGTCACGCGGGTTTCTACGTGCGGGGGGGCGATAGACAGAAGGGCTTGTCTACTTATGACAATGCTCGGCCGCCTCGAAATCAAGGGCGGCTGGAGTCACGCTGCCTAGCACATACCTGGCACATCGCGCTGGTCCCTACCCGAGCTAGCAGAACAAGGGAAGGAAGCCACGGTTAGTAACGGCTGGGTAGAGCAGGGTATCGACCGCCAGGGGTTAAGGATTTATTTTGTCGTGCTGGGAACCAAAAATGTTTCTAACCGGCGTGACGATCGGTTGTAGGACATCATGGCCAGCGGTTGGGACTCGTTTTTGATTTTGCGTGCACGGCGCCCCGCGTGGACCACAATGCACCCCCTCCTCGTTTCCCCCTGTCCAGTCTACGTTTAACCGGCGGCGTCCACAGGAACAGGGCAAAGCAAGAAGGAAAATAAGAAGAAGGTGGCTCGTTTGGTGGAGACGCTGGCGCTCGGGTCGGATAGAGAAAGTACCCAGAAAAATTACCCTAGTAAGTTGAAGGTCCGGGTTGCGTAAAGGGCAGCGCAGGGTAAGCAAGCCTGGCTGCAACGTAATTCCGACGACCTCAACCTGGTGCTTTCGGAGTTGATGGAGTTCATGGCGAGTCGGTGCTACGTGCACAACAACCAGGAGTCCACCGTTAGGGGGTATCTTGCCGCTATCGAGTTCCTCCACAAGATGTACGCAGGGTGGAAACTCCCCACCTCGCACCGCATGATTGTTGCCGTGGGAAAGGGGATTGGCCGCGCGCGCGGTGCCGCGCAGGGTAGGTTGCCCCTGACCTGGGCTATTCTAGCCCACGGTAGGAAAATAGCCTCAAGCATGGCAGACGGGGGGAAAGTCGTGTGGTTGGGTCTTGCGTTGTCGTACTTACTGCTATGTCGTGCGTCGCAGTTGTGGGCGTATGCGAACGAAAAAGTGCGTTCCTAGTTTTCTCCGACGCGAAACTGTCTCACCTTCTTTCGAGGGGGAGTTCAGGTCGCGATGGAAAACAAATCGATTGCGGACTCGGCACAAGTGCGGTTCGTGGCGTGGAAGACCGAGCAGAAGACCGACTAGAAGAGGGCGGGGTGCACGATCACTCGAACGCGTGTAGCACAAGCGGGCGACTCCAGCGGGGATCCAGTGGGCACCTTCGAGGTGCTCGTGGACCTCCTTACCGTTCCCCCGCTGCTTCCGGAAGGGTTACCCTTGGCTGTTAGGTGCATGCCACAGAGTTCGAAGACGTTCACGCGGACGGAAACTGTACCAGCGTTGAGGTTCATGATCGGGAGTAGCGGGAGAGACCCGGCGTAGTACGCTCTGCACTCGGGAAGGATCGGGGGTGCAACCCAGCTGGCTGCACAAAGGGTGCCAGAGATGCAAATTCAGCGCGCAGGCAGGTGGAAATCGCGACCGTTCATGACGTAGGTGCGAGAGGTGGGGGAAGAGGCTGAATATGTCTCCGTCGCACTCGCGAAATCGGGGCAGATCGGATAACGGGCTAGGGTACGAGTAGCACGGGGCGTATAATTAATGGTCAGGCTGGCCTTATGGAGTAAGGTGTTGCTTTGCCCCGCAGGGGAAGACGCGGGGCATAAGCTGCGGGTTAGCCGGTCTCTTAAATCTTCGTGGGGTTTCGTAGTGGGTAAAATTAACGGGGACTCCCCGACGGGTCCAGGGGTTTGGTGGCGGGTTTGCCACATCACTGGCAGGTGTTTTTATCACGTCGTCGAACGTGCCTTGCCTACAGTAGCAAAAAGTAATCCGAGAATTTAGCGCTGTAACAAAATGTAGGTTTCCGTAGGAAACTGGCGTTTGTGAGGCGGGTTGAGTTCGAGTAACGAACCAATAGTTTGAAATAGGCCGACATACAAGTGTGCGACGCACGCGTCCAATCTCCAATCGGCGTAAAACAGCGGAAGCAACGAGCTATGAGCGCGTCGGAGTGGAGGAAGGAGAGAGCTGGCTCGTTTTGTCGCAGATGGTCGCACCGTGGTATCGCAACCTTCGCGTGGTAGAAGACAGCGAGACAAAGTGATCGATCGGCTTTCCAAAAGAATACGGAGAGCTAGACTAAAGAGCACGTGGTGAGTGTTATTGGTCAAATTGAAAAAATAGAGGTAGAGATCCCGATACCTCTGTTTTCACATTTAGTTTTTCAAGTCCCAGAGGACTTGAAAAATAACGAAAATGGGTGCCAAATAAACGAAATATGGGTCGAAGAGGAACATAGGAGGAGCTCGAAGCGTTGGGATGTAAGCCCGATATGGTTTCTACGACCGGTTGGCAAGCGCATGATGGCCGAGGTAGTGCATGTGACTGCCACGCAGCTTGTCTGCTGACGGCGCGAGCATATGTGGAAAGGGAATCACCATGGGGTGTCCTCGCAAGAAACCGGGGAATCAGGAAATGGCTGTGGTGGTACATTTTCCGACATGAGCCCCACTCAACATTCAAACGCTTTTCATCGAACAGCGATCGCCGATATACAAGTTATCGTAGAGCATTCCGGAGGGAACGGGTTGGACCACGAGAACCGCCTGCTGTGGGGGGTGTCTCACGTGTGCGAGTTGTGTCTATCCACCGTCGCTGTCGAGCGCTATCGTCGGGAACCACGTGCTATGGCGGTTGAGTCATACTGAAAAACTGAACCGCGTAAAAATTCGACTCGGCTTCTTTTCGTTTCGTTTTTTTTTCTTTTTTTTTGCCTTGGGCCGGCCCTTAATAATAACCAAGATTCATTATATGACGGCGATAACTCGGGGTATGTATGCCGAACTGGAAAGCGGTGGGACCAGACTCCCTTCCGGCCGAGTTACTGAAAATCGACCACCCCGAGTTTATCCGGTACTTTCGCAACCTACTTGTTATCGTGTGGAGAACGGGTGACGTCCCCCAGCAATGGAAAGATGCGACCATTGAGGTCCTTCATAGAAAGAAGGATCGCTCTGATTGCAACAATTACCGAGGGATTTCGCTCGTTGCCCATTCAGGCAAACTTTAGTTGAAAATGGTCGCGTCCCGCCTCAGTAACTACTGCGAGGCCAAAGGGGTACTCCCCGAGGAACAGTGCGGCTTTCGCCCAGCACGAACAACGGTCGACATGCTGTTCGTTGTGCGCCGACTACAAGAACTCGGCCGAGCTAGAAAAATCCCCCAGTACATGTGCTTCATCGACCTGCACTACTAAGCATATGACTCCGTCGACCGTGAGCTACTGTGGGTGGTGCTCGCACGCTTCGGCGTACCAGAGAAGATGCTTACCGTTATCCCTACAGTCCCACGAAGGTATGCGAGCCCGCGTCCGTGCGGATGACGGCGAGCACTCGGAATGGTTCGACGTCACTCAGGGGCTGCGGCAAGGATGTGTCTTGTCACTACTTCTGTTCAATGCCTTCTTCGCTGCTGTGATGCACGCCGTGCTGATACGCTTCAAGTGAAGACCCAGATATTTTGAGGGACTTGGTTCTCCTCGAGGAGGACCTCGGCGAGGACGGGGTGAAGGTTGGACCCACTAACTTACGTACGGAGGGCAGTGTGGGGTATGTTGTACGCGGACGATGTAGGCATCGTGTCAAAGTCGGCGGAAGGCCTTGCGAAGATGATGACCGTCATTGTGACCGTTTTCGAAGCAGCAGGCCTCACCGTATCCGAAAAGAAAACGGAGACCATGCTGCTGCGGACACCGAATCAGGCACCCCGGACCTCACCGCTCGTCAATGAAGCAGCGGGACAGAAATATAAACTGACGATGCAGCTTTTGTACCTGGGCGGTCTTGTCGTCGCAAGCGCTGACATTGTGCCAGAGATCATGCGACGGATCCGACTCGCATGGGCATGCTACTATCGGTTCAAACGAGAACTGTATGATATGGAGGATGCCCCGCTAACTCTAAAAGTGCGCATGCTAAAGGCCGAGGTGATGGAGACCCTGCTGTACGGGTGCGTGACGTGGGCTCTTGGTCAGGAGCACTTCGCTGAGCTCAGAACGGCACACCACAAACTCCTCCTACGGATCATTGGCTTCCAGCGCCGGCAACGCACTGACCACCTCATGTCGTACGCCAAGGCCCTCAAAAAGGCATAACGCGAGAGGATTGAGACGACCATCCGCAAACGACGCCTCCTCTTTGCGGGGGCCGTACAGCGGATGACCATTGAGCGGCTGACCCACCGGGTGATGTTTGGGACGATGGCTGGTGGGGAGAACCCAGCGTGAGGCCGACCGGAAAATGACTGTGCCCAATGTCTAGCAGACGACCTCAGGGTTTTTCAAGCCACCGAGGGGTCCACGGAAAGCTCCCCCCTGCTGTTCGGAGTAGAGACGTTGGTATGGCCGAGGGCGGCTAAGAAGGGCGGGAAGTGGTACCGGGGGGTCGTCGAAGGGGTGGACTGTTTCATGGTGAGGTGGCACTGGGACGAAGCACAGAAGAGCCGGCAGCGCCACGCAGCAGACGACTCCAAGAACGGCGACAGGGGGGGGGGGGGGGGGCAGCTATACTGACACAGCTGTCGACGAATGAATGCAGAAACGAAATGATAGATTGGGTGGCTAGGTATCGGTTCGACTAGCTCCTACAGACTTTCGCCTGTATATCCCTCTCTTTCGTGTTGATTCGCCCGCGCAGCAGATACCTGCCCTTCCTGAGTACGTATGCTTTCCGTCTATTAATAGCAGCATTTCTGAATTCCTTGCGTCGTGTGTAATATGTTTCTTTTTTTTGCTTTATTGTATTTTTGTTCTTATGTTTCCGGTCTTGCTTGTGTTGTTGTGTTTTCATACCCGGTACGCTAACATTTCACTTGCTTGACACTTAAATTTGTGATTTATTTTTTATTTCTTCGTCTTCCTCTGTCTGACAGTCTGTGACCACAGAATCAGTACGAGATATCTCTCTAGGATAGGGAATCAGGACGGACACTGGGTGTACTGATGAAGCTGGGTAGATATGTTGTGTGGTCTTGTTTAAACGTGGCTGAAAATTATGTTGTGTGTGTTTTGTTCTTTTGGCCCCCCGCGAGCAAAACACCCCGCCGCACCAATTATTGTGCAGTATATGTTGCCATTGTAACGCTCCTACCTAGTACCTGGTGATCCTCAAGAGATCGCACCAAGCGACGGGGACACCTGACATCCTGCTATCGTCGCTGGGACACAACAGCGCGAGGGGTTGATAATTAGAGTTGCAGACACACGAACGGCCTGGCACAAGGTACACACATACTCACTTGTACAGCAGCAGTAGATATCAGTACTACAGAGTAGTACAAAATACAGTAGTGTAATAGTAGCACCTGGTACCTGTACGCGGCAGCGTGCTTGGCTCCTTGGCACCGGGTATCTTGTACCTGGTACGAGGTACTACTGCACCTTGCAGCTGGTATCAGGCGTCACATATATGAGCGTCAGGTTTGAAGCGCTGCTGTACTTCAACAGAAGGTGTGTGTGGGTACGAGTACCCCAAATCAGATGTTGCACTCGTACACACGTACGTTACGACGAGCGACGGGATATGATATGCTGTAGTAATAAACAAGCGGGGGTAGATATACCAGGATTTTGAAAATATACTGGTAATACGTTTGCTGCCAGTCCGGCTCGCTCCGCTGCTCCGCTTCCCCCACGTAGTCTATGATCGATGATCGACAAGTCAATCGCAGAGCCGCAGACGCTGTTATACGCCGTATCTACGCGCCCAAATAAGTGCAAGAACCGTTTGGGTTGTCCTCCTCAGACACAAACTTCCCTTTTCGTGTTTTCGGACAAAATAATCAAACAAGGTCAACGACAGGTCTTGATGTACAGCAGCAGCATTTCGTAGGCGTTGACCGTTCACCGCTGCTTCATCCACAGACATAAATTTGCAACAACAAGGAGGTACAGACAGTAAAGAGCCTGCGGTATCAAAAGAACAAACCACGACTAAGGGCAGACACGATGGAAGGACCAGCCAGCACAGCTTGGCTACTTGGCTACTCGTATACGAGATACAGGGTCCATACGTGCGCACAACAGTAGTTCTCGCGGCACCTCGCGTGACCCACAAAATGTGGCTATTGAGTTGCGGGCTCATGAGCTCCTGGGCGGGAGAACTAAAAACGATTCGGAATTACTGGAGTACAGGCTGTAGATTCATTCCGTTCCGATATGTGATACTTGACAAAAAAAATAATGAATTGCCAGGGTCTCCGTAAACTGCTTCGTCCGGTCAGTGGTTGCAGTCACCAAGTGCTGCAGCTGTGCGGTTCATCATCGAGAACGACATCCAGCCGAAGGTCCCCCACGCTCCATCTTGGTAACACAAGCAGGCTCTACAATGGCTTTACCACTGATGGCCCGATCCGCCAGGAAACTCCCCTGTTCGGCTGTGTCTCGTTCTGCGGGGTGCCGCGCCGGACGGTCTGCGTGAACATCAGGAAGCTCATGATCATGATCTGATTCCTTTATTTTTCTCCTGTATGTGACCTGTTTTTTCTTTTCTTTTCTGTGTGGGAAGGCAATGTTTTATTCTGATCTCTTGGTCACAGCTGGTCGGCGTCTGCCTGTCGCAGCAGCGCGCACACGTCCCATTCTACCCACAACCACAGTACCCAGGGCCATCAACCAACAGCTCCCCAGAGAAGCAGACACCAGCACCGCCCCTCCTCCATCTCCCCAGCCTGCTCCCGTCGGGATCAGGTGCGTGGAAACTGTTGGCCGCGACGCTGTTGTGTAGCATCTCCGGTTGCTGCTGCTGAGTCTATCTTCAGTCCCTGAAGATGCTCCTATTTCTGCTGCTGCTGTAGATTTAGGTTATTTTGTATTTTTAACAGTAGTTTGACCGGTAGCGTAAAATAGCAAAATATTCTCCATCGGGATGTGGGTTACAAGCACTCGTACACGTACAGAGTCATGGCTGCTGGCTGTACAACGCAAGGTATACACCGAAAAAGTAGAAAGGGGAACAGCAGGAGGAGTTGGCTCAGGTACATATGATACCTGTGCATTGGTGGGGCAGTCGACGTATCGCCGTCACTGCAGCATACCGATAGCGGTGAGGTGGCAGTCCAGGGTTCGGTCGCGTTTCTGTCTATTCTACTCGTTATGATACGTCCTGCGCCTATTTGTACACACACGTGTATTCATGCGGAGGATCGAATCTTCCTAGCGACTACCACGCGGACATTTAACTGCAATGCTCGAGTAGTGTGATCACGGGACCGTACATGCTACCGGTATTACCTGGTATTTAATACCAGGTGCTGTACATGCACCGCAGGTGGTGCCGTTTATGACCGGCACGACGTCTTTACGAAAATCGGGAACCCTTGACCCTGGAAGCAATTCGCTTTTGAAGAAACAATTACAACAGTAGAAGCACAAATAGCCCGCCGCCAACATTAGAGACATCAGAACTCCGGTGTTTTTAGTTGCTCGCCCGACTCGCGCACGCGAGATCGCTGAAAGCATACCAGGTTTATGAATAACGACGCCACAGCCAGGAAGAGCTCTCCAAGCCGGTCTCAACATTCGAACACATACATGAGAGTTGTCATATATAGCGATGACCAAGATCAACTGGAGGTCTTGTGTGATTGTACCCTCTTTGTCCACCCTATACCACCGTACCACCCTACTCGGGCCTACAGTACCGCATCGCAGGGGGGGACAATTATTAGCATTTACACCAATTGATCGGTCTTGCCTCGCCCCAAGAGCAGTCTGCCTCCACAGTCAGCTCCGGGCCAGGGACGTATCGAGAAGATAGTGGCCTCGCAGCCTTCGCCAGCGTGCGACGTATCATGGTCTGCACTCTGCACGCTGCACGCTGCACGTCCTTTGAGAACATGACGATATGACGATTATCTGTGATTTGTCCTCGGCCCCTGGATATTTTTTACACGTTGGTGCACAGTATTTTTATACCTGTAAACCTCCCGTGTGAGTTCGTTACACCTGCTGTACAGCAGTAAGCGCGGCAACAACGCTCACCTGGAACGACGAATTGGCGCGTGCTTGCATGTACATACCTGGTATGCACATGAAATCCTCTCCTCGGCATGCGCATCATTTATACATGCGGCGCCGCATGAAAACACCATGTATTTGATGTACGTACTGACCCATGTGTATACTGCTGTAACACCTCCCTCGGAATTACGTGCCGCTCGTTCTATGTTGCCCCTCAGGAAGGACCTTGGGGTTGCAAATTGCGAGGAATTGAACCGGCAGCTAACACCCAGGACCACATATATACATCATGTCCACTCCTCTTTCCAACTGGGTGAGCGCCCGCTTGGTAGGTGCCAAATATTCGTGCAGCAGCCGTGCTGGTATATGTATGATTTCGCTGCATAGACATAGAGTACACACTTACTTTTAGAACCGCAGCCCCATTTTGAGGACAAATCACATAGAATTTGGCTTATTTGTGCCCAAAACGGGACTGCGGTCCTGAAAGTGTTAGCCTTGTCACCGCCGCTGAAAGCAATCCTGCACCCACCCCTAGCCCAAGCAGGCTGTCCCAAAAAAGAGGAGGTTGCAGTACAAAAGAGGTTGTAACGTTATAATCCTGCCACATCTCGAGCAGACCATCGATTTCTGCTTTTACGATTTACTAGATCTTTCGAGGCAGATCTATTCCAGATTGTGTGTAGCCTAGCTCATGTTGCCGGGTGGGAGCCGTGTTATCTGCACATCCTAGCACGTGTTTTTCTGGATTTTTGGATATGTGATATGCAGATAGATAGATCATGCACAACCCCTCACGACGGCAAGTGAGAAAATATGTCCGTAGATCATACCAGGTATACTGTAGATCATGATCTACTCTATTTATTTATTTTTTAATCATCAATTTCGCTTTTCCAGCCTAGCTCTCAGGAGGCTTTATACCCTCAGCGTTCTTCTGGACAAGCCGTAATCACAGGTAGGTGCCATCCAATCTCCCCCCCCCCCGGTGCGTGCCTTCATTTTTGTCGCGCATAGAGCTCAGCATTCCCACTGCTTGACGAGTTTCATCGAAGGTAGCTATCTCACGCTCTCGCGCTTTCCGCTTATTATCATTTTTTTATGCAAGAAAAAGCCCCTACGACGAGCATGCACGCAGTCGGTGAGACTCGAACCCACAGAATTGATCTTGATAGGCACGCGGGCCACCTACCACGCTTCCGGGGGCGCCAGCTTATTATGGGCCCTTTGGCTCGATTGTACAGCAGCGTATGCCTCTGGACGGGAATACACGAACCGTTTGTGTATCAATACCGATACCTAGCACTGTAAACGCGAGCCGAAACGCCAGCAAGGCATGCCCCGACAAGATCCAAGCACCTACCGCGACGACACCTACAGCAACAACTCGAGCCCGACCGACAGCGGCGGTTCGCCTCCGACAGCTCTCCACCATGGTCGAGAGCTATCAAAGACGAACTGTCGCTGTCCTCTAGGCTTTGCAGTTTGTCGCGGTAGATGTCGTCGCAGCGCGTGCTTGGTGGAGAGCTGTCGGAGGCGAACCGCCGCTGTCGGTTAGGCTTTGCAGTTGTCGCGGTAGATGTCGTCGCAGCGCGTGCTTGGGTTTTGCCGGGGCTTGTCTTGCGGTTGTTCACGGATCGGCTCAAACCTCGCGGGTGGAGTCATGTCGGGTCAGGTCGGGTGACGAGGGGGTAGTATGAATCGGCCCGTTAATCGGATGCAGGGGTTGGTTTGGAGGCAGAGCTGGGCGATCGCAACATCGTCAGAAACGTACGCATGCATGTTCGTTTTCAGGCGGTCAGGGTGGAAGGTTGATTTTTTAGTTTGTTATCAGCAAGGTTGGCCTGCCTGTGTGTCGCGCGGAGAAACATAATGTGCCGCCTATAATTCGCTTCCACGTCAGCAAGATTCTGCCGAATGCTGGACGTCTTGGTATTTTATCGTGGGACGCAGCGAACGTTGTACGAACAAAAAAAGTACGGCTCTCTTCGTCCGCAGCGAACGTTGTACGAAAAAAAAAGTACGGCCCTCTTCGTCTGGGTCAGAGGGCACTGACTGGCGTTTCTGTATTATAGGGCATCGCAGTTAATGGCTGGTGACAGATACGTGGGGGGGAGGGGTACTCGATGTCATGCATGGCCGTAGTCGTATGACCATAGACCCTCGCATCCCTACAATACCGGGACGGAGCCCGTTAGGTATCCACCAACCAGGCCACAGACATTGTTTGCACCAAGCGCAAAGCGCCGTGAGGTGTTCGGCGAGTCGCACGAAGATACGTACTGTAGGGGGGGTCAGGTTTAGGTTATTTTTTTTGCCTCTGCCGCTCACAGATATTCGGCCTAGTAACTACCCTCTTCTCTTCTTTTTGCAGTCTTGAAAGTTTTAAAAGTTTTCGTTTCGAGATATACACCGCGCCGGATGTTTTTTATGCCCTGCGCCAACATCTGCGTTTTCTCGATACAGAGCCAGTCATCCGAGTGGCGTAAACGTGGCGCAGAAAACAGACAAAACGGAAAAATGGGAACGAAACAAAAAATGGGAACGGACGGTTTTTTTTAGAAAGCAAACCAATTGTGTACAACTCCAAGAAAAAAAGTTGACAGTCCTGTGGGGCTGTACAGCAGCCTTCGAATGAGCTGTCGCTCAGGCTGGAAGTCCTCGGCATCGCCGCGGTAGCCAGCATCTAGAGAAATCACAATAGAGCCAGCGTATATCGCTTTTTGCGCCCACCCGAAGGCACGAGATGGAGCATGACCGTTCTGACGAGCTCCTCTCACAGGGCTGGCCAAGGGGTTTCGCAGGATCATTTTGGTTCTCTGATACACCACATGGTTCTGGAGATACGGCTTGGTTCTCATTTTAGGCTTCGTTCCCATTTTTCCGATTTGTCTGTTAGAACCACAGTGAGGGTACCCTCCCTCTACCGTAGAACCAGTCTTGCACCGGGTACCAGGTATTGAGGCAGCACATTTTCGCCCAAATATGTCACTGGGGCTGGCCGGGTCCCTTAGCCCGGTATCGTTAGAAGGAGGCGTGCTACGCTAAGGGGTGGCCCTTGAATTTCGTGAGGCCTCCTCGCTTTAGAAGCTCTATACCCCTATCAAAACCTGCTTTTGCAGAAGAGCAAAACGTATATAGGCGGATAAAAAGAGGGCAAAGCCTAGGTGTACCTACCACGAATAATATAGCAAAAGCACCGATGGCAGTTCCAACGATATCAGGTTAAGGGGCATGGTTTTTCACTAAATAATTGGACGAAAAATGCTTCTCCTATCGTTGCACCCGTCGCATGTCACACCTCGAATGTGTTCGTGATGCGCCTAGGCTTTGGGATTGTCTATCGGGCTGCACCTTTCGCTTCCCCCAAAATCGGTTTTTGTATTTCCTCTGATAACCCTCGGTAAAAAGGGGTGCTACACCTGCCGTGCATAGCAGTGCTTCTCAATTAATGGGGGGACCGGAGTGGCGCTCTTCTCGTCGACGATATCCTCTTTTCACCGATTGCACACAAACGTGGCTGCCCCTCTACGGTTTTCAGCCTCACCGGTATGCCCTCGAACAACTGTGAGTCTCTACAGCAGTGTAAAGACTGGCCTTTGGCTCTTTGTTGTTTTGATTGTTCCATTCCCCATCTGACCATGTGCAGCGCTTGATCTAATCATGCCACCCACATGTTAAAGGTTGCTACAATTCTACTGTGTTGTTTTTATTTTTTGCGTTAGCCGTCCGACAGTGTGCACAACACAAGCTTCAGCCTTGATCGCTCATAATGCACTCCCCGCAAAGAAAACCATTGACTTCGATTGTTTCTGAAGGATCTGGTTCTTCTGGCTTCCGCTCTTCCTAAATCATCATTTTTTTCTTGAAATAGTTTAACGTTTCTCACCTCGAAGCCTCCCGCCTTTGGCTCTATCGCACACCATTGCAGGCGGCAGGGACCCCCGGACGCGACTCAACGTCTCGCCACGAAGATCCCGCGAACAACCCCCGGCAAGGCGATGCCCCACCCGCCGTCGCTAGGCCCCGAGGCCTGGGCATCGAAGCGGACGGCCAGTTTCAGCTCTTCGCGGCCATCGAACGCCAGGAGGTCGACCGCGTTTGCATCGAGCTAGGGCGCATGGGCGGGGCCACGAAGAAAGCCATCCTCCTCCCGAAGAGCAAGCTCACCAAGTTTAGCTTCCGGACCCCTCTGATGGCGGCTGCGGCGTGCGGGGACATCAGCATCTTTACCGCCGTGTTGGACGCCTGTCGGTCGATTTTCGCGGCGAGCAACACCCTCGAGGTGGAGATTGTGAGTGTGGCAACCTCTTCGTTGGCTGGGTATTGCATTGCTCCATCTTGTTTTGTGGTCGGCCAGATGGGATAGCATTAACCTATTCAGTCCAGCGATAACCGAGTCAAGGGTATCGTTTAAATTTACAATTGCGCAGTTGCTGCTAATACCTATGAAAACCTATGACAATGGAAACGCGAAGTCTAAAAGTCTTCTTTCATAAATACTGCTTTCAAGAAACAGCCGAAGGTATTCTCGTACCGCCGCTGTAAGAAAAAAGGGGAAAAGATTGATGTTTTCTTTTTTTTCAAACGGCTGGAGGCGGCGCAGTTTGTCTTTTCTCGTTGCAAATTGTCAACACGCAGATTAAAATCAGCTGTTGCGGCGATAGACGATCTCGACATAGACGTAGACCACGGCCAACCCCCACGGTGTCCGGCAAGGCCAACGAGTATAGATGACGTCCTCGAAGATGTCAGGTGGATCCATGGTCTAGGGTCCGAGAGCTCGCCGGCTGCGTCCTGCTCTCTTCTCCCAAACCTGAAAAAAAAAGGGTTTTGGCCATGCGAGATGGATCGATAAATATTGTCATCTGTTTTGCGCACACCTGCGGCCAATTGTTTTTTTACCATACGCCTGGCCAACGCCCGCCACATATCACCGGTCATTGCGTGAACACGGTGACCAACAGACAAATAAATCGGAAAAATGGGAACGAAGCCTAAAACGAGAACCAAGCCGTATCTCCAGAACCATGTGGTGTATCAGAGAACCAAAATGATCCTGCGAAACCCCTTGGCCAGCCCTGTGAGAGGAGCTCGTCAGAACGGTCATGCTCCATCTCGTGCCTTCGGGTGGGCGCAAAAAGCGATATACGCTGGCTCTATTGTGATTTCTCTAGATGCTGGCTACCGCGGCGATGCCGAGGACTTCCAGCCTGAGCGACAGCTCATTCGGAGGCTGCTGTACAGCCCCACAGGACTGTCAACTTTTTTTCTTGGAGTTGTACACAATTGGTTTGCTTTCTAAAAAAAAGCGTCCGTTCTCATTTTTTGTTTCGTTCCCATTTTTCAGATTTGTCTGTTTCATCTGCTGATCATGGTGACATTGACCAGGGAAGAGAGACTCTGTCTTCGTTGCTCCAGATGGGTCAAGCTATAGCAACACTTGACAGATCGGCAGATCGGACAGATCCCATGCCGGTCAAACTTTACTGATTGTACAGCTCACACATATATATTCTACTCAGATACATACACCTAGGAAAATTGTAATCAGACATCCCCTCCCGGTTGATCATTAGCATGTCATTGAGATCAACCAGATCCCACCTGGCATACAAGTTGAAATGATGCGGAACATACCTGTCTCTCCAGGCAAACTACAAATTTAAAAACGACAAATCGAAAAAATGGGAACGAAGCCTAAAATGAGAACCAAGCCGTATTTCCAGAACCATGTGGTGTATCAGAGAACCAAAATGATCCTGCGAAACCCGAGCTCGTCAGAACGGTCATGCTCCATCTCGTGCCTTCGGGTGGGCGCAAAAAGCGATATACGCTGGCTCTATTGTGATTTCTCTAGATGCTGGCTACCGCGGCGATGCCGAGGACTTCCAGCCTGAGCGACAGCTCATTCGGAGGCTGCTGTACAGCCCCACAGGACTGTCAACTTTTTTTCTTCTTGGAGTTGTACACAATTGGTCCGCTTTCTAAAAAAAAGCGTCCGTTCTCATTTTTTGTTTCGTTCCCATTTTTCCGTTTTGTCTGTTGACCCCAGAGTGGGCCGGGGCCCCTAAGGAGCGCACTCCGTTTATAATTCATGAAACAGTCGTTGTTTTGTCGATCGATGTCTGTCGTGGACTCGGAAGTCTCGATGTCCGCCTGAATTTTTCTGAAGCCGATCTTGGCCCAACATCGGCCCCAGAATTATTTTTTTCAGGGTTTTCCGTGAGTTTAGAGTTTCCGGTTTGAAGTTTCGTGCTCATAGCAAATAAAAATATGTCGGATATCTTTGGAATGCAAACGTTTTTGGGAAACATTGCGTCTCCATTGGCATAGATCTATAAACACCCACCGCCTTCATATGTGCGTTCTCCAATCTACCAGCAGGGAGCGACAGTCTCATGGCAATGAACACAAACTCATTTGGATCATCCCACCGGTATACCGTTTATTGGCTCAATATTTCCTGACCGGTTGAGGTCCTCAAGTGAGCAACTATTACAGTAGAAATACCGGATAGAAGTATACTGTTACCAATGGTTTTGATTCGGGACTATTAATAGCTCATAGAAAAGTCGGTCAGGTCGCGCTAACATACGTAGTTCTTCCAAGCCATGTTTCGCGTGACATCCATTGGGCTTCTCACGTGAGACTCTCAAGAACAAGGCGCCACCCTTGCCGTCGCTTCGCGCCTTTGCACGAAGCTTTGCCGCTGAAAACACGGCTAGTAGCAACATTCACCGTCCCCTCTGTTCCTTCTGCCTGTCGGCAGTTGGCACTGCTGCAGCTGCGCGAGGCGACGGTAGAGAGTACCTTGCGCGGCAGTTGCTGCTGAATAAACCCTGTAGACAACCTTCCACCGATGACATGTATGTCATCTTTTGCACTGGCAGGGAGACGGTAGCCGGATGACGATGAAGGATCAGATGGAGATGGAAGACATGGATGGACTGAACATTCTCATGCACGCGACTCGCAGCGGCAACGTCGCCATCTTCCAGGCCGTCAGCAAACAAATTTGCCCCTCACAGGTGAGGAAGTACCGGCATACATCTACAGTGCAGTAGAGTCCTCAGCAATGTTGTGCAGTGCGGTGGAGTCCCCTACAGTGTGGTACAGTGTGATAGAGGAGTCCGGAGCCAGCATCGCCGCGCACCCGGCTAGATAGATGGGCTCGCAGGAAAGCACACACAGGTAGCAAAAGACAGAGTGATATTATGTGCTGGTACCCCCGCAGGTAGGTGTCCATATCCTACATGCCTACATATATATCCGTAGAAATCCTCCCAGGGTATCGTAGGAGGGCCAAGACACCAGAGCGGGTGCTAATAGCTTGGTCGCCCCGGTGGCTTAGTGGTAAACCTCGATTACTACTGGTGTTGATCTCAAGGATCCAATTCTACGTATGTTTTGGGGTTTTATTTCTCGGAAGACACCAACCGCCGCGCGGGCCCTACGTGGGTGAGCACAATTTGACACGCGAGTCGACGGGGGGAGAAAATGCCGAACCGTTTTTGCGATAAAAAAAACATTACGCGTACCGCAGTCGGGGGGGGAGGCGGGGGGGGGGGGCGTACGATGTGGCGCTGGAACTGAGATGCGACTACGGAAGGAGCGGGAGGATAATAGAAAAAATTGCGTGCTACAGATGGACTAGAATCGGTACACGAATAAAAAAGTGTACTGGGCGAAAGCTTTTGTACCCAGACCTCCGAGGAGGATTTAAAAAAAAAGGAGCGAAGGCAGCAAATAGGATGGGAAAGAGCTAAACCACATAGACATGAGTATGCATTGTGCTTAGTTAGGCCCCTTCAATATAAAGTTCGATTTTGATCGACAGTCACAGACACAACACCGTAGGATTCGGGCGTAAACCATCGTGTCGCACGACTGAATTGCGGTGCGTGCATCCGTCATGATGAGCGTTCTGCTATTCATTTCTCCTCCAGAGGGGGCTCCTTACAGCCACCGCCGCCGTGCGTACTCGCCGAAAACAGGTTAGGAGGCTCCTCTCGAAGCAAGATGCCCAAGGGATGACATTCCTCATGCACGCCGCCAGCGCGGGTGGCTGCACCAGCGGTGTGAGGACTGTCCCCACCCCTACGGCTACCCCGTTCAACACGCCTGGACGCCGGTCTCAGAGGGTCGCGACAACTCCGTCGACTCGATGGAACGGGACTCAGGCCTCCGTGGAATCGTTCTACTCGGAGGAAGATGGTTCTGTTCGTGCCGAGCACGAAGAGGTCTGCGTGGAGCGGTGGGTGCCGATGGTCAAGACAGCGGTCGCCTTCGCCAAGTACAAGCTGTGGATGCCTGAGGTACGTACTGCTGCTGCTGCTGCTGTTCTGCTGAAATGTGTTATTTGTTTTGTTGTTTTCAAGTAACGTTGTCGCCAAAAAAAACTAAAACAAGGATTTCAAACTAACTCAAGTCCTTCGTTAATTAGGGTCGATCTTAACGAGGGCTGTGTTTTTAGTTTTGTTTGGGTATTTTCCCGAAATTTCGGTATTTCTAGGTTTTTTACTAAAATAGGAAAATACCGAAATTTCGGGAAAATACTGAAAAAAAAAACTGAAAATCACTCCTCGTTAATATCGACCCTTAGCCCATCCACCCACATACCCATAGCCAAATGTGCCTAACTCCCATTGCAACAGATGCTATATAAGGTTCCAGTGCTGAAATATGGTGTGAGTTACTATACTCGGGCGACCGGAGGCATCGCTGTATGCTCTCTCGGGGCGATGAAGACGAGCAACCATGTCGCTCTTCGTACTCAGAATCGGCGAGATCGATAAATTTGCTCTCCGGGAGGAGAACAAATCGAAAATATTAGATTCGGAGTGCCTCAACGTTCGCGTGATGTACAAACACCGGTAGCTCATAATGGGCGCTGACTTGCTCCTACCGGTCTATCATGTCTTGTACGTCACACAAAAAGCACGAAATCCACAGCGTTAACGCTCATCCATCCGATATCGCCGTCCCCGTCATATGTGAATGCATTGCTCGCTATTTCTTGTCGTTTCCGATACCCATCTGTAGGACCACCCCCTCTTCCGCCCCCTCCCATACATTTAGAAGTAGGAGCGGTGCTCCGTCTCGAACGGGATGCGCGGGGACGCGCGGCCAATGGTCAAAAGACTGAGGCAAAACATCACGTAAGTGCGCCCCCCCCCCCTGCATCCCTCACTTCTTCGTGTTGTTCCCGACTACCCACCCACCCACCCACCCACCCGGTTATACGACCCCACCCCCACCCCCCTGCGGTTACGTTCCTCGTGTGGTCTTCCCGACAGTACCGAGCCCTGCTTCAGTGCCGGGATATGTGGCAGAAGAGCATCGTGGAGCACTCCGTGGCGTCTGGAGAGGTCCAGCTCTTCGAGGCAGTCTTCACCATCGTTCGCAACGACGTCTTCGACAAAGAGGTCCGTCCGCTAATTTTATTTTCCGACACGTTGCCACGATAGGGGGTTGCAATTAGGGGTAACACATCTCGACGTTTTTTTCTTTCCTGTCCTGACAGGGGGGGGGGGGACTCCATAATCTGAGTAGGAGCGACAAAAACCCGATATTCGTTTGAATCATAATTGTGTTTTCACGCTACCACTCGTCGGATACCCCATATCAGCGAAAGCCCATTTGCGTTTTTGTGCTATCACTCGTTTCACTCTCCAGGGCCATGGGGTTGCTCGTCGAGATATTGTACTTTAAATTGTCTCAAAGTCGTCGTTTGGGTGCATACAGCCTACGGCAGGTGTGGAACTCCTCGAAAGAGGAGCCCTCAGAAAATCTAGGCACTACCCCTATAGTAGTAGCATACGTCGTTTCTTCGTTTGTTCGAAAGGACGGACGGTCGGTCGGTCGTTCATGCTGGTCGGTCGGTCTGTCATGACGTGGGATATAGATAACCCCTCCTACTACTCCAGACCCGTACCCCATACGTATTATTTTTCCCCCCAGCAAATTGTCCCAAAAAACGTGGCGTCTGCAAGCGGGTGAAAGAAAGTTTATACGGCACTTGCTACTGTTTTCGTCTGTGTCGGTTGGCTTGACTCGATTGTTTTTTGACGCGGACTTTCTGTTGAGCGCCGTTCTGGGTGTGTGAACCCGTTTCTATTTGGCGAACAAATGTGTTCACGTCGTCGCATAAACGTAATGTCTAACATGGATCACAAACGAACACCCTCTGTCCTGATATCGCAACTGATGCACCCGAGAATCGTAGACTAGCTGTCGTAGACCAGTTGTCTCGAGCCGCGAACTCTACATTATGTGGCCCCGATGCAGACACCCATCGATTGCGAGTGGCACCTAGTTCGTTCTCGTGAATGAACTTCGTACCGTGAAACTAACTCCGGCTTGTGTGGGCGTAATTTCGAACCCACCCGATCTTGACTGCGTGTGTCTACTGTGGTTTTGTACGCATGGCGAAAATAAACGGGAGTTCCATATTACGTGGGCGTCGTTTCGAACACCCACCGACCTTGATACCTACTGACGTGTTTGCGTATACTCATATCGTGCCGCGATTTTCAGGTGGACATGATGATGGAGACGGGCGAGGACATGGAGAGCGAAGTCGCCGAGGGCACTGCCATGGGCACGGCTCTCAAATCCAGCGGGGAAAAAGTCGCTTCTGCCTTCAACAAGAAAACCAAGGGTCTCAAGGTCAGCTGATTACTGTGACCACTTTAGACTAGCTAGCCCCACGGCATAAAGGGGTGGCGGCTTAGCTTCTGAAGTCCTCGCGTGAGGAACTCAACACCTTACTCGACACATGGCTCCGAAGAAGGATAAGGTTGTTCACGCAGTCCGACGAAAAAATATGTTCGCTAGTCCTAACACGACTGCACCAGTAAAAATACCATGCTACGTATCCGGTAGTTGCTCGCTTGGGGAGAAGTCAGCCCGCCAGGCAACATTGAACCAATCTGCGCAACCCCTATATTGTTGTTGTTGTTGTTGTTGTTGTTGTTGTTCTCACATTAACTCTCTGACGAAGGAGTCCGTGGTCACACAAAGGTGCTGGAGCCCTAGGAAGGTCCGAAAACCCACAAAAAAACGAAATTCGGCTGCCTAAAAATACACGAGACGAAGAAAGCGCACACAAGATAAAACCAAAGTGCAAACTGAACTAACATGGCCGCGGGTATATCCTCTCAACTATAGCATAACAGAGTATCCCCGTTCCCACCACTAACCAAGTTGTGGCTGCTGACTACAGCGGCTGCTGTCTGGAGTGCTGCCTGCACCGTACGAAACGCACGGTAGTCGTGAACACGAAAGAGGAACACACCTGCCTGCTATCTGGAGCGCTGTCAGAGTGAAGACTCGCGGATATGCAGTGAAAAAGGAGCAATCGAACCTTACTCCCACACGAATATCAACGATCGTCATCTCTTCCTGGGCTGTATGACTCAAAAAAAGGTGCAGCGCAGCAGTTATGATACCACGTCCCAGATAATTGCGTGGGTTATTCTCCATGAAGGGTATACAACTCGTTAAACTACAAAGACCAGTGACGTTAATAACTACCTGGTAGTAGATACTATTCTGAAAAACAATACCAGGAAAAAACAAACTATGACTGCTTCTCTCGTGATGATAGTGTGCGCGCAGGTCATGGGTCTCCGTGCACCGTCTTCCTGCCGCTCTTCGTGGCCGCCTCATCGCCTTGGCCCGATCCGCCCGCTCCTTTGCACGTGCTCTCGTTGCCACTCCCTTCCAGTCGGTTCCCTTTCTCCGCCATCCTGAAAAACAAAATGCTCCTCGCACTTGCGGTTCTGATCTGAAAAATAAAAATTATCGCGCAGGGGGGGGTCAATCCGTCTCTTCCCCGCACGTCGACGCTCAGTCTCCCTCCTCCCTCGTCGTCGAATCCAGCCTCCTACCGGCGCAATAGACTGTGATGTAGTGTGGCCTGTGGTGGCGCCTGCCTCCGCGCACGGACACCCGGATTGAGTATTGCTGCTCTGCCGCAGCTGCCTAAACAAAGACGCGCGAATCGTAGGTCTCCGTGCCTGATGCACCACGTACGACCCAACTCTACTGCTGCCTGAGCCTCGCGGCCACAGGCAGCAGCAAAAAGGTATCACTCCTTGAGGGTGAGTCCGGCCTTACACCCGCCAGAAAGACCTACCCCACTCGCTATAAGCCTGATAGGACATGCCTCGCAGCATTCCTTGCCGAGGCAGCGAGGGGAACGGAAGTATACCGTGGGGTGAGTCTTTAGCACTGACTGCACCCTCCACGTTTTTTGTGGACAGGCTGCTTGAAATTAGTGTTGAATACCTTTTTGTGGTTCTGAAAGTTGTTCTTTTATGCGTGCCGACGGCGTATGGTATTGGATCGGATCGATCGAACCTGTTTGCTTGCGACAACCGCTACCCTCTTGCAACAACCGCTAGCCCCTAGCAGCTAACGGCGGGGCTGTTTTTCGTTTTGCACGTCCGACCGACTCGGTCGTACATTATTTCACTCGCAACAATCGCTACGTACGTACACAAAAGAACCGAACGCGCGGGGCTGTTGAAACTAAAATCAGGCGCATTCCGATCGGGAGACAACCCGCTTAGCTTGGTCGGGCATCCAACGTTTTGGGGTATGGAGCCTTTGCAGCGCGCTCCGCTACGAACAAAAACCGCTAGTAGTATTACCTGGATGTTTCGCGGCAGACAATCATGAAATAATGGCGAGGAACTCACTCACCCACCCACTCACTCACTGACTCACGAGAACGAATTCTGACGGTCAAACATTGGAGTGAAACGTCACGAATCTCAAGGATACAAACTCACGCCGCGCGCGTGATTAAATACGAGCACGTGGTTTATTTTGCTTCTTTTTTGCTGACCTTGTTCCTCCATCTATCTTCCCTTTCTCGTCTCACTATACGTGCGCACTACACAGAGGGATGTGTCGCTGCGCACGGAGGCGTCAACGGTCGTGTCCAAGATTCAATCCTTCATTCCGGGCAACCTCATCGTGGTGAGTTAGTCTCCCCACTCTACGAATACTACTGTTGTGGCCTAAGAGGGCGGGGGGTGCGGGCTGTGCCGAATGTCAGCCGCGGCGATGCCGCGTGTATAGCCACACGGCCTCTCCGTTCCGGGTTCAAGCGGGGAGCGTCGGCTGTCCCGAATGTAGCCGCCGCGGCGGTGTCATGCGTATAGCCACCGTATCTCCAGGCGCCGACGAAGGCATAGGAAAGTCTTCGAGCCGTGGTACGGTAGTTGTGGATTGACGGGGCTCTTAACCTGTTGGCACTCGACTTACAGTAGATGCCCTACCTAGCCCCTTGGAATCGCATCACAACGGTTCTCAAAGTCGGTCGTTGGGTGTGAGGTACTCGTTTGCGCTTCTCTAATGAAGAGCTCAAGACAACTCAAAAGCTCGTACCTGTACCGAGGCAGGCGTCCTTCCGTGGTTCGTTTGTTTTCCTTGTCTGCATCCTGTGCAGATTGGTGGGGTCGTTGGGTTACGTTTTTACCAATGGAGTATTCAACCACCCTTTGTTTAGGATGGGCGGGATACGTTCGCAAGAAGAACGTTCAACAACGTGGCATGGCTTGGGGGGGTGTGCCGATATGGCTGAGGGAGGGGGATGGGTGCATCGTGTTTGTCGTTGCTCATTCACTGCGACCCCCAAGTGTCTATCAACACGGTGTGAAGCCATCCAATGCCGCATGCGCCTCCAAGCATTCATTCACACGTGGATTTCGTTTTTCGTCTAATGGTCTCTCCTTGGTTTCTCAAAGCACACGCAGACCTTCCAGCTGCTTCTTTTGCTGCCTCGTAGCGACCCTGCCATTTCTCTACACGCGGAATGAAGCTAGCTGACGCCCCTCATCTGAGCTCGTTCACACCCCAAATTGTTTGTTGCTGATGTTTCGCCGTTGGGTTCGGAATCACGCAGATCTTCCAGCTGCTTCTGCCGGAATTTTCGAGCTCGAGCCGCAACCCGTTGATCGTCCTCATCGTGCTATGCGCCATCGCGCCCTTCTGGGCCTGGGGGGCCAACATGGTGGTCCACAGGGACCCCGAACGAAAGCACGCCACCGCAAGGTGAGCAGAACAATGCTATAAATAGTTGTTTTTAGTCGTGCACCCCCATTGATCTGTTTTTAATGCTGAACTCGGGTGGGGGGGGCGGGTTGGCGTCGTTATTGACTCGTGCCACGGAGGAGGCATCGACTTTTTCTGAGGTTCGTTCCTCCCTTAAGGACCGCTATACCGTTCCTGAGCACGTCGACTTCTAAGCAACGATGTAAGCTAAGTCCGTTACCCAATCCCGTGGGCTACAGCACGCGAGTCTGTCGTAGGTGCATCCCACTGCTGGTTTGGTGTCATACTCTCCGAGCTCCTCGCACGAGGAGTGTATTGCCTCACGCGAAAGCTGGCTCCGATGACATTTTGTTATCACGCAATTCCACCAAAACCTCTACCGCTTTATAGCTCTACGGTAGTCCCGAAACAAGACTACCCAAATAATAGAAGTGCCATCCTTTAACCGGTGTTCTGTCACCCTAGGATCTCAACCTGTCAGAACATGATGCCTCAGAAGGAAAAAAAATGCAACCGCTATCATGGGATGCATCTGTAGTCTTCATCAGTGTCGGAGTGGTTCGTTGTTACAGATGGGGTTGGGGCGGGAGAGTAGGCAGCCGGGTGCTACAGGTGGTTGAAGGGGTATGAAGATGACTTCGCATCGGCGTCTAACATGGTACGGCGGCTCCCCCGTTTCATCAAGGAGCCCCGCCAGTGAGTTGAGAAATCCTCTTAGACTCTAACGTACAAATCCCTCTACATTGCATAACACTGCTTGTTCTTACCGTTTTGTTTGGCATGCGTATCGTGGTACCTGTAACAATCTCTCAACTCTTCGGCGAATGCCCCCCTGCTCCCCTCACCCAACTCAACGACGACGGCTACAAACAATCAACAGGCGCACCGCCGCTCGCTACTGCCTGAGCGTCCCCGCGATGTTCTTCTGGGGGGTGGGAACCAGCACCATAGGAGAGACTTCGCTCGGCTGGGGAGACACTACCAGCGCTGCGGCCTTGGCCGTGGCAACGATCGTGATACCGGCGCTCGACTCGTTCTTCGCCGGTAGCGGCGCGCGCAGATGCTGGGGCAGGGTAAGTGAATGAGCGTTGTGGGTAAGGGTGTTGGTGGTGTTGGTGCTGGTGCTGGTGCTGGTTGTGGTAGTGATGGAGGTGGCGGTGGTGGGGGCGGTGGTGATGGTGGCGGTGGCGGGTGTAACCTGGGTTGGTGCTGTCGGTGTTGGGTGGTCGCGGTGTCGGTGTTGTAAGGTTGGTACAGGGTGGTGATGGTGGTGCTGTTGGCGGTGGTGGTGGTTGTGGTGATGTTAAACCCTGTCTTGGTCTGTCTTGGTCTTGTTCTCGTGTGACGCATTGGTGTTGGTGTTTTCCACCTCGACACGCCTCCTGGTAATATTACACCTCCAAACCCGTTCCCGCCGGCATGTGTGTGCCGTTGCACGCAAGCGAGGCTTCAAGCCTCATCCACAACCTAGCCCTAGTCTAGCTGTACTTCCTCACGAGTTTTCTCCCCTCTCCCCTTCGAGGATGTTCAATGGTGCTTACCAACCCGCATAGCAGTCGTGTCGTACTCTACCCCCTTGATAATTCCTGCATTAACGTTCCCGCGGTCGTCGGGGTTTCCTTGGCAATCATGGCGTTGTGTGCTTGTAAAACAGGTCGTCATCGCTTGGCTGGACGTCTGCGAAAAGATGGGCAAGAACACTTCCCGGTCCTGCAAGGTAAGCCTGAGAGCGAGGCAGAAATATAGCAGCGACGACGATGGTTTTATCCCGCAACCAGCTAGCTAAGTCGGTAGTTTTGTCTTGGCCTTTTATCAGGTTCCACCCCGTCGTGATTAACGTGTACCTGCTAGGTATACCCGAAGGAAAAATCTTGTATTGCGTTCACCGTAAACTATTTCCAGCCCAGCCTAACCCTGCGTTGGCGACGATGCTTTTCCGGAGAACCCTAGGATACGTACGTCAGCAACGGTAAGCTCCGTCTGGGCGGGAATATAAGCACCACTACGTGTCGATATTCGTACCACAACGGTATTTATATTTCCTTCTAATAATAGGGTGGTATGCTAGAGTGCCTTGGGTGGTCGGCGGGTTGGGGCTCTAATTGGGGGGGGCACGCTGCGGTAGGGGAGCTGACGTTTTCATTGTTTGTTTTCGGAACAAAACAAACAGGGTTCCGCGAAAATATCCAAAGTTGTACATGTATGTAATGTTCCGATGCAGAAGAAATAGTCTTCTGTTCGTGACGCGTACGTACTGCGGTCGGAGGAGGTGCGCCAGGCTGTTTTCTGGGGTTCCGAGCTTGAGGAAAGCTCCCTCTCTATACCTATACATGACATATTATATATATATACAGGTATACCTCACCCAGAATCTAACTGTGTGAAACAAATTGTACGCTTGACCCTGTGATCGATTATCCCATGGCCTACATGTACGTAGCCACTATATTGAGAGTGAAGGTAAAGCACGAAAGTGGGAGCCCAACGACATCAGGGAGGCTCATCGATTGAAAAGGCCCTCCAATCTGCAACGTCTTGGCCAAAACCCAATCTGCCCCTATCAACGGAGCAATATATATACCACCTAGGGTTGGCTAGATACCACCCCCGACCGTGCAGGAAACCGCCCCGGGGGGGATTTTAAAAAAAAAAAAAAACGAAACATATCTCACCCAGGGTGGTTGCGTACGTCTGATACGGTGGTCGTGTCCCTATTCGGCGGTTCGTAACGCGAAAAAGCTGACCGACCAAGCTTCAAGGCTGCATGTAGAGCACAGACACTCATGAATGGAGTCCACATCACTTGATCCATTTCCCGTTCCCTTCATCTTCCCCTTTTCCTTGTGTGTTATCCCGCTTCCAGATACCGGGGTGCTGTTCCTGCGCACGGCCGAAGCACGGTACGAACACACGGAGCACCAAGACGACCGCTTCTTCCCTCGACTCCCCGCTTTGAACAGGTGCGTTGCCCTGTAGAGAAGTGCGGGGGTTCAGATGGGAATACTGTAGTGTCGAAACAGGAGTGAATAATACAGCTGGGGCCCCACGAAGCAGCCCGGGTCTGGTACATACTGTAGAGGAATATGCGCTCGTGTCGAACTCTAATGCAAGGAGGTGCGCCGTACGACGCGCGCGTAGCGCAAGGGCTGTTGTAATATTTTATTGAACTGCGCGCTCGCTCTGTGATTAGACCGCACCTTCCATCTGCTTCGTCGTTACACTGCAGAATAACAAAGTCAGCACGCGAACGAGTACGAGCCCACGATGAGCGTTTCCTCGTTTACTCTGTTGGTGGTTTTCGTTGGTGGAGATATCAGACCTCTAGCCCGCCTATGATACGTAAAAATGTCTGATGGGGCAACGCACTCCTGTAGTTTCCGAACAAGGGGCCCCCTCCGTGGCCAATCCCCCCCGAAGGAACAGGTACACCTGTGCCAGCACCCGCACGCGAGTCAAAATACATTTTTTTGTTTTTCGACGGCACATCCCTCCATTGGCTCAACCAACCGTAGTGTATCCGTTTGTGTTGTTCGTTCGCTTTTCTCCAACCGCCTTCCTTGTTTTTTTTTGTTCGTCGTTCACTTTCCGTACATCTGTTTCTACACGCGTCTGCTCTAATCGTTCACGCTTTCAAGCCTCCAACCATGAGTTCGTGTCTTCTGTTTGTTGTGTTTTTTTTTCGTTGGCGAACCCAACCTCTGCGGATCCCTTTGCCATGTCGATTCTTGGGTTCACTTTTATGAAAGACTTCAACTAAAAAGGTTCAACTTCTTCTTTTTTTTCTTTCTTCCTCCGTTGATTGGTTGAACCGACAACTTGTATCCCCCCGTTTCGTTCGTTAAATCTTTCTCCCGTCTTGTGTCAGGTCCGAGAGCTTCTATCGCGCGCCTCCCGTGTACCACGACCGCCATACTTCATACTCCTCGTAGTCAATGTGATTATCTGGTGTTTCGTCGTGTACGGGAGAAGGGGCCCGAGGCGCGTAACAGAAACATACCAGCGGTATCACCACCGAGGCTACGTAGGCTGAACCGTTGTCCACCGCCACCAGCGACACCGATCGATCGATGAAAGCACCGATGGATCGACCTCGCGCGAGGCGTCTCGCTATGGTAGTCGCACCTTTGGCGCGGTATGATGTTGCTCGTTGGAAGGCCTTACAGGGGGCCACGTCCATCCGTGGGTGTTCGATTTGGTTTTTGCGAGCCACCACCAATGCTCAACACGTGGCGTGGTATTTATCGATGTACAACTCGGCGGAATGCCTCACGGAGAAGACCGTGGGTGTGGGTATCGTCTTTGTTTTTGAGGGAAACCGCCGCTTGATGCCCGGCGTGTGGGGAAAACGGGCATCTTATTTTACGAAAGCTATAGGTGTGTTTATAGTAGTATAGAGGTCACCAAAGGGGCCGTGTAAAGTTTGACCGAGAGAGGGAGAGAGGGCGTTTCCATATAACGAAGCAGCCACTGTCTTTCGTTTCGTTTTTGTGCATGTTTTACGGGTGCTGATATCCGCTCTTTTTGTTGTGCCCAAGGCGTGCGTACATGTAACGGACGGACTAATCACGGGACCACAACAATAGGCATGCACAATTGTTCACGGCCGACTCTCCGTAGCATCTTCGGGTCGGTTCTTGAAGTCGGCGTTCTTCTGTGTGATGTGGGTAGATAACGTAGATAGAGTAGATAGAGTAGATAGAGTAGATAGCGTAGAGAGAGGTAGTTGTACAAACCTGTATACAAGGTAAATACGACAGGTGTTTGGGGGGGGAGGGGCTGTGAGTTGTATTGCTCGGGGAGTTCCGTTCGGATTTTTCGAGGTACTGAAACTAGATCTCGGCCTGCGCTGTGCCGCATCTATGCTTCGTTTGAAGGCGCTAATATTGCGCCAGTTGTACGTGTTTTATAGGGGGGTGATCCGGGGTTACTTGGAGAGGGACAGGCGTTTTGCGTAGTGGTCCCTCTGACTGTCGTTGTCCTTCGTCTTGGGCCCGTTGATAGATTATACATTTGGTAATTCCATAGGGAGCATGACATCTGCGTCCGCCAGCGGTAGCAGCTACTGCTGCACGAGCACAGCAGCAATGCGTATGGTGTGGTATGTTTATGATCTGCAAATATAACATTGTACGTGAGCACGAAAGCTGCCCGTGAGAAGCAAACATGAAATATTTCGAAAACGCAACATCGTGGGAACCCGTGTGGGCGTTCACCGGGTGCGCTCTTGACTTGTTCGTCTGGTTGTGGTTTAGTGAGGGGACCGGGTTAACACACACGGGCGGTCTGATACCAAATACCTGGTATGGTATAATTAGGAGGCCAGTCGTGACGGGCGGGTCAATGCCTCCTTCGGCCGTTAGATACTACCCCTTGTACTTTTTAGTGTAAGGGGGCGGCCAGTCAAGGGTTCGAACCGCAGATTTCTATTCACGGGGGGGGGGGGGGGGAGTAATCAGAACCCAGCATGGACCCAAAAGCCATGCATATCCCTATGTTCACCCAAAACATCTGATCCTGATTATTACGCTCCCCGTACATACTTCAGTATTGGCTTGACCGTGTCAGGTCGGCATGCTATCTGGGAAACCCACAAAAGAGCGAGCGAGGTATCCGGGGTGTTGATTCACCCGTACCACCGGCAGGGAGCAGACGCAAAAGGTTACCGACAAAAAAGACGAGAACCCAAGCATATTGTAGCGGCAGCGCTACGGTGGTACGCGACTCTTGCTTTGTGTGCCATGCTCATTTTGTTTGTGTGAGACAGGTGGTGTCTTACACGAACCATAGAGCCATCCCGCGGTGGGGGTGCACCAGACGTTCCTGATATCTCACCCGGCACAATACTTGGGAAAAGCTCGTTCGTACCACCCGACCGGCACTTCTATGCGATAGTACAAAAACGAATATACGCGCAAAAAAATGATCCTATTAATGACTGGTAGTTCCAACCCAATTGGTCAGAAACCTTTGGCCCAAAAACTCCAACCCCTACCGTGGGGTGACTCCATACTAACAGAATAGCTAGGATATCAACCGATCATTTTAAGGGCTTGTTTTTACCTAGTATATAGTGTGGAGTATGACACTTCGTGCCAAAGCGATGTAGAGCACTGCAAGCAACAGAGTCTACGGATTAACCTTAGCTGTGTTGCCGTCGACGATCGTTGCGATTGGTAGGACGAGCGAGGGTCCGTGTCAAACGACCGAGGTGCGTGTACGTGTTTTCGTTCAGGGACTGTCTGCTGTGTGGAGACGCAAACATGAGAATTAGATTGAATTATCCCATCCATCTGTCAAGTTCAAAATGTATTCGTTTCGGGTCTGTACGGACGGGCCCGAGGACCATGCCCAACCTTCGCATTCGTCAACACGAGTGAAAGACAGACATATATTACCAAACCAGCGTCACAGTTATTAAAGTGGATGGGACTAAAACAAGGACTACTAATAATAGTTGCAGCGGGCGATGTTCTCAGCACCAAGCAGCATCATGCGTTATATATACCCCAAGATGCACACCCGCCTAGGAAACCCGGGGATGTCCTCCGGGTGTCCCCTGACGACTACAGGTCATCGGGCTAAACCCTGATATTGATCAAAATCAGTGTTGGGTGAGGTACCGGAGTTCCACAAATAAATGAGGAGGCCCCAGAAACAAATAGGCGCTATATATACCTCTACCGTATACAGACATGCAGCCTTGCTCACGATTTGCGTAAACCCCTGGCTGAGCAGCGCTGCGGTAGGCAAGGGGGTTGTTCAAAATTTCGACCCCAACCATTGTTCATACCGTCGTAACTGAATGATTATTCTTGTAACCCATGGTGTATGTTGTGGATCCGGTGTCGCATTTTAACAAAAACGAATATTAAAAATATATATATCTCCGTTAGATACCTTAAATAGCCCCCGCAGGGTGTGTATCGGAATGATCACGGCTTACAATTTTTCTCGCGAAGTTCAATTGCGGTGTAAGACATAGAGTTCTTAACGTGAGAAGCATCACAAACATTACCAGCGGTAGGTGCTATGTTGCCTTTACCGTACCCCGCGTCCAAGGCCATCGGATGTACGCGTTCTACGGCGGAGGTAGCAAATTTCCGCCCAAATGTTTTCTGAATGACGGGGTTCAAGAACCCAAAATTGTCGGAATGCCAATCTTGATTCGAAAAAAACGTTTTTGTGTACTCGGGCTATGGGATTATTCATCGAGAGAAGCAATTTATTTGCGCTGATGATGTCAATTTTCGGTTGAGTAATGGAGCTCCTTAAGCGAGGAGCCTCAGAAAAATAAGGGTGAACATCTATCGTAGAACGCCTCATCGGCGACATAGATAGGAACTAGCTGCTCACGCACGGTACGACAGGGGAAACACTCATCGTAGGCGGGCCCCTCTTGTGGTTTTACGGATTTTTTTTTTTTCTTTTTTTTTGTCCCCAAGACCAGCGAAGTGTCAATAGAGTTAGGTAAGCATACATATTTTCTCACGGCTGTTTTTGTGGGTGAGGTGCGGAGCTCCTCGAGTGAGGAATGCGCCGCGTCTGCTCAAGGCCAGGAAGGGTTTATTATCAGGATTTCTTGTCACGGATGCCCGAGGCAGATTCCATGGAGGGCGGACCCCCACGATGGTCTTGAAAAAGCAAGGGAGAACCGTGGCATAGCATGTAAAGGTTGCGCTTGCACAGCTAGCTGCTAAACGTTTCCAACGATGACCAAAGCCAAGTTAGCTAGGGTGGGGTAGAGGTTTCTAACGGGTTTGTAATATGTCCACACTCCGTTAGCTCAGCGTATTTGTAACATGTCCAGACTCTCCAACCAGATGAGCTGCCCTAATAGTTAGGGAATATTTGTTTGAAATGCTGGCGTTAAGTTTAGGGAATATTTGTTTGAAATGCTGGCGTTTAGTTTTGTGACGTGCCCGCTAGCCAGTCAGATCGGTCGTCGATTTGAGAGGACAATACGTGTAAAAACCTCGGGCGTTGGGCTGGGCATGGAGCCCCTTCTCATGGGGGGAACCTGAAAAGCTCTAGAGTAGGCCCCAGCCCTAGCTACCTACCCTAGACGTACGAAACGATAGAGGTACACGGGCATCATTTTCCTTTCTGAAGTTGCTCCCTTGAGGAGGTCCCCCACCTGCCCAAACCCGGCTTCGAATAATGTGTAATCTTAACCCGATGAAAACCCCCATGCCCTCCTACGTAGGTGCTAACGAAGAATGTGGTGCAATACAAATGAGATACCGGGTAAACTGTAGCTTGACCTTAAGCCGAGGGTGGCCAGTAAATGCCATCGCCCTGTGTGCGAACGAAAAATATGGTTGTAACACAAACGGGAGACGTTGCGGGGTAATCACCGCGGGCTTTTCCACAGTAGTTGGAGAGCTCCGCCGGCCAGGCGTAATTCGTCCGGAGCTTGCTACCGCTGTTGTAGGGCGCGTGACTCCGTAGCACATTTCAACTCCATGTACGCGTTTGTTCCCCCAGCGTGGGTGCAGTTGCTTTAACGCCCCTTTTTCCCCCACCGCGAAAACGGGTCCACTCTAATTCCAAGTATATTAGCACTCAAAACGCGAATGTAGCAGTTCTAAGGGCGTGAGGTTTAAGGGCGGGCCAATGTTTTCAGCCATTTTCCCGTAGACCAGACAAAATGTTGATGGACGGAGGGGCGGGGGGGAGGGGGCGTACTTATTTGTGCTTGTCTTAGTCATTTGACCATTGACCATGCCTCGAAATCGAGACGGGAGTGGGGGTGTACTCGATCGAAACCATGCATGGCCGTAGTCGTATGACCGTGGACCTCCGCATCGCTACATTGCCCGGATAGAGCACGTCGTGCGTTCGCCGACCAGGCAGACATTGCTTGCACCAAGCACGAAGCGCCGCGATGTGTTCGAGGAGGCGCAATATGGGTGGGCTGCATCCTACGAAGAACCGCTTGTGAGACGGACTTGCATACGGATGACAACACTTCCACGAGTAAACGATTTTTGAGTGGCCGGGGGAGGGGGCTTAACCTTGGTTCGTCCTTGACCCAACCACTAGTTTTTCACGGCGGGGAGAGTTGAACGCTTCAATTCACGAAACTAAAATGCGCCGAGTCTTGGACGAACTCGCCGCGGAGTCCCTCCGCACGTTTCGTGTAGAGATGGCGCTACTACTGCGGATCCTTAAATACTTGCGCCACGTGCCGTATAACTGTCGACTGGTGGAGAGGTCAACCTGGCTTGTCCTCAAGCCAACGAGCCCACCGCATGGCCGGGAGGGTAGAATGCTCCAGTAAGTTAGAACTCTACCCTTGAAAAGCTTCGCCGCCTACAGTAGTTCTCCCGCATATTTTCGTGGGGGTGCCGCTTGCACGATTGCTTTTTGTATCTTGACATGTATTTACCACGTACCATTCGAGAGTATCGCGGACACAGCAGAGGGTTGAATTTGGATCGTCACGTACCACCCCCTCAAGGCGAAGGGCCAGAAGGGTTGGCAGGAAACCGTGGACGTCTTATTCGTTCACTAGAGGGAGTACCCGTCGAGCGGCCACCACTCAAGCAACTACTCGTCGCCACGCAGTGCTGCACATAAATGCATGCATGCGCGCAGTGACATCGGACCGACGAAGAGAACCACATACTATGCACTATATACTCTGCAGCGCCTATTCCACGCATACCACCCACACACGAAAGGGCATCCAGAGCCCAAAGACGGAAGGTGCGAGAGCAATCCGAGCTGCGGCGAGTACTCAACGAAATAATACCGACCATGCAGTCCCCTTCATGAATGAATCTACGGACTAACTAACCGACGTTTCACCGACCACAAGCTGAAAGGGTGACTACTATTCATGACGCACCAATCAAATCAAATGCGCTTACTTATGCATCGGAGAAACATTTTTCCCCCCAGAGGTTTCCTAAGATGAAGATCTCTGGACTATTTCCCACTATAAAACAAAATCGGACTCTGACCAACAACCGTACGCACAACCTCATCAACGACCCTATGCATGGGCGGGGGCGAAATATGATAACATCGAACACATTTGCATACCTGGCACATACTGGAGAGCGAGTGTACCGGGGTAGTTCCTCGGATAAGAAGCAGTGGCAAGTCAGAATTGGTTGGGCCCAAACGTACCCTCCCCCCCTCCCTACGCGATATTGTTGCGCCTAACGTACCCTCCTCCTCTCCCTACTGTAAAACATTGGGCGTCAACGTACCCCCCCACCTTCCCCCTACTCTACGGCCATGCATGACATGGGTACACCCCCCCTTTACTATTGCGACAGTTTGGGCCCCAAAGTGCCCCCCTCGTCCCTATGCGACAAATTGGGCCCTAAGGCACCCCTCCCCCCCCCCCTCTGCTTTGATATTTTGGGGTTCAAAGTACCCTCCTCCCTCCCCCATCGTGACATTTTGGGACCAATCGTACCCTCCCCGCCTCCCCCTACCATGCCAGTCTGAGCCCAACGCACACCCCCCCCCCCCTCCCTCTGTGGCACGCTGCGCCCAAAAGTACCCCCTCCCTATACTGTGATACATCGGGCCCCAAAGTACGCCCCCTTCCCTACTGTGAAACGTTCGGCACTATCGTGCCCACCCCCCCTGTTCCTGCTGCAAAATGCTGAGTCCAAACGTACCCCCCGCGCGCCTCGGTGACATATTGAACCCGCTAAAGTACCCCATCCTCCCTAACTCCCCTTCCCTCCATACTGTGACATTTTCTGCCCCAAAGCACCCCTCCTTGTCATCTGGGGGGGGGGGGAATACCCTCTCCCTACTACCTTGTCGTCTAGGGGGGACAAGTGTAAAACTCCCCCCCCCCCCCCCCTCCTCCCCTGTCGTGTCACTTTGGTGTCTAACGTACTTCCCAATCGTCCTGAGGCCCGGCTCGGTGGGAGTACACACGGTGAGACAACCCGCTGGAGGGGAGCGCGGAATTCGGGACAGTAAGAGTGATATTCGTGCAGATGGCCGGGCTGCATGCTGAACACATCAATTGCCGGACGGCAGACAGTCGTCATAAGAAAAATAGCGACAGTAGCACCTCGTTTCGGAATGTTTATGTTGTTCCAACGTTACAAATTAACAGCGAACGTTTTGCTCCGCACTACTTGTCGGTCCGGTTGTGTATATCGCCTGGAGTATTGCACAGTCGGCATACTTATTTATCGTGTAGTGTGTACGAGTGGTCTCTTCGAGTCATCCCGCATTCGAATGACCCGTAGAACTTCGACTCCTGGCGATGTAAAATATCCCGCATATCGCCATGATTCGAAGTCCGACGGTCCAATCGAATGGGGGGTGACAAAGAGACCACCATGATACGGTTTACACTACGTGATGAAACGTACATCGACTGCTGTGCAGCACGCCAGGGACGATACACGGCCGGCCCGACATGTTTTTGCGGTTCGAAAAGTTCGCTAAAATGTACTTTAACACAGGAGTTGAGCAAAATAGAAGCCGCCACTACTAGAAGTGTTATTATAAAGGCGTTTGGCATCATACCATGTGCAGCATGAGCTTCAACGCTTATCACTCATAGGCATCATGATGTTTGTGAGGCCCCACGGGAGCTCCCATGGGGATCCCGCGAACTCCCGCAAGATGCCACGGAATCCCACGGGGATGTCCCACGGCATGTCGCGGGACTTCCCGTGGACCCCGTGGTATCCCGCGCGATCCCTCGTGTTCCCGCGAGATCCCACGGATTCCCATCTAATACCATGGATTCCAAGCTGGGATCGTGTGGGTTCCGGGTGATGTGCATTGTAATGTAGTGTTTTCCCTCCGACAGTGTGCAGCATGAGCTTCATTGTTGATCACTTAAACTGCGTTCTCCGAAAGAAGAAAACCGAGGAAGGCCAAAACAAAACGGAAACTTAGGCACGAAGTTTCATTCGCATATATATGGGCTACTTCCTACGTTTCCTCTATACAAATTGCTGCCCTTGCTGATTCCTTCTCACTTTACATGCCCATCGAATGTCTACTCTGAATTCTCGAGTCGCGTTCAGGCTCCGTCTCCACACCAGCGATGAAGGGCTGTCAACCCCTCCCCCTTCCCCTGACTCCTTCTCGCTCCTGGAGGTCCCTGAACTGGAGCTTGCAGCGCGACACTCACTGTAAAATTGGGGACCTGTGTGGTCGCCGAGACGATTCAAAGCAGGCGTTACTTCGCCACCCCCTTCCTCGCCATCGGCTCTCCATCCCTCCCCCCACGGCGCTTGCAGCCAAGCCAGCTGGCCGATAAAGGTGGTGCCTCTTTAACGCGCGGCACCCGAAGCTCTCAACCGCTGAGCAGGGGTGGCAAGTCGACGGGTCCGTGCGTCGACGGACATGTTTCCCCGAACGAGCGTAGTGTTGATGCTTGAGCCGCACTATTTTCATTGCATTTTTTTAATCATTCGACAATGTGCAGCATGTCAAATTCAACGTTGGCCACTCATGAACGTTCTGGGAAAGAAAACACTGTATGTTTTTCCGACGGGGGTACATGGGCACTCACAAAATACCACGGCGTTCCACGGGGACCCGTGGTGCACCCACGGGACCCGTGGGACATCCCACGGGAATCCACGGTATCCCGCAAGCTTTAAATATTGACCAGTGGGAATCCGAGGGTTCCCGCGAGCTCTCGTGGGATCTCATGGTATGCCGTGGGATACCGCGATATCCCACAGATAAGAAGATAACTCCGGCGGGGTTCCCGCGGGAGTTCAACTGTATTTCCCATGGTACTCTTCGGAAATTCCCGCCGGAGTTCTGAAGGAAATCCAAGGGACTCCACGAGTAAGATAATTACTGGAAAAAATGTGTGCGCCATCCGTCAACGTGCAGCACAGGCTTCAACGTTGACCACCCATAAAGCATTCCCCCGAATAAGGAAACGTATAGGCAAACCAAAACTAAACTACATGGAAACCTATGCACGAAACATTTTTCTCCCTCCCGCACCTATTTATTTCTTGACCGCCATGTACTTCAATCGTTGTCCTTGCTCCTCCCTCATCACTGCGTACACACTATAACACGCAAGATACATACACCCTGGGTCGAATTTCAGAGTCGTATCTCTCTAAACCATGGAGAGGGGATACACACAAACAAAGTTGGTGGCCTCGGAGAGTTCTCGTCACGATAATCCAGCACACGCGTCGCGCTCGGCATGCACAGAACTCATGCGAGGGGGTGCGTCATATTATTTGGTGTTCCACGGTATACCGATGGTACTTGAGCAATATCGATGCATTTCGAACTCGTCGAGGATGCCACTTCGTCGTAGCCCCAGGACGCCGAGGGTGACCTAAAGCAGCAGCATTAATTCCGGTATCTGGTCCATGGTTTACCGTGGACCCCCGCGGTTTCCCGTGGGAGATCCCTCTTTAAGCGCGAGTTCTTGTGGAACTTCGACGGTGAACCGCGGCTTCCCGTTATCATTCCCTGTTTACCCGCGGAACCTGGTGGGAATTCCGCGGGTTCCCGAGGAAATCCCCTCTTCAACCGTGGGTTCTCGTGGGAAGCACGTGGGTTCCCGAGGAAATCCCCTCTTTTACCAGGGGTTATCGCGCGATGTCCATGGCGAACCGCGGGTTGACTGTAAGTCGCTCGGGTTCCCGTGAGAATTCCTTCTTCAATCGCGGGTTCTCGTGTGAATTCCACGGTGAACCGCCGGTTTACCGTGGGTCACCGCGCGTTCCGGCGAGAATTCTCTCTCAACCGCTGGTTCCAGTGGAAATCCAATGGATCGCCGGGAGGTCCCGTGAAGTTTCCCCGTTTAACGGCGTGTTCCCGTAGTCACCACGGGTTCCTGCGGGAGTTGCCTTGGGTCGCCGCGGCTTCCGGTGGGAATCCCTTCTTTATCCGCTGGTTCCTATGGGTTACCGCCGTTCCCACGGGAGTTCGTCGGGATTCCCATTAGAAACTGCGGAATACCGTGGCAATTGTATATGGGCTCCGGCCGTTATCTTTGGAATCCGTGGGGGTTCCCGCGAGGTCTCATATATATATATATATATATATATATATCGCAGACTGTCCCCGTTGGTTTTCGGGGGTTCCCGCCGTTCCCACGGGAGTCCGTGGTGATTTTCGCGGGAAGCCGCTTAACACCGTGGAATTGTATCGAATTCCTATAGGCCCCCGTCGTTCCCACGGGAGTCTGTACTGTAGGGATTCTGGCGGGATCTGCAGAGTATCCTCGGGGATCCCCGAGGGTTCCCGCTGATTACGACATGTATTGAACGAAGCTGGTGGAATCCCATGGGACGTCCTGTGGAAACTCCCGTGGGACCCCGCGGGAATTTTTCAGGAATTCCCACGGGGCCCCATGACATCTCAGAATCCCGTGGTATTCCCGTGGTATTCCGCGGGAACGAATGGGACTCCCCATGGTACCCCGCGGAGCGCCGTTGGTTCGTGCGAGACTTCCCAAAGATTCCCGTGGGGTCTACCACGGGTCGCCATGGGACACGATGGGATATATCGTGGGTCCCCACAGACCCCATGGGGGGTTTCCCGTGGGAATCGGGAATAAGCACAACACCATCAATCACTGGCGTTGTCATTACCGCGGACTAGGTTATGGAAATGGGACCGTATTGATACACTCGTGGGAGATCGACAACAACAATAACAACAGAGTAAATAAAGTATACTGTGTTGGTACCAGGTATACGAGGTATTACAGTCTCGCTAAAGTAGGCCCTGCACTCGTATGTAATACTCGTACGTACCTGGTACGAAGTAGACGTGTGAGCGCATCACACCAGCAAGGGGGTGGTATCTATCTGTACGAGATCATACGAAGTACCTGGCACACGATTATCGTTGCCGGTATAGTTTGAGCGGGCATCATGATCAGACTTTTAGTCCTCTGACTCGTACTGCTCCTCGGTGGCAGTGCAGCAGCAGTAACAGTACAGCCGTAGGGGGCCGGTGATACTGCGCTTACGTTATATTTGTCCTTCGGTTGTGTACGATGAGTATACTCGTCACAGAGGGGAACATCACATATACACGTACGTATGAAATTTGGGCGCCTGCGGACCTCCACGTATGGGTGTGCATGAGTAGCGATATCCATATATTCATACGCATAACGCACCGGACGGGTGTAATACTGCTGTATGTACCTGGTATTATTTTAAGGTGTTGCATACATACTGAGCTATATCTAGGGGTAAAAGATGGATCAATTACCCAGCCCAGGGTACTGCTTATAACACTCCCCCTCCCTCTGTGAACGGCGGGATCTTTGGGGCGTCGGAACCGTATACGTCTGTACGCTGACCTACACGCTTCGTTTCATTCCCTGGGGAACCAGGCAGAAAGATGTGTTTTTAGGCACGCGCAAGCGTTTCTATGAAGAAACGTTCGAGGTGACGTTCGAACCCGTGACCCGTGACCTGGGCGACGTCAAATGTGAAGGTGTTACATACTGCGCTATAGGGGTAAAAGATGGATCAATTACCCAGCCCAGGGTAATCCTAATAGTACCAGTACGTACCTGAAGAGCAGCCCGGTATTACGTAGGCGAAATTCGTGCGAGGGTACGTGGTACGTAAACTTTTGAAGTACGAATACGAGTATTACACGAGTGAATGATGATTATTATGTACGTACGTACTGCATACCAATGTAGTGTATCTGTAGCGTAGTTTGGTGACCACATACCTGGTAGATTGTATCTCTCTATTAATAGGATTAAGGAGTCGGCACGGACACTGGTTGTGCTGGATGCCGACAGGTAGAAAGAACGGTGTAATGGGAAGAACACACACATATGTCATGTATTTATCGCATGTCGTCGTTGTTCTATGCAACTCGGCAGTAAAAAACAGTGCTGCACGGGGCGTACTGCAAGGTGTATAGTATACCTGGTACATATGGCTGGTGTCTAGTGTCTGGTGTCTGGTGTATCTGCGTGATATCATGTGATGCCTGTTGTGTTTTTCAATGTTCTTCTGTCGCTGACACGAATTAATTGGCCAAAATCGATGAAAGTTCTGAAAATCGACAGGAAAGTGGTAATACTGCCGCGGAACCATGCGCGCGGCAGCAAGGACAAGTACCGGAGGGGACAAGGGGCAGAGGAGGCGTCGGGGGGGGGGGCGGGGGGGGGGGGAGGGGGGGGGGGGGCAAAGGGGGGAGTGTGATTATGGGGATAGCACGTATCAGAGGAGCTATATATCCCGCGCAGTAAAAAACATTAAGAGCATCATACATATATCACCTTGTGAAGTATTTCGACATTCAGTTGTCTCCCCCTCCTCACAAATTATTGTGAGTGTGCCCGGGGCCAACAGGACTATAAAGTAATCGGACACAAAATATATCTTGGGGGTAAGAATTTTAGCACTCTCCCTTCCTGGGAATGGAGGAGGAGGGGCGTGCGCTTAACTTTGCGGATGTTATCTAGCAGCCGCGCTACTTACCTGGCGTAAAAAGGGGCTTTGGATAAGACTAGAGCTATAACACCCCCTCCGCCAACGTACAAATGTGTGGGGGGGGGCGCACGCGGGACTACGAAGGTGTTAGGAACCGAGTAGCAGGTAGGACTTATGTTGTACCCCGCCCCGCGCCCTCAGGAAACTAAGAGGTGTGTGTGGGAAGTATTACCGCAAGTAACGTATACTTGGCGGGGTAATAGAAACCAAGCAATTAGGCAAGGAAGAGTAAACCAACCCCACCAAAATATGTTGTGCATGCTACGTATGTAAAGCCACAGACAGGGTAAATGTTTTAGTTAAACGCTATCCCCCCTGAAAATGGCTGGACCTGTGGGGCTCGTCTATCATCGGCTCACAGATATATACACTGCTGTCACGCGGAACTACCCCACGCCCACCAAGCACCGATGCCTGAACGAATAACCTGGGTTTGTGTCCATTTGTTTGTCCCCCGCCCGTACCGTGCGTGTCACTAGCACGCAAGATTACACAGCCCCTGAGATGGTGTTCCGACCCGGTTTCCTCTAAAGCAAGGGGGGCACATCCACACAACAACGGAAGTGGTGGTGGCTTTGGAAGGGTCTCGTCGAGGTCTCTCCATGGGCCCATTGCTTGGCGTATTCAGCGCGCTCTCCCGGTTGTCGAGAAAATCGGCTCGGAAAATCGTCAGAAGGAAGCTTGTGTTATCTTGCGTGTTCTACTTGTTGTATCGTATGCTACTGTATGTACAAGTTCCTGGAATGAAAATCGCGTGTATTTTCGTTGACAGATTTTCGAGGGGACCGGGCGGACTGAGCAGATGACCCACGTTGTTCTCAGAAGCCGCACGATACTGACCGCGAACAGTGCTCAACAAATCTCGACGCCAATCGTGAGTTGTTAGGTCGAGAATGGTCTCTCTCTCTCTTCTCTGTTGCTGAATGTTGTTCTTTGCTTCTCGTTGTAGACGGCGTTTTTACTCTCTTTCCTGGCGAGAGCCAGCGCGGCTCTCTGGGTGTAGCCGTAGTCCATCTGGTCGATATCATTCGGTGGTCTCCTTCTTACTCTTGGCGCTTTCGAAACAGAGACCACATATACTTCGGTTCGAAGCTCTCGCTACAAGCACGCGCTGGTGGTGGGCAATGAGCGTTGCATCTAAACACCCCTCCGGGGACTTCATTCAGACAGGAAAATTGGTTGTAAAAATTGGGTGATTTGCAACAGACGGCCACTGTTGCGCGATTGGGGGATCATCCGATTTGGTGTCCGAGTTTTTCCATGCAAGGCAAGGAGTCGTACAGCACGGATGCAGCATAATCCTACCCATACCTCTTGGCGCTCACGCTGCTCCTACACCAAAGCCGTCAATATGCGGTCGTTATCTCGGGGTCCCGAAGAGCCTCGCCCGAAAGGCTTCAAAGTTGTGCTCGGTGATTTCGGGTCGGGCGGCAAGGATCTCCATCTGCAGACTTTATGCACGTATGTACGTAGGATCTCCGGCTGCACCCAGCTGAAAAGTAGGGCATTAAAGGCACGCCCTACGTACACGCTAGGCGGCCGTGTGCATTGAAGTATACTCTAACCCCTGGGCTTAACAGTCACGCTAACCACTGACCTAACAGTCAGCGCTGACTCTTAGCTTACCGAGTGGTTGGGGTGTATTTCTAGTATAAGCACAACCCGGGGTTAAAGTCTCTCCGACGCCCATCTTCCCAGTTTTCCTGTGTGTCATGGAAATGACGGAAGAATACACCCGAAAGGCATGGTACACACTCCCAGGCGAGGAGAAGTGCCACAATACCTCCCGTACGGGGCAGTGCTGACTAAAGGGATTGCAACCCCAGAAGTAATAGCGATTCGACTCTCGCCCAAAGTTGGGGCTGGTGTCGCGTACTGTTATACAAGTAGTACTGTTAGGATCGTTATTTATTTGCCATCTATCTGACAATGCATGTATCGCGCTGGTCCCATTCACACCAACCACGTGTGAAAGGGGATCCAGAATCCACTGACTCCGGACAAAAATGTTACCATATAATAAGCAGACGTGTATACTTGACGAAAACTACGGTACATACATAGAGAAAAAAACGTGAAAACAAAATCATCAAATATCTATTGCTATCACTTCTCACGCCCCATTTCCCAGTTAGTTCCGCTACTACTACTCGCTGTGATTCCCGCCACCCCCCCCTGCACGTCCTGTTACTATTAGGTATGAAGTATTTGGGACCCAGGCACAGCGACGAGAACACTGATGACCAACTACAGTACCGGAGTACCACGTATTCAAAAAATACGGTACTACTACTGTATACCATATTGCGCATGAACATAGTAGTATCTGGAAGCACATATGGCGTGTCTACATATAATATAGGGGGTACCCGAGGTTCGAGTCCATCGTGGATTCTGATTCCTATTTATTTATTGTTTCTGTTTAATCATCACTTTCCCTTCCTAGCTTAACTCGTAGGAGATTTCACCCTCAGCAGTCTTCTTCTGGACAAGCCGTGGTCCAGGTGCCGTCCCTCCTCCCCCCCGGTATGGGCCTCCAGTTTTTAGTCGCGCATAGGGTTCCCACTGCTCGTCGATGTTCGTCGAATGTGGCTATCCCACGCTTTCGTACTTTCTTTCCGCTAAGAATCATTTTTTATGCAAGAAAAAATCCTTACGATTAAGCACTCGGTGAGACTTACTTGTGAACCAACGAAATTGATCTTAGTTCGCACGCGGACCACCTACTAAGTCACCGGGAACGCCGACAGTATGCATTGCTATGACCCCCCGTAGTAATAAAAGCGGCAGTTAGTTCAGGAATGAATGTTGAGTCCGTACCGTTGACGACTCCCGATATCATCAATCGGGATATGAAACGAATAGATGGACCCGCCTGATGTGCAGGACCGGGTCGGCACAAACCTTTGCGCACCTTGCGGGTCTTATTCGTCAAGGCTGGCATTGCGGCCGCCCGGATGCGTTTTTGGGATAACGCCACCGAAACACGCCCCGTGGCCGCGTGGCTGCCGCTAGCGGCTGCCGACCCCGAGCCCCACAAAGGCTTGCGGTTAGGGTTAGGGTTAGGGTTAGGGTGAGGGTGAGGGTGAGGGTTAGGGTTAGGGGGAGGGTTAGGGTTATGGCTGGGGTCGGGTTGGTCGTGGCCAACGCGCAAGGTTGCAGTTGACGATACAAGTTCTGCACAAAGTTTCGTGCCGACCAGTCCTGCTCATAGCGGAGGTCGAAAAGGTGTACCAGGTATCAAGCTCTGTTAATTGTGCTCAGCAACGAAACATGATATATATCGTAGATTGAGGAGTTCCATGATGGAGAGGGATTCTGGTAGTGGGGTATCAGAATAATGTGCGAGTCCATCGATGTCACTCGTTGTAGTAGCTCCTTTTGAGACCGAGCCAACTCCATAGCTTGGGGGATAATACAAACAAGAGAGAGAGTTCGGTGCTATTAATATTAATAGTGTTTTGAGTCACCAGCCACGCGTTCCCATCCCATCCCGGCTGCGTCTATTCCTTTAGAGATCGATCAACAGGTGCTTGGTTTACACAGTTACTAGTAGTAGTAAACGGAATACACCCGCCAACAAAAAGCACGCAATGTTCGTACGATATGATCCTCATTCAGCGAGCCTGGAGGCATAGACTGATGACACAGGGGTGGCAAGTCTGGGCCCAGACATTTGGGTCTGGCTGATCACGGGGGCTTCTGAACCGAAGAGATGGCATATATATGATGGTGTCCAACACTATCGTCGAAAATGCCTTGCTCTTGATCCCTATACATGATGGCAGCTGCAGTATGTCTGCTACTACTATCATCGTACAGACAGACAAGTGTCGCCCTAGGTTCGTACTGTATACCAGGTACATCACAGTAGTGAGCCAGGCACAGTAGTTAGTAACAGTGCTGGTAGCAGCAGCATCAGTAGTGCAAAGGAGGGTTTAGCTGACAACACATACCAGGTACCTGATATGCGTCTACCGGGAACACAGAATGTGTCACAGCACAACAGGCAGTTACTAGTAGATACCACGTACCAGGTACTATTCAAAGTGCCGGCGTAGCCAGGTCACCGTAAGTACCGCATACTACCAGGTATAATACTACTGCCGTAGTAGTACCGGTAGCTATATACGTCACAAACAGTTGGCTTCCTCCGCCTCGGACGGACAGATCGTGCCCAAATAATGGTCAAATAGAGGGTCCTTACATTGCCTGGCGGAGTCTTCAAATGAAAACACGAGGTGCGAAATAAATGCGGACGGAACAGCTGTCAGGTATTTTCTGGCATCATCATGCCTTCTGACACATACTACCACAGGCAATGCGAAACAACTACTTTTACAGGACGGAAAGAGTGCCGAGTACTTGTACGGGGGGACACAGTAATCAGGACAAAAATAAGCCTCGTTAACATACTGGAATATATATATATTAAATAATATATACCGGTATATCGTATATGAGCCGTTTTAGGATAGAGGTTCACCCTATTTTTTCTGAGGCTGTGTTCCCCCCAGGTAGAATGCGAATGTGTACCGGGACAAACATATATATTATGAATACGAGTACGACTGATGCTTGGGATGTGTGGGGCGTGTATCCTCTATTATAAGAGATGTTCCCACGAACTGGGGCACTGCACCCCCTTCAACTGGCGCCCGGTAAAGGACGCCGCGGTAGCTCAGAAAGTTTTTTTTCCCTGATAAGTGTGACACCTCTATCATAAAACGCCTCATATGATATGCTGGTATATATATAATTATATATATATATATATATTGTTATCCTTTGGCGGATTGGTAAAAATATAGCTTGAGCCCACGACACTTCCACGTTCCAGTTTCTTTCGTGCCGTGAGTCAATTTAACCTAGCTCCCGTTGCAATATATCTAGGTTTTCGTGTGTATGATCGGTCCTGTTTACTGTGGCCCCCCGCAATGATAGTACACTTGCGCCGGTGTGGACGGGACCCCCCCCATTTTGAGTGCTCCTATTACGGGGGGCCATAGTTAACAGGACCAAATATTGTTGGTAAAAATGGTTAAACATATACCGTAGGTTTTTATGTATACCATAGGTCCTGTTAACTATGGTCCCCCGTAATAACCCAAATAAATACAAACTACCCCGAGAAGATATATATATATATATATGCAAAATACGAGAACGCAGAATACAGGCCTTCCAAAGCGCCTTTGAATAATAGTCAAAATTCAAGCAAGGTGCGGATTCGCTCCTCATCTTTTTCTTCTTCTGTGTGGGCTTTTGCGTGGCTTCTGGTAGTAGTGCAAAAGGGTTGCTTGAAAGGTCTGACTGTTTTTGGGTTTGCCTGTATCGACTCATCCCAACGAACGAACGGTGGTGGGAGGTACATTTGTTTTTGCTCGTCATTTATTTCTGGCCGGTTGAGCTTTTAGAACTGCAGTCCAGTTTTGGGGGCCAACCACTCAAATTCCAAGTAGGGTGTCCCCAAAACGGGACAGCAGCTCTACTAACAACAGGGTTCACTGAACATCTACCGGGTAGTACGACACGTGTACTGCTTGCTGTGGTATGTTTGTTTCAGGACTAGTACACCGTATACCAGTATGGCGCATAGAAACTTAGGGCAGATTGGGCAAACAAAGTTCTTCGAAAATTGATGCTTCGGGCAATAATATGTTGGTTGAGCTCCTCGTTCATGTAGGATGTATGTATGTGAGGATCCCAGAATATAAAAGGCACCACTCCTAACAACGTGGTATTGCTCCGTCTATTAATATATTTTACCTGGTATATAGTATATACATGTACCAGGTATGTATATTCTGAGGACTTCGAATCATTGGTTACGTTCCAAACAGTTCTTATTACAAGGGGCAAGGGGCCTATCTAGCCTCCCCCCACCTTCCAAACAAAAAAAACTCGAACGGGTGGGGTCCAGAGCTGGAAATGGGGGGGTCGGGCCCACCTGTGATGGCACTACACAGCAGTAGTAGCTACTGCTTTTTTAGTAAAATGGTGCTGACACAAGAAGAGCCATACCGGGCAGTATGCAGGGTGGTATAATAATGATATGACATGATAGGTACTGGTATGGTCTTATGTTATATTCTACCAGGCCTCGTGTTATGTGTTATTATCCTACCAGGTATATCATATGCGATCATATGACATCCTATGATATGATGTCATATCATATGATATGATATGATCCATGTGATATGATGTGATATATGATACAATATAATAGCAATAATAATGGTTAATATTATAGTATATGGTGACTGATACCAGGTAGTATATAGTACCAGGTATGATATATTACATGGTATGATACTTCGAACTAGGTATTATATCATGTCATATCATACTATATCATGTGCGATTATACGATCCGATATGATATGATATGATGTGAATAACAACAGTGACGAAGGGTCGGCGGCCGACGAGAAGAAAACAACGAAAAAAAGAAATGTTACAACGGGTACTTTACATATACATGATTGATGAGAAGTATATTAACATGAGAATACCGGCACATCTACATACTCATACGTACTCACTTGTGGCGTACATTACCTGGCACTTTCGTGTATGAGTACTATAGATACGGGCACCGTCCATCATCTGTCAAATATCTTCTTCGGGCCTACTTCTGCTCTTCTTCTGACGTTCTGCTGACTTTCTTCTGACTAGCGGTACGGCAACGGCTCGGCCCCTATCGCTGTTTTCTTTTTACGTTTTTTTTCTCTATCTTTCTCCTAAAATATGGACGCAAATTATTTAGTGCTGCTCGGTAAGGAGTGATGATATCCAAATACCTGGTACCTGGTACCGGTATGTATTACCAGGTACCTGGTATGAAATACAGTACACACCCGAAAAATCCCCACTCGTGGCTCGTGGCAAGCTACATGCAACCTCGGAAAAATATTCGAATAATTTCTCCTAGTTTAGTTTTTTATTAAACTTAAGACACACACAGACTCTTTGAATTCTGCAGCTTCAGATTTTGTCTTCATCATATACGGCACGTATATATCCTGCATGAGACCATATAAAACCAGTACTACGCACTACGCATGATCGAGGAAAGCTGTAATTATTTATTTTCCGGTTTGGAAATGCTATCTGACCAAAACAATTAAATAAATTGACCTCTCGGTTTCAATTTAATTATAATACATCCTCGAAATGAAAGTACAAAGCAGAGTATTCTCGGAAGAATGAGAGAATGTGAGTTTTTTACGTACGTAAGAAGTTTAGCCAATCAGATGAATGCGATGTTTCACGGTAGCATGAATCGTAGCCCTTGGTACATACCAGGTACACCTTGTCTGGTACGTAGCCGCAACCTACACGCAACAGCGCAGTGAAGCAGAGGCAACGCTACAGGTTCAAGGGGTGATACAGACTAGTTTGAGTTCGGGATGTCCGACGAGAGCAAGTCGTCGGAGGCCGATGCCAACGCGGCTACTGCGGCGCGAGGTGTGCGGGCTGCGTCGTTTGCTGCACAAACACAAGCCGAGGCGAATGCTCATGCTGCTACTGCTGCTGCGGCTGCTACTCCTGCTGCTACGGCTAGTCCTCCATCTATGCCGGCAGCCTCGGGGGGAGTGGCATCGACAGCTGACGTGCGGCAATGGCAAAACCAGGTGACCTCCGAGTTTTCCCGCATGGATACGGAGATCCTTGGCGTCAAGTCATCTCTGGACAACGTGCTCCTGTCTGTTGCGAGCCTTCGGGACGCCGTCGCCGGCGGCGCATCTAAGACCGCCGACGTCGAAGTCCTGATTCAGCAGTTTGTGGACAACTTTGCCGACCGTGAGCCTTCCGTGCGGGACGGCGGGGATGCGAGGGAGCGGCACGTCCAGAAATCACAGTTGACTGACGACACGGCCCTTTGGAAGAAAATGTCGTCACGCAAACACTGGCTGCTTCGGGGACGCTTGCCTCCGAACCTCGGCGAGTCGGCCGCATGTATTCAGTCATTTGTGGGTGAGAGCGTCGACGTTACGGAGGGGGTGGCGGCTCAGCTTCGCGCTGTCAGCAACTTTGACGTGAGCGTGTATGGGCCACGTGCCGACCGCCCTGTCGACCACCTGGTGTTAGTCGCTGACCGCCTGGACCTCTTGCGCCAGGCTCTTATGGCGGTTCTTACAGTTGGACTCTCGGCTGACATCGCCGACGACCGCGCGTGCCTGGACCGGCTGGCACCCGTCGAAGTATCTTTCACATCCGCGGCGGCCGGTCTTCGCCGCCACACTCTAAGCAACATCCTCTTGCTTTCCGGCTCCGCGGCGCGGGCTGTTTTGAGCGACATGGTGAACGACGACCTGCGCCTGTGGGTGAACGACCTCATGAGGTTTGCCCAGCAAGTTCGTCCGTTGACTGTTCCCCCTCAGTTCAACGCGGTGTTTGACGCGCCGCCTGTCCCAGCGTTTAGTCGTACACGCAAGTTTTGCTCGTCCGGGGGTGACGTTGTGAAGCTCGTCGAAGGTCTCCAAGCTCGTCGAAGGTCTCCAAGTCCCACGCGACAGCAGGTATGGGGCACCCAAGCGGGGCCAAAGCCTCGCCCCTGCCAAGACGGGTCCGGCCAGAAAGAAGAGCGCCGCGCTGTGCAGGATGTTCGTGTCCACGGGCCTATGCCGGTACTCCGACTGCAAATTCGTGCATGCGAATACCCCGGCCGACTCTTCCCCTCCTGCAGCTCTCCTCGGCGGCGGATCGGCGGCTCCAGCTGGGGAAATGCGAGGTGGCGCGGCGGCGCAAGCTAGCGGATCGCGGGCTCTGGTGCTCCGCCCAGATGGTGGTCGCGGGGGGGGCGGGGGTGGGGGTGGCTCTGGTTCGGGATGAAGACACGGGCCCTTCCTGTCGATTGGGCCAACACCTGGGGGGGCGGCGGCGGTGCGGGCCGGTGGCGGAGCGGCGACGGCGCACGTCGCCAGTTGTGGAGAGGGCACTCGGCCGGCCTCCCGCGAAGGAGCGGGGGGGTTGCGTAGGCGTGCGTTAGAAGCTCTGGCTGGCGATGGCGGCGTCGGGCGTGATCGCGTTGCTGTGACTCCGGGTTCGATTCCCTTCTCAGAGAAAGGTACGGGTGTGGGCGTGCGTGCGAGTTATTTGCCAGTTGACACGGCGTACGTGCAAGGTGCGGTCGGCGACGTGCGTCTGGATGCGTTGCGAGTAGATGAGGTAGATGCGTAGCTTGCCGCTCGGGAGGCAGTGGTGCAAGCGGTGTCTGCGCGAGGCTCAGCGAGCCTCGATCAGGTCGCGTCACTCAGCTCCTCACTCTTGCAACAGTGTCAAGGCAGTGCTCACCTTTTTCTGTCCACCATCGGCTCCTCAATTTTCTCTCCGCATATTAACGTTGCTGTCGTACAGCACTGGTTTGGTGAGATCAATAAATTCCCTCGTATTTCTCTGTTGCTTCGTGTGCTGGCGCCGGGCGCGCCTGTCGGCGTCGCACGGGGGGGGGATTTGACCGCAGAACTCGCGTATGGTAGTCACCCGGTCGTCGCCACGCATGCTGGGGCTATCCACAATAAGATATGCGCAGACGTGGTGCACGGCCGAGCGGTGGTGTTTGATTTGCGATATGCAGACGAGATTCTGGGTCTTCGCCTTTGACCGCTGAGGGTCGTTCTCGAACCCAAATTAAGGATTATTCACGATCTTACGTTTGCGCGCGAGGGCGGTCGGACCAGCGTTAATGGTGACACTGACTTTGACTCCGCACCATCGTGCGAGCTCGGCCATGTGCTTCGTGATACGCTGTTACGGGTGTTGTTTTTGTGACAGACGCATGGTAATCGCGCTCGAATCCTTTTGTGCCGTGTGGATATCAAAGACGCTTTTCGGCAGTTTTTGGTTGATCCGGCAGGCGCGCCGAATTTTGGATACGTTTTCGGTGATCACGTTGTCGTGGATTTGCGCTTGCAGTTTGGTTGGCGCAATAGTCCTGGGTTTTGGGGGTTGATGGCATCTGCGCTCGAGCATGCTCACCCCCACTCTACCTTTCAAGGAGCAGACGTTTCCCAACAAGGGGCTGCCGCCGTTGCGCACGTTGAACTCTCCCCGCCGCGGGGGGTTCGGGTCGTTGCTATCCCGCGTGGTTGTGGGCCCGTTCCTGGTTCAGGGGGCAACACCGGGAGCAATCTTTTTATGAGGTACTACGTGGACGATGGCATTATCGTCGAGTTGCAATGGTGGCCGGACGGCCGTCGTTGCTTGCGTGCTGTACAGTCACTGGCGTCAGACCACTTTCGCTTGTTGGGCGAACGTGGTGTTTCCGATCCGCCCCTCCCGTCAGCCAAGAAAATTACTAACGGGGACACGCAACTGGAAGTGTTGGGATGGACCATTGATACTGAGTTGCTTACGGTCACGTTGCCGCCCCATAAGTGCCTCAAGCTGCACAATATCCTCCAGGAGTGGCCCTCGTCTCGTGCATCTGCTTCTGCGAAGCAGGTGTCGCAGCTCGTTAGCTTTCTCATGCATGTTTCCTTTGCTGTACGTCCGGGGCGTTTTTTCGTTAACCGCTTGTTAGCTTCGGTTGGTATGCCGCGCATTGCCGCCGGAGCTAATTTTGATTGCCGTATGGCAAACCCCGGGCGGCGTCTCGCCCTGGGACCCGAGTTCCATGGTGACCTCGAGTTCTGGCGGTGGTTCGTTGAGGAAGGGTTGGACGCGCGCAGAGGAACCTTGTAGGTTCCGATGTATAATTTGCTTGAGCGCCCCCCTAGACATACTCTTTTTTCGGACGCATCTAAAACCGCTGTCGGGGGTTTTTGCTAGGAAACTGGGGTGTATTGGCGATACGAGCTTGACGCAGGAGAGCGGTCTCGATTTTGTGGATCGAGTAAGTCCATTGCAGATGAGAACGATATATCAATTAACGTTCTAGAAGTGCTGGGCATGGGGGTTCTCGTATCTGCGTGTGATGAACGTCCGTTCGCCATGGGGGACTGTGTGTTGTTACGTGGCGACAACGAAGCAGCCGTCGAGTGGGTGCGGCGTTGTCGAGGGGGAAAGGAGCCAAGATCTGGCGCATTAATGCGTCTCCTCGGGGTGCTCGAGTTGTCCTCTGGTTGGCACTTTGACGCAAAACACGTACGTGGAATATTTCACGTGGCCGCTGATGGTATCTCACGGTGGGATTGTGCCTCCGTCCTCGTGAACTTGCGTGCTGTTCGACCCGACATTCCGTGGCAGGAGCAGGACCTGGGTGGTACGGGTACACCCCTCTGTACTTCGGTGTTGGCCTCGAACTCATGCGAAATGCCATTGCGACCTCGTCTGAACGCACTTATCAGTAGCATTTTGGCGCATGGGTAGACTTTTGGGTACGTTGTGGCATGCCTGTATCCCTAGAGCGTTGCGGAGACAGCATGACTAACGTGTGGCATTTGTTCGAGTACGTAGCGTACGCCTTTGCCACTAAGAAATTGCGGTCGGCAACTATCGAGAGCCATTTGTCAGCGATCAAGTTTTTCGATCGAAGTTCACGAGGGTTCGAACTGGACACTACTCATCCTGTTTTGGGTAATGCCCTCAAAGGAGCCGCTCGTTCGCATGCCGACGCTGGCAACCAAGCAACCGTTCGTCGGCCTGTTTCGTGGGAAATGTTGATCGCGGGCGAGAAATTGATCTCCACATGGCAGACGGGGGGTCGCGTCTTGTGGCTTGCCCTCTGCGCTTCCTTTTGTTTTTTTACTCGCGCGTCAGAAATGTTTGCGGAAACTCGGCGCGTGTGCATGAAACGTATAGCTTGCGACGGGCCGATGTAGCGTTTTTTCGCGTGTTTTCGAATGTTCAGCTTTCCGCGTCGCAGTGGTCTGCTGCAGACCGCGTTGAGGTTAGGTTTCGTGGGTCGAAAGGGGACCAACTGTGGAAAGGGGCGGTTTTGACGCGCGTACGTTGTGGTCCGGCGTTGCGCGTGGGCGACGATGGCGGTGCTGTCGATCTCATGATCGAATTGATGTCTTGCTATTTGTTTCTTCCCTCGTCGGCCCCACTTGCCGCTTTTGGTGTTGGTAAAGGCAGATGGTCCATGTGGACACAGCAGCAAGCGACGGCAGCTTTGCGAAAAGTGGTTGCGTTGGCGGGCGGGCGGGCGGAGGAGTACGCTTTGCACTCTCTGAGGATTGGAGGCGCAACTCACTTGTCGGCGGGGGGGTCAACACCAGAGGTGTTGCAGCGTGAGGGCCGGTGGGCGTCCGATGCGTACAAGATGTATGTTCGCAGTCATGGAAAGGATGCCAGTTGGGTAGCCGACGTGATAGCCCTGGAAGGAATTGGCGGTGGGATTCAGCCGGGCCAGGGCACAGAGTGGGAGCGGGTTAACTCACTCTTAGATTTGACTAGGCAGAAGTGAAACTATGGAGAAGTGTGTTATTACATGCGTTCCCTATGATATTGCAAGTCGGGGGGAAAGGGGCCGTGAGAGTACATCCGTAAATAGGGTCGACTCCCATTATTTGGGTCGATGGAAGCTGGCGTCGAGAGTTCTATGCCGCCAGTTGGGTTGGGAGTTGACTCGAGTATACGGATGTTAGCGTGGGGTTGCTGTTGGGCCAGCCCCGGGAGGTCACCCCTTCTCCAACCCCCCTTCTCCGGGCGGGGGGTTGCGCATTAATATAATACAACTTCGAAAGCAAAGTACAAAGCAGAGTATTCTCGGAAGAATGAGAGAATGTGAGTTTTTCACGTACGTAAGAAGTTTAGCCAATCAAGCCAATCAGATGGATGCGATGTTTCACGGTAGCATGAATCGTAGCCCTTGGTACATACACCTTGTCTGGTACGTAGCCGCAACCTACACGCAACAGCGCAGTGAAGCAGAGGCAACGCTACAGGTTCAAGGTGTGATACAGACTAGTTTGAGTTCCCACCCACCCGCCCGTGCTTTTGAGGGAGTTAGTGGGAGGGGAGTGAAATGGTCGCAGTAACTTGTGTGTTGTTGCTGTTTGTTAGACGTACCCGTTATGTTCGCTGGTGGTGCGACCGGGCGTCGTAGATTGCGCAAGTGGCGGCGGGGACTAGCCGCATTGTTTGGCGTTTGTTTTGTTTGATGCAAGTGGGGTTGCTTTATATCGTAATGTGATGGTGGTTTCTTTATATCATAATATGATAGTGATAAAAGTACGTGGTGGTGCATTGGCTCGGATTTGCGCGCAATCTGAAAGTTTAGGAGAAGGGGGTTATTATCCGTATATTAACACTAAAGTACATTGTGAGTTAAATGTATTTGTGTTGTTTGTGTATGCCTGGTACGAGTTGTTGTGTGTAAATTTATATGCACGTGGTCGTGAGGTTACCATGTACATGGCATGTTTTCTCGAGTTATGTCAGGAACTGTTTGTCTGACTGGCGTAGAAGTTGTCTGACTGGCGTAGAAGCTGGCGTCGAGAGTTCTATGCCGCCAGTTGGGTTGGGAGTTGACTCGAGTATACGGATGTTAGCGTGGGGTTGCTGTTGGGGCAGCCCCGGGGGATCACCCCTTCTCCAACCCCCCTTCTCCGGGCGGGGGGTTGCGCATTAGTATAATACAACTTCGAAAGCAAAGTACAAATTATTTATTTCCCGTCTTCGGGACAGAAAGGCAAAACAAATTCAGCAGAAAGAATCTTCGAGGAAAGCTGTAATTATTTATTTTCCGGTTTGGAAATGCTATCTGACCGAAATTATTAAATAAATTGACCACCTCGGTTTCAATTTAATAAATTTCGTGCTGGAAATAGAGGTAATTATTTGTTTTCCGTCTTCGGGCACACGAAAGAAATATCACACATCGAAATATCACACGTATCTTGCAAAAGCAAGATGAGAGTTTCAACGATATATACCCTCAATCTCACAGCTATTTACGGGGGACCATAGTTAATAGGACCAAATATTGTTCGTAGAAATGGTCAAATATATAGGTTTTTATGTGTACCACAGGTCCTATTAACTATGGTCCCCCGTAACAGCTGTTGTTTTTCAATTTTATAAATAATATTCTGTGTGGGCACCACTGTCATCACAAAATAAAGTCTTTTTTTCGTGACCGTATTTAGGTCCGCCCACTCGCATAATACGAAAATGACTGCATGACTACGCGTACTTATTCACAACCTGACTGAGCGAAGACCCTTTCGGGAGGATTGCACTTTGGTCACTTCACTACTCACTAACAATGATACGAACAAAAAAAAGCAAGCGTGTATTTTGGATTATTATAGAAAAAAACGCAATCATTATGGGTTTAATATCATATGTGTGGGGGGGTGTTTTTCGCATTAAGCCGTTCTTCCTACCCGTCGACATCCAGCACAACCAGTGTCCGTGCCGATTCTTCCTCCTAGAGATAGGTACAAGCTTTGTGGCCACAAAACCGCAACAACAGTAAAAGAGACCGCACTGCTCGTAGTGCTATGGACACAAAAAAATGGGAGAAATCTCGTCAGCACCACACTCACTTTCCCCCACACGTCATACTAAAAAACAAAACCAACCTAATAATCAGGTGGGGATGATTGTGGTCGACATAAAAAACAACCCAACAACATACCGGTATCAACAGTATGGACGGAAATGTAAGGACCGCAGTCTCCCATGGGAACGGTGGGAAACCCCATATAAAACTTGAGAGGGATAAATATACACAATTCCCACGTTGTTCCGCGGTTTCCCGCGGAAATTCCCACGCACTCCCGTGGGAACGACGGAAGCCCATAGGGACCCACGGTTAAAGAGGGAAGCCCCACGGGAATCCGACGGGACGCACGGTAAACCATGTAGGTAAACCCGACAATCCCACGAGGACCCGCGGGAGTATCTTGTTTCCCACGGCAACCCGCATATGAAAGGGTGAATGCGAAAAACGCACAAACGCTTCGGGGCTCAAGCACCAACAACCAGGTTCACGGCCAGTCGTCAGCAATCTCCGAGGCGAGCCCCTCGTCATGACCCCCGTCTCGCCACCCCATGTATCACGCACTCTCGCCCAGATAGTTTCGCAGGGAAACTTTAACGGGGCAAGGAATCTCTTGCCGGATGGTTGAAATCTGCCACTCACTACGTGCCGTATTTAACTCCCATTCGTGATATGCTTTTCTCTAAGTGGGTACCAGTAGCTGCGACCTTGTGACGCCATCTACGGTCTGGACTACCGGCGGCATCGCTACAACCGCGTCTTTTTAGCTCCACCATGATCGTATACGTCCAACTAAGCACGCACAGGTATGTCCACCAAACGAATCGAGAGAAAGCTGTCAAGTATCCCCTGCTAGCAGTGTTCCTCCTCCTCTACCAAGGTTGACGACCGTGCTGCCTGCAGTGGTAGAGGCAGTAGTCTTGGTGTAGCAGTATCCTTTTGATTAATACTGGATCGTCGTGGTAGGGATGACCAAACAGCTCTTCACGATTGTGCCGGTTTTGGATTCCCCGCTCGGCGTTGGCTCTATCGTGCGGCACCCGTACCCCCTCGGCATCACGACCGCGCCGCTGCCGTCCCACACATCAGCCCTCGATGACGCCGGTGAAGGGATGGGCGCCGACGACGACCTCGGCGAGCAAAGAGCGTGAGAAGGCGCCCTCCCGAGGACGGCTCGCTCTCTCCCTGGGAGCGGGGGCGGATCTCCCCGACACTGAATTCTAGTGGTGGTAGTAGTAGTAGTAGTAGTAGTAGTAGTAGTAGTAGTAGTAGTAGTAGTAGTAGTAGTAGTAGTAGTAGTAGTAGTAGTAGTAGTAGTAGTAGTAGTAGTAGTAGTAGTAGTAGTAGTAGTAGTAGTAGTAGTAGTAGTAGTAGTAGTAGTAGTAGTAGTAGTAGTAGTAGTAGTAGTAGTAGTAGTAGTAGTAGTAGTAGTAGTAGTAGTAGTAGTAGTAGTAGTAGTAGTAGTAGTAGTAGTAGTAGTAGTAGTAGTAGTAGTAGTAGTAGTAGTAGTAGTAGTAGTAGTAGTAGTAGTAGTAGTAGTAGTAGTAGTAGTAGTAGTAGTAGTAGTAGTAGTAGTAGTAGTAGTAGTAGTAGTAGTAGTAGTAGTAGTAGTAGTAGTAGTAGTAGTAGTAGTAGTAGTAGTAGTAGTAGTAGTAGTAGTAGTAGTAGTAGTAGTAGTAGTAGTAGTAGTAGTAGTAGTAGTAGGAGTAGTAGTAGTAGTAGTAGTAGTAGGAGTAGTAGTAGTAGTAGTAGTAGTAGTAGTAGTAGTAGTAGTAGTAGTAGTAGTAGTAGTAGTAGTAGTAGTAGTAGTAGTAGTAGTAGTAGTAGTAGTAGTAGTAGTAGTAGTAGTAGTAGTAGTAGTAGTAGTAGTAGTAGTAGTAGTAGTAGTAGTAGTAGTAGTAGTAGTAGTAGTAGTAGTAGTAGTAGTAGTAGTAGTAGGAGGAGGAGGAGGAGGAGGAGGAGGAGGAGTAGTAGTAGTAGTAGTAGTAGTAGTAGTAGTAGTAGTAGTAGTAGTAGTAGTAGTAGTAGTAGTAGTAGTAGTAGTAGTAGTAGTAGTAGTAGTAGTAGTAGTAGTAGTAGTAGTAGTAGTAGTAGTAGTAGTAGTAGTAGTAGTAGTAGTAGTAGTAGTAGTAGTAGTAGTAGTAGTAGTAGTAGTAGTAGTAGTAGTAGTAGTAGTAGTAGTAGTAGTAGTAGTAGTAGTAGTAGTAGTAGTAGTAGTAGTAGTAGTAGTAGTAGTAGTAGTAGTAGTAGTAGTAGTAGTAGTAGTAGTAGTAGTAGCAGTAGCAGTAGTAGTAGTAGTAGTAGTAGTAGTAGTAGTAGTAGTAGTAGTAGTAGTAGTAGTAGTAGTAGTAGTAGTAGTAGTAGTAGTAGTAGTAGTAGTAGTAGTAGTAGTAGTAGTAGTAGTAGTAGTAGTAGTAGTAGTAGTAGTAGTAGGAGTAGTAGTAGTAGTAGTAGCAGCAGTAGTAGTAGTAGCAGCAGCAGTACTACTGCTGTACTACTGCTGTAGTTGGGTGGCACTGTCCTATTAAAAGTACGGCTTCTACCACACGAGCCACCACTCTGCTTCAATCTCCACCAGGAGATCTGTTGGGTTTACACGATTGGATGGGACCCCCCCCATTCGTAGTTATTTCGAGAAGAAGGGGGGGTCAAACCCAGACCTTCTATACACCTTTCGGGGCGTCGAAAGCCATGCAATTTCCACAAAACTTCCAGAAGCCCAAAAGACAGACCTTCTAAACCTTCTAACGCCTTTTGAAACGTCAAAAATCACGCAAAGTTAAATGGTGAGCGTGGTAAGCACAGCTGCGCGTTGCGTGATTTTCGCCGTTCCAAGAAGTAGCAGGAGGTCTGTACAGCAGGTTCTCCCCACCTTTGAAGAGGAACTCCAAAGGGGGGGGTATCGTGTACGCGTGTACCGAGCAACTGTCCGCATGTGGTCCAAGGGGCAATCTCAAGCTAATCGCGGTGCCCAACCACATCAGTACTGACTGAATGAAAGCTTGGCCAATGCCCTAATGATTGTCGAAGGGAGTGAGAGAGGAGAGGTTGGAGTCGGCGGTATATTGGGCGGACAGATCCCGAGCCATCCCACAGTAGGGGTGTACCAGAAGTTCCTGAGCCCCTAACATTAGGAGCTCAATATCTCACCTGATAAAGTACTTGGAAAAAAATCGTCCGTGCCACCCGACCGGCACCTGTATACGCTAGTGCTAAAACGAATATAGGAGTAAAATGTTCATCCTCACTGGTAGTTCCTCACTTGGGGAAGTCGATTGGTCAAAAACATTTTTCCCACAAAGTGCAATCACTACCGTGGGGTGACTCTCCTAATCATTTCGGTTTCATGGCGTTGCTGCCAAGCTTCTTTTATATGGTTCGTCGAGGCCGCCGGGGCAAACTCCTGACAAAAACCATCCCCCCGCACTTGACCGCATCTCACGATTGCTCGACCTCTACTTGATTGCGTACCTCACGAATACTATTCTCGCCTTACTCGTAGCTGTCTGGGATCTGCCATGCAGGTCATCTTCCTCTAAGTTTTCATTTCGTTCTCACACGGGCATTTCGAGCTCACTAAAACGAAATTGCTACTGTACCACCTCGAGAACTTCGCGAATCTCAATGAAAAGCCCCTTGCGGCCTCCAGTCCACCTGTTTCCGACACTGCCACCTCCATTCAAACCTCCCAATGGCTATACCGAACTTTCCGTGGATTGCAACGTCAATTCCGGCAGCACAGCCGATGGCGAGTGGTACTTCTCGCCCAACAGGGCGCATCTTGCATCTTGTACGTATGCAAGCATGTTTTCACTGTACAGGTCACAGGTTATGACCGCGCACGGCCGGGTGTGCTCACTCCATCCTCCCACCGACACCAGGCTAAAGTCCGCGGAGCTCGTGCAATGGCCACTACCTGGTAGTTATATTGCACAGCAGCTATCTGGTTACAGGGGCTTGCAAAAGCTTTCACCGACGCGGCCCTCTTGCTTCGAGACAGTCGAACCCATGTAGGCGGTCCTCACACTTCCAGCGGGGCCTACAGCTTGGGTTGCTCGGTCCTGTGAGGATGCATAATTCGGGATAGCATATATATGCGTATGTCTCGTGTGCAGCCATCGACTTTCAGCACAACAAGCAGTGCCCGTCTCGATTATTCATCCTAGATACGTACAATTCCTGTGGGCACGAGCTCCGAGAAAGAGAGAGTACATCACACGTTTTGGATCGACTCTCCCACACCTCAGGAAATAAAGCGCCGAGTCGTCCATCTCCCAGACTCTTCTCGCCTTTGAGCCGTCGGGTTTCAGGTGGGTTTGACCCTGTGTGGCGACGCTACTCCCGAGCCCAACCTCTAAGACTGCAGTGCACCCTTGCCGCTCCGACCTTGCGGTAATATTCCTGCGGATGCATCCTCCCCCCATCTTGCTCGAATAGCCAAGCTCGAAACACCCACTACACACTACGCCGGATTGATTCCCTCGATCTCCCACATCACCTGCCCTCGCAATGTCTTGTTCTAACACCCCCTCCAGCTGGTCTGGTCAGGTAAAGACCGGCCACGCGATACTCTAAACGGTACACCTTGACCAGAACAAGTACACCGCGTACCTTTGGGGGGCCCGGGATAGCGACTTTAAAAGAAATTGTTGGTAGCTTTGGTGCTATCAACCATCTACGAGCAGTGTGAGCGCCGGGTGGTACGGGTGGGGGCGTGTCGCGCCCGTGTGCCGTACGGCTCCTTGTGGATTGTAACTCGAACGCCAACGTGCGTGCTATATCCGGTAAATCACAAAGTGGCCAGTGCTGAAATCGTCACTTTCTTTATCGTCAAGCTTCCCCTCTAAAGTCCCGAGGGTCACCGACGATTTGCGACGGTAGAGCGTCAGCACCTTCTTTTTTCTGGGGCTCCTCGCATGAGGAACTCAATACCTCAATACCTGCAGTAACCCAAAAGTTCGAGTTCGAGAAAAGACGCGTGCTATATATACATACGACAATAGAGGTATCACGTTTTTTGCCAAACTGCCACTGGGACTGACGGGGCTTCTCAACTAAGGAGCCATTAATACTCAGCATTGTTTTTTTTTCACAAAAGGTAAAACGATGTTGACGAAAATAAAAAATAAAATAATGGTGACAAAATGTGACGATGCGGACCTATACGGGTGGTGGACTTCATCGGGATAGGCATGCCCCCCATTTTTTTGTAAACTCCGTTTAGGGTGATGCACAAAGCTCCTCCAGAGAAGAGCCTCAGAAACTTGCAGGTGCACCCCTCTGCCGTAGTAGCACGCGCCCGAAATTGATAAGCCAACTTCGGCATACAAACCCATGCAGGACTGGTGCTAAAGTAAAGGAGGGGGGGGGGTGTACTCGATAGGAGATATGTACTCGATATCATGCATGGCCGTAGTCGTATGTCAATAAACCCTCGCACCCCTACAATGCCGGGACGGAGCATGTCGAGTTTTTCACCGACCGGGCGGACAGGGGATGATGACATTTACTCCCGCCGGGCCCCCTCTTAGCGCGAACAGCTCGTTTTTTCACTGCCGCGTTTAGGCTGCGAGGGGCAAGTGGATCTGTACCTTCACTCGAAACTGGACTCGAAACATGTGTTGGTAACGCAGCGTAAACAAAGCAATCCCATGGCAGTGCGTGTGCACATCGCGCAACCAAAACGCATAAACAATGATTAAGACTGCAGATAGATGAGGGCGATCACTCGGCCGAGTAGCTCTGAGCGGGTGAAAGATAAGGACTTCAAAGTGAACCTCTCCTATCGTGGTCTTCGGTTCGGCTAGAGATCTAACCAGAGTAGTACAGTAGAATGAACATATCATTTAAATGTTCTTGGTATCCTCTCAGTTGAAGTGCCCCTCCCCCCCCCCCCAACGCCCATCTGAGAACAACGTTCGTGCTCAACCCCTACCGTGAGCGCGGCTCTACTGTAATTACTTATATTGATAGACAAAGCGCGAGTCATTTGCGCTCTGCACAGCACAAGACCGGTCGGTGAGGGGGGGGGGGGGGGGCTCGCGCCTGCCTTTACTCTGCGTACACGATGAACTATTTCACGATGGCTCAACATTGATTGGGAATGTTGGGGAAAGATTCGCTACATACCCCCGTACTATCAAGCCGGGCTATAGGGTTGTGTCTCGATCGCGCTACGGGTGGGGTGCATCTTATATGTTGTCAGCGGCAGTGGCATGGCAGCGTCATGGAAGTTCTCTTGCCCTACATCACCCCGGGCCTGGTGTTCGATTGAAGTACTTGCTGAAGGTTTAGGACCTTGTGCGCAGTGCCGTGTCAATGCCAATGCAGCCTGTCGTCGTTGTTCCATCGCATATGCTACAGTATTGCCATGGCAGCCCATAGCAGTACCATAAGACCAGGACGTGCAATGGCATCACCATGACGGAACACCCATAATATGGCAGGACAGCCATGGCACCGCATAATTATGGGAGATTGTGCCATGATCTAGTGATAGAGGGGGATACTCAACGTACCCCTGACATGTGTGTAAATACGAAGTGACCAAAAATGTTACAGCTAGCTAGCGTGGCTCGCAGTGAGGAGTACAGTTGCCTTGTCGAGCGGGGGGGAGCGGTCCGCGATGGCACGATGGCATTACGTCATCGCTTCACTCCGCGCGCGTACCTCGCGATTGGCGCGCGGGGACATCATGTAGGCGTATTTCGGTCCCACGGAACAGCGTGTTTGCGCTGCTATCTAAGAGCAGTATATTCTCGCCCTGTAGACACTCCTCATGAAACTATAGAGGTATTTTCCATGATGTGTCTTGCGCATCACATACTCGTATATAGTAAGAAACTGCATCTTGTATACGCAAAACTAAGGTCCGTTGCGGTATTCATGTCAATACCCATGCGGTCCTTAATACATTTCCGTATAGAGTGGTATATGCAGCAGGATTGAAATATGCCACCCGCTGCGCTCCATCGCGTACCCTTCTGTGCGGGTATGGACGAGCGCCGCCCTGTATTGTCTTCCCCAATGCTCTCCCCCTCTGGGACCCCGAGAGAGCGACGAAAAAACAATGGTTGGTAAAATTGATGTTCTCAGCCATCCACGGGGAGCGGAAGCTCCAAGCAGCAGCACACGGGTAGGATCATGTCGCGCTCGAAGCGCACGGCCCCTTTCGCTTTCGACCATTTGCAACCCGGACACCACCTTTGTTGTTTGTTGTTGTTGTTGTTCTCACATTAACTCACAATTCAATGCAGTCCGTGGTCGCAGGACAGGCTCCAATAACTCTGGAGTGGAAGAAATACCTCAAGTAAAAACAGAGGCAAAAACAAAAAACAAGCATACGCACTCCACCACTGCGGACACCAGGGAAGCAAAAAGAAGACTATTAATAGCAGACGAAAACCTAAAAAAGAAGATGAAGCTAAGCAAAAAAAACAAAACAAAACAAAAACAGACGCAGATAGCAAAACGCAAAAATAAGGCAAAACGGACCATACTAACAAAGACACAAAGAGGTACAAACGGGAATGAAAGAAAAAAGAAGAAAAGAAAAAAAAAGAAGGGACAAAAAAGCGATAATCACGGGCGGGGGGGAAAGAAAATACGAAAGGCAGGCACTGGAGCATACAGACACGCAAAGTTGCCCAGATGGCACCATGCTAGTTACTTGGGTCCCAAAGAAAGGAGTGCATCATGACGATGATGGCCATAACCAGGCTTCAGTCTGTAGGGCAGACCGCCTCCCCCCCCCCCCCCCCCCCCGCCATTTCCCCTCGTCCCCCTTTCGCCCCCCCCCTCTTCCCTGCCATTCTGCACACTCGCGTTGGCGTCAACGGCTGTGGTCGTTGTTGCAGCTATTCTATGCCGTTGTGCCGATGCTTCCTTCTCATCTGTATGCCATTTCCGCATGAAGGCCTCCGCCCCTTCCTCGACCCGTCGGAACCATCTGCCGACTTTCTGTGCTGCCTCGCGCCACCCTTCGAGATTGATGCCGAACTCCTTGAGGTCCTCCTCAAGGTATCTCATCCAGTCCCACTCCCGTCCTCCGGAGTAACCCTTACCCCCAACCATCTCCCCAAACATCACCCTCTTCGGCAGACGCTCCTCTCCCATTCGTGTCACAAACCCTCCGCCAGTCACGTAGTGCCCGTTTCGCCGATGCATACGGCATGTTTTTATCGTCATGTTTGTTTTTTTTCTCCCTCTGGAGTCCCAGGAGGGGTGCGTGACCCTTCTAGGACTGCATGCCCGATTCAGAGATATGCTGCTTGGCAATAGAGTGAGGTGCGTGCGTGTGTGTGCACAGTGCAGTGTGTAGTACTAAAGAGGCTGCTATGCTAAAGGGGCTACTATAGGGGTAGGGTCCATGCTACAATAGCGGGAGCGGGCCTAATTAATTCCGAGGTTCGTCGACTGAGGAGCTCGACACCTCACCCAACAACAAACTGAAAGAACGCAACCGGATGTGATGGACGCTCCCGTGGCTCAAGCATCCCAGCGATACTACTGCTGTGTTCTGCAGTTCCTCGGTAAACCCTTTTAGAACTGCGATTCCATTTTGGGGGGGGCTAATTACTTACTGCAGTATCTGAGTGGTTTGTCCCCAAAACGGGACCGCAGGCCCGAAAGTGTTGAGGAGCCTCGTCCGTCAGAAACGTTTCGTCAAAACGTGCTACACCCAGGGCTATGAGAGCAGGCGTCGTGGAACCTACTATTTCTGGGGTGAGGGGCTTCATATACATATTACCCAAAACCTGGAGCTTGAGAAATACGTACGTGCTGCAAGTATAAATGAGCAATATCATGACCTACACCTGGTAGGTGCTAACGAAGAACGTTGGATACCGGGCATAGTAGTTATTCAGTCGAGAAGCTCCGCCAAGCCACACACGTTTCGGCCCAAACAAAAAGTAGTGCTATATCGCCCCCATCGATGCTAGCTACGGCGGTAGAGGAAACACATTTCGGCCAAACTGTTTCTGACTTGGGGGGCTCCTTAAGAGCGCTCAGGAACTACCCAGTCCCCGTCGGAACACCGTTTGTGTTTAGCCAGATATTTCGTGTAGGTGCACTCCTAACGTAGCACGCATCTATCGTAGCATGTGCCACTACTGGTGCTTGAGAGTCGTATCCTTTACTCCTGGGCGTCTAACTCTTAGGGCCACGTGCGATCTCCGCAGATCGTCCACGTACGGTGCCAACACGAACCTGATCAACACGAACCTGATATAGACTTGAATTCGGCGCGGGGGGGGGGGGGGGGGGGGGGGGGGGGGGGGGGGGGGCACGCACCGACGCTCTCCGTGCGAGTGCTCCTCCCCCCCCCCGTACTCTTTAAGTTGTACCATATTACAAAACTAACATCTTCTGATCGTCGTCGAAACACCACCCTACACCATCCTTCCTCGTGGTCCCTCGCTCGCTTGCCTCTCCCCCCACACGCCGCCAGTAACTCGTCTATCCAAGGAAGGGGTCCTCACTCTGATACCTGCCCAACTTTTCCGTCCGATGTATATTTCTTGGGGCTAAAATAGGTACTACTCCTGTGGGGGGGACGGACTTAGCCTGCAGTTTTTCCTCGAGGTCGCTTTGTTTTGGGTATGGAGGCGCAGTAAACAAAACCGTCCGGAAAACGTAGGCCCTCTCTGACTTTTTATGTGCTTCCTAAAAGCGTACGTATAGCACGCGTGTCTCTTCTCTCTCTCTACCACCTTGCCCAAAAGCCGAACCGGCCCGCCGTTTAATAACTGCTACTACTACTACTACTACTACTACTGCTACTACTACATCTATCTGTATGGCGCGGTTAACCACCGAAGAGTTCGGCGGCCGCATGAGCCACGCCAACATTGTGATGCATGGCCGTAGTCGTATGACCATAGACCCTCACATCCCTACAATGCCGGGACGGACCACGTCGGGTTTTCACCGACCAGGTAGACATTGCTTGCACCAAGCGCGATGTATCCCACTGAGGACCGCCTTTTGAGGCAAATTATCTTGCATATATGGTAGGGGTGGAGGCGGGGGGCATTTTTGGAATTGGCGTGTGCCACGATAGGGCAATGTGAAGTACAATGTTTCGGTAGAAATAGTTCCGGCTGGTGGGGTTCCTCAAGGGCTCCTTAAGGGCACTGAGGAACTCCCCACTACCCCTGCGGGATCACATTTGGGGTTTTGACAAGATATTCGCCGTAATTCTGCAGTAGAACATTGATCAGAAACTACAGTAAACGTGTTTCGCTGTGGCCCTACCGCCGTGGGGGGGGGTAGGGGGAGTAGGGGGGGAGGGGACTCATTACCATGCATGACCTTAGTCATATGACCATATACCCTCGTATTGCGATTTATGAGCGCGCGGGGGGGGGGGCATATATATCACCCTCGCATCCCAACAATGCCGGGACGGAGCATGTCGGGTTTTCGCCGACCGGACAGACATTGCTTGCACCAAGCGCGAAGCGCCGTGAGGTGTTGGGCGAGTCGCATGAAGAGTGAGCTGCATCCCACTAAGAACCGCCTTTAGAGGCCAAATTTCTTGCGCGTGGGCGCTTATTCCATAGTTCGCTTCATACCTATAACAAGGAGTACATGAAGCCAAGCGTACAGAAACCACTCTCCAGGTCAGCTTTCTGGTCTGGGGATGGAGCGCCTCCAACAGAGAGGGAGGTCTCTCGAGACACATTTACCGTTAACTACGTGGCAAGCGTGACAACACACCCAATCGAACGAATTTCGAAGCCGATTTTCTCGACAGTGAGGAAGCCATGAACGCCGCCGAGCGATGCCTCCACCGTATATATGGAAACAACGTCTCCTTTAGATGTTTCCAAAACCATTGTTTTCGTTCTGTGTTTGTGCTCCCCTGGATTTGGAGGAAATCGGCTCGGAAATTCGTCCCGGGAGGTGTTCTATCTTCATCGTCCGTGTGATGTATTGTCACCCGTTGGTTATGTTATCACCCGTGTGTTATCTTGCGTCTTTAAGTGCCACACCTGAGGCGTTCTACGGTAGGTAGAGGTTCACCCTAAATTTTCCGAGGCTCCTCGGCTCCTCACTTGAGGAGCTCCATACCTCATCCGAATAATGACCTCAGCAAATAAATATCGAATTGCTTCCCGATGAAAAATCCTATGGCCTAACTATACAAAAACGTATTTTTTCGAAACAAGATTGACGTTCCGACGATTTTGGGTTAAGGAGGCCCGTCATTCAGAAACTAAAAAGCGGATATGAGCTACCTTTATCGTAGAATGCGTCACCTACCGAAGCTTGCTTCACTTTCGAACCCAACCATTTCTGGATGACGGGGGGTTCCTCAACTCAGGAACTACCCGAGCCTATTTGGAAGCCCATTCGTGCTTCAGGTGCTCGTTTGGTCTCTTCAAATGGCAGCTATGTACCGGTTGGTGCCATTGCCTATCGTGGATTATGTGACTCTTGACATCTATTCGGAGGTTGTAAGCGGTGACGCAGGAGGCTCACTTCTTCTCTGCCCCTGCCTTGTGGGAGGCCAATAATACATGACTTGAAACATCCATCCATAGACTGCCATGCAGTCTTGGCTACCGCTGCCTGAGGCTACGAACATTCTCAGGAACCACCTCTCAGTAACCACCCAGGCATCTTCGGAATCCTTTTCGCGTTTCACCCAGTAGTTGTAGTGTTATTTGCACAAACCCGTACGAGCCCACAGGATATTGTTTATCAAAGCCAGGTCGTTGGATGAGGTTGGGAGCCCCTGAAAAGTGCGAGGAAGGAGAGCAGCAGAAACCTTACAAGGGCGCCCCTACTATGCCGTCCGTAGCAAAACCCCTCTCACTTCTCCCATGCCACTCGTGTCCATTATTCCTCGTGGCGAGACCAATTCCAGCGTTGTGGCGGCGGCGCGCGCGCGAGGCGTGGCAGTCACCCAGAACACGCGTGTATGTGCGGTGTGGTGCATCATGCTACGGTCTTGGAGTGCGTGTGTATGTGTGGGAAAGAGATCTCAGATACGAAGTTGTGGACATCGTACTACTTACTGTACACCTACCTGCTCCATAACCCGAAAGGCCGCAGCACCGGTTGCACAGCGCCGATGGTTCCGCCGCTACCAGGACCGGTTGCTGCGATTGCTTGGTGCCCGTGTAGTTGCGGCGGTAGAGCCTATAAACAGGACTATTAATAGTATAGTGACCTTTTTGAGGCTCCCCTCCCACCCCCCCCCCCCGCTCGCCGACTGTTTCGGAGGAAATGGTCCAAAGCAAGGCAGGTGTATGCGCGAAGACAAAACCACCTCTTGAGGGGGGGAATACGGGTGGGGGGACGGATAAAGCGTTGACGACACCTGGCTATATATGGTGCATTGAGCTTGCGCACACACGGCCACGTAGGAGGCCGGTCTTGCCTTCTGACGGAGAGCAAATAAAATTAGACCCTCTCTGAGTTGTGATGAAGTATACCCGCGTGTACTCGTACGCAGCCCTAACAATCGGTCGCTTTTTTATTTTTAACCGAAAATAATGACCTAGGTCGTGGTACTGATGTTTGTGTATAATACCAGGGGTATGAAACAGGATATACGGGCAAGATACAACTAATACGTAATAACGTCCAACGATACCGCCGCCCGTCCCTACGTACGTTGTAGTTAAATACGCACACCAAACATCTGATCTCAAGCATCCAGGAATAAATAAGGGCAGGTATTTTATTCCCTTCAGGACCGCAGTCCCGTTTCGGGGACAAACTACTGATAATTTGAGTGGTTTGTCCCAAAAACGGGACTGCAGCTCTAAAAGGGTTAAAGATATTATTGTACGATCACCACTACAAGACTACAAGTCAAAGGTGCAACCACGTATTGGAATATTATTGGTCGTTACCCTGGTATATGATACCAGGTATGATATTCGCCAAATCAGACGAACATCAGACGGAAAATAGAATATACTGGTGCATGTTGTTTACGTATACGCTGGTACCAGGCACAACATGTATACGTTCTCACTCATGTCCGATGTGATTTGCATCTCTGCCTCTCTCTCAGGTTTGGCACTGCCCCACTCTACTTACATTTCTTCTTCGTCTCTGTTGTGATCACCCGGGCGTAAGCAGCAGGACACACCGACCACCCGTCGCCCCATCGATCGAATCTGATGGATCGATGCATCCCACACCGACCCACCGATCACAGCAGCAGCATAACAGCAGCAAGCAGTCGAATCGGCGAATCGGCTGTACGCTTGACGACTGGTTGCAAAGTATCAGGTACTACTACAACGGTAAACGTAAACGCAAAGCATCGACAGACTGCTGCTGTGGCCGTGGTGTGTCGTATCTGTCCGTGTGTGTCGTATTTCGGTATTCAGTATTATATGAAGTTTCAAAATTGGAACACAAATTGTCGAACTTGAGGGCTCCTGAAGGGTGAACGTCTCCTTGATGACAAGGCAATCCGGCAACTAACTCTCCCTCACAGTAGCAAATATGTCAGGAGACAGCACTTTCGCCATTTGACAGACGCAACTTTGCCTTGACATGCCTTGACGGACGCCAAACTACTGGGTTTGAGTGTGGAAGACTCGGCCGTACGTACACCCTTGACAGCGCACATCTTGCGTGGCTTGACATGTCTCCCAATATTCGCTCAGTAGGCGCCCTCACGCGCTATCATGCTGCTACTACCACTGCCCTTCGCGCCGCCAGGTCAAGTATCATGAGCGCATGGAATGCGCGGGTTCTTTCGCTGGAGGTACCGTGCGGCGATTCTCGCCCACTCCCAGCAGTAACGATTTCTCGCCAGTGCTTCGACCACTTGACTTAGGGCTTGATGTTGGTGTTCTTTCTGCGTGCGGTGTTCATCGAATTTGATTGATTATTGATGAAAGGGTGAGCTCTGAGCTCTGAGTCTCGAAGCGCCTATGATACTTCATCCATAATGTGTGGTTGTTGGTATCGGTGCTGTATCGTATGGTATGGTATACGATACGATAGTTCACCGGTATACGACATCATGCATATACAGCGGAGCAGCAGATGATCGAGATCTGTGCGACATGGCACGTGTTGTGTGCGTGCCCTCGATACGTGCCGCACTGCCCACCCGCCAAACAAAATCTTCCTTGTGGGATGAGCGAGGGGCGAAAAAAAAAGTTTCTTCTGTGGTGGGCGATATGCTCGGACGAGATGCCGAACTTTTTTTACAGTCAGCAGGGCGTAGCGGCGAACTCACTGGCGCTCCCGTGCAACTGCTTTCTGCTTGCTGCGTGTGTGCTGTGCACAAGTACTTGACAGGAAAAATTGTTCCTTCGCGGCGCGGTGTCCATGTGGTTATTAAACCACCAACACCACCCTGACAACAAACAAACGACAACCAAACAACGAATGACTATGATAAATACTCGCTACTTGTAGACACACAAGGCGACGTATTGTACGGCACACACAGGGCGATTTTCGAACCTTTGGTCCCGTGGCAGTGACATGCGTACGAAATCTGCGTTCGCAGTAGGTGTCCGAGGCAGTGATGATGTCATGGTACATGCCCACGTAGATATATAGGGTCTATCCGAGCAGGGCAGCAGCAGCAGCACCAGCACCAGCTGCAGTATCCATGAGGAATTGATACGCCTACCATACGTACGTCAAGAATGTCATTCGTGTGCATCCCCCAGCCCCTAAAACGAACGCTCCCATTCATATACAAAACCCCCGGGCTAAACCTTCGAGGAACACAAGCATCAGAGTAGGTGGACAGGATTGCCATGGCTGATACCATGGATCGAAGTGCGACCTCGGAACAGGCGGAGGGTGGCGTGGAGCCAATGACTTCGCCTTCCAACGAACCTCAAGTTCCGCCCCCAACGGCGACACCGGAGGACGGCGATGCTCCCGTCGCCGAAGTTGCTCCTCCAGCTGAAGAATGTCAAGCTGTTGACGCTGCTTTCGGTGCAGGTGCTAGCGCTGGCGATGCTGCTGCTGCTGCTGCTGCTGCTGCTTCTGCCAAGCCTTCCGATGACGGAAATGCTGAAAACAACGGGACGGTGTCGAAGTCAGAATCCCCCGATCCCGCCGTAGCGGCTTCGGGCGCGGCAGTAGCGGTGGCTGCACCGCTGTCCGTGTCTGACTCGTCACCGCCGTCTGCGATGGTGTGCGCGGAAGCAAACAGCGGTGAGCGCGAAAATCCGGCTGCCGCTGATGACTCTGCTGATCCTTCTCCCGATGATAAAGCTGCTGTTGCTGCAGCTGCTGCCGTTGCAGCTGCTGCTGCTGCTGCTGCTGCTGCTGCTGGCGATGAAGATGAAAGCCCTGCAGCCATCGAAGCTATGGCTGCAGCAGCCATCAAGGCGGCCGCTGCGGCGGCCGCCGAGGGTGCGGGCGCCGCCGCCGCCACCGCCGCGGCCACCGCATCGGCCACTGCTCCCGCGGAACAACCCAGGAAAAAGCGAACAAGACGGGGAGGCTGGGATACACCTTCTGCCGTTTCTAAGGGCTGGGGGGATGCGCCCAAGCCAGCAGCGACGGCGGCGCCGGCCGTCCCGATGAATCCTCTTCAGGTAAGCGACGAGCTTGGGCTCGGATTTTTGGTGGGGTTGGGGGGGGGGTGAGGCACGTGTGGCCGCCACTGGTTGAGTGCTGCCTCGGTTCACAGCAGACCTCGGTGGCTCGCGGTGAGATTCTATTTCTCTATTGTGTGATACGCTGCTGTATCATGGATCTGACAGCGGCGTGTGATGGTGTCATCGAGTCACTTTTTTTTTTTTCAATTTCGTACCCGTACACTTATACTCAATGAAAGTATTGTTTGGCGTGGCCAACAGGGAGGGAGGGCCATGGACGTGAAAATTGAAAAGTCACTTTTGAAGAAAAAATGAACAATCGTTTTTCGGAGGTAAAAATTGAATGCGGCGTCGTGTTTCTTCAGTTTTTTTTTTTCGTGAAAGGAATGAGGCGTGCCAGGTGATGGTGATGGTGATGGTGATGTGTTGTGTGTGTGACCTTGGCCGCGGGATTATAGTTTGGTAGTTTGGTGGTTTGCGTGTATTTTCGCCGTGAAGGTACTGCTCGTTGCTTCTCTTGCAAGTCTGTCTTGTCTACTGATGGTATCATATGCATGATGTACCGAAGTTTTGGAATGTGAAAATAGTCCCATTATTCATATTAATCGTCGACTTGGCACTTCGAAGTATGCTCGTACATACTTTGTACCAGGTACTTTGTATCGATGTTGGTGTGTGGAGCTCTGAGATCCTGAGCTATGTTGCGTATTATTCGGTGGGCATCCTTCTCATGTTGTTGTTGTTGTTGTTCTCACATTAACTCTCTGACGAAGGAGTCCGTGGTCACACAAAGGTGCTGGAGCCCTAGGAAGATCCGAAAAACAAAAAAAAAAACGAAAATTCGGCTGCCTCAAAATACACGAGACGGAAAAAGCGCACACAAGATAAAACCAATGTGCAAAACTGAACTAACATGGCCGCGGGTATATCCTCTCAACTATAATATAGAAGAATACCCCCGTTCCCACCACTAACCAACTCGTGGCTGCTGACTACAGCGGATGCTGTCTGAAGTGCTGCCTGCACCGTACGAAACGCACGGTAGTCGTGAAAACGAAAGAGGAACACGCCTGCCTGCTATCTGGAGTGCTGTCAGAGTGAAGACTCGCGGATATGCAGTGAAAAAAGGACCAATCGAACCTTACTACCACACGAATATCAACGATCGCCATCTCTTCCTGGACTGTCTGACACAAAAAAGTGCAGCACAGTTATGATACCACGTCCCTGATAATTGCGTAGGTTATTCCCCATGAAGGGTATACAACTCGTTAAACTACGAAGACCAGTGACGAGTACCGGTAGATACTATTCTGCCTCGTGAAAAACAATGCCAGGGAAAAACAAACTATGACTGCTTCTCTCGTGATGATAGTGTGCGCGCAAATCATGGGTCTCCATGCACCGTCTTCCTGCCGCTCTTCATGGCCGCATCATCGCCTTGGCCCAATCCACCCGCTGCCATTCCCTTCCAGTCGTTTTCCTTTCTCCGTCATCCTGAAAAACAAAATGCTCCTCGCACTTACTTGCGGTTCTGATCTGGGAAAAAAAATTCTCGCGCAGGGGGAGGTCAATCCGTCTCTTCCCCGCACGTCGACGCTCAGTCTCCCTCCTCCCTCGTCGTCGAATCCAGCCTCCTACCGGCGCAATAGACTGTGCCGTAGTGTGGCCTGTGGTGGCGCCTGCCTCCGCGCACGGACCCCCCGATTGAGCATTGCTGCTCTGCCGCAGCTGCCTAAAAAGACGCGCGAATCGTAGGTCTCCGTGCCTGACGCACCACGTACGACCCAACTCTACTGCCGCCTGAGCCTCGCGGCCACACAGGCAGCAGCAAGAAGGTATCACTCCTTGAGGGTGAGTCCGGCCTTACACCCGCCAGAAAGACCTACCCCACTCGCTATTAGCCTGATAGGGCATGCCTCGCAGCATTCCTTGCCGAGGCAGCGAGGGGAACGGAAGTATCGGGATGCAAGTGCTCGGTGCCGCATGGACTTCTTGTGCTTGCGAGGCTGACTCTTTGGTCCCTCGTACGGTGCGCTCATTGTAGTATGTACGTACAGGTAGTGCTGTACAAGTACTAGGTATTTCGTATCAGGTACCAGGTATGATGGAACACTGCTCTCTACCCAGTTTTTAGAGCTGAAACACACACAGCAAGCGGTCCTCCTCGTGCGTGTCGTGCTGCGTGTACAAGTTGCACACACATGATTACCAGTACACCTCGGATATTATATGTACACAGCAGTATAATACAAGGTACGCATCACACACTTGTGACATTCCCCGTAGATTGTTTGCGCCAAGGGCATGATAAAGCGCACGCAGTCAGCTGCAGCTCAACCGAACGCGAACCAGGTGTTTTGTTGTCTGCGCATGCATGCATTGCAGCAGCCTCGATTCAAACCGGATGCGATTGGATGAATAACACGCCCTCACTCCGGACGGCAGTAGCAGCAGCAGTAGCACCAGCTGCAGCAGCGGCGGCAGCGGCGGTGGGGACAGCGGCAGCGGTAGCGATCATTGCAAGTAGATGGTGTGTCTATGTATGTGTTGTGGGGCGTGAGGACTTGTGGACAGACCCAACGAAACCCTCAGGGAGTCAAGCCATTTGCACCCCTGCTGCTGCCGTTCCTGCTGCTGCTGCTGCCGGTACTGCTGCCGGTACTGCTGGGCGGCTGGCATTGTGGGTTGGCAGTCCGAGTACCCTCAGTATCGACGGCTCCAAAGCAGTGTTCGCTCGCTCTAAAAATATCACGAAATAATATACCAGGTACAACTGCTGTAGATACGACCCTCTCTGGAGATGGTGCAGTATCTCACTCTATCATATCTCGCTATTCGTGGAAGTAGTTTGCCCTTCGTGAATAAATACCTGGGCGCAGCATGTATATCCCAGTTTTACGGCGTCCCAGGAATTGTTAAGGGTACTATTAAAGCAAGTATCATAGACAACAACATTTCTTGTGCCCGGTCAAAGATTTTAGATTTACAGTAAAGATTTTCCTGCAGATTGACCCAGAGGCACGACTTGTTTGCTGAAACGTGGCGTACGACAGCACCGCCTCGCAGCTCGGGCGGATGAGCGGTGAGCGGCAGCTCCAAAAGGAAATCAAGATAAATAATAATAATTGCTCTCATGGTGGTGAAACGCTTGATCCAATCCCGGGAAGACAACTCAACTCCTACTATTAATACTGCTGTACGGCATTTTCAATTGGGTTGCGTGGTACTCTGTATACATATTCCGAGTACATCGTGTATTAAGAATAGGGAATTGGTCTGGTCACATAATCTCCACGTCTCCACATGTTTTCACATGTTTTTGGGGGGGGGGGTGTCGAAAATGTCCACCAGTATGTCTATGTGTATTATTAATAGTCAGACCCGGGTACCTATTAATACTATTAATACGAGTATTCGATTGACTATTAATATTAGTGCCAGAGGTTTTGCCCGGATACATACCAGGTACAGAGTACAGAGTGGAACTCAGCGAAAGTGGTTCACGAGAGGAGTTAATCCGTTCGTACTCGTAGGGGGGAATTTTTATTTTCTGAGTTTGGGGAGACGAAAAAGTATGCACCTGCCTGGTGCACAAAGTACGCAAACTACGCCGGCGATGTGATACGATGATATCAATTCAGCACATGTAGGGAGGGGTACATGAGGATACCATGTGTACCTACGATGTGATTGAGAACTGGAGAGTGCGAAGGGCAGCTGTAATTTATAAAGTTATTAAATACCTGATGGTACGTCAGCTGTGAGTTCGACTGATGGAATAGTTGATACAAGTGCCTGGTACTCAACTTTGCAACCTGCGTCGTAGTTTTATAAAGGTGAAAAACAGCTGAGATCGACAATTTCGTCGAAACTCGTATATTTGCAAGTTGTGTGTGATACTGCGATCGCTCGTAGTTGCAGCACTATTGTCGTACAGCAGCGTAAGTTTATTATTAATGATAGTATAAAATCCTCTTTTTTTTAAGCTATCCTGGTATCGTCGTAGTCCGTGCCGAAACGGTGGGCGTGCTGCGGAATCTGCAGAATGCTAAATAGTCTGCGTGTGGCTGCGTTCAGACGCTGTGCTGTGCTGTGCTGTGCTGTGCTGTGCTGTGCTGTGCTGTGCTGTGCTGTGCTGTGCTGTGCTGTGCTGTGCTGTGCTGTGCTGTGCTGTGCTGTGCTGTGCTGTGCTGTGCTGTGCTGTGCTGTGCTGTGCTGTGCTGTGCTGTGCTGTGCTGTGCTGTGCTGTGCTGTGCTGTGCTGTGCTGTGCTGTGCTGTGCTGTGCTGTGCTGTGCTGTGCTGTGCTGTGCTGTGCTGTGCTGTGCTGTGCTGTGCTGTGCTGTGCTGTGCTGTGCTGTGCTGTGCTGTGCTGTGCTGCTATGTCGTGCGGAGGTTGTGAGTTAGGTTTTGAACCCCGCGGCTCAAGCCCCAAAAAGGGTGAATTGAAAACAACAACAAAAATCGTACAGCGCTGATCGGCGTACGTACTCGTACAATATGATCTGTTTTCCGAGTGTTTTTTTAATAGTTATAAAAAAATGCGTGAGCTGTTCGAAGTGTTTCGAAGCGTAGGTGGCGATTGTTGTATTTTTGCTTGAAGTTGCGTTTCTTCCTTTCTTGAACAAAACTCTCCGAGCCATTCCGCAACGACAACCAACATTCTAAAACACCAGTCCAAGAGCTATGATACCAGACGAGTAATAGCATCGCTGGTTACCAGGTGTGAATACCGTTGTACCTATATGTGCTGCACCTGGCTGATACAGTTAGCAGCAGTACGTCCCGAAGCTGTGTGATATTACTGTCTGTATCTCCTGATTGTAAGCCGTTTCTACGCATCGAAGCGGACAAGACACATGTGTTATACAAGCGCAATCAGCACACCCAGCATCCAGCAGGGTACACAGACTCGGTGGTAGTCCGTGCTAATTGTCTCCCCGAGGGCCTAACGATGGGTTCCGTTGGCCCATTGTCGTGAACTTGGTTCGACTACGGAGCAGACGTTACATCGAACATACCGTGGAGTCGCTTGGTGCAAAGTAACACGACAATCCTTGCGTGCATACGAGTAAATGGTTTCGCGCTTTGCACAAAAGCAAAGAGTACAACACCACCGAGTGCGTACATACCTGGTATGATACTCCCCCTGTGTTGTTTGCCGGGTTATGTGGTGTCATGCGCGAGGCTGTTGAATCCTGGAAGTAACGAGTGATATCGACCCCCAGGGTTGCTGCTGCTGCTGCTGCTGCCACAGCTCCATTTTTACCGCAACACTTTTACACGTATCATACTCCGCTGCTGTACATTTTTGCACACTGACTGCACATACACATCTATCTGACTCTAACCCCAAGTATTTTTTCCTCGAAACGAGAGTGCGGTCCTAACCGGGCTATAACCCTTTTAGGACTGCAGTCCCGTATGGGGGATAAACCAGTCAACTTCCAAGTTGTCTGTCCCCGAAACGGGACTGCTGTCATGAAATTTCAACATCGAGGTTCGGCAGTAGTTTATATCGTATGATTGGGGGTGTTTCCACTGCGTGAAGCCCCTGAATGCAGCCAATATACAGCAGCAACAGCATTATATGGGTATAATATGTACCAGGTTGGTCCGATATACCTGGTAGGAGATGGGAGTATATACGAGCGGTGTCCGTGCATGACGGTGATGGAAATGGCTGCCCTATTCGTCTTGGGCATCAAAACACGAGACGATGAGTTAATCGCTGAGGCTGTATCGTGACACTCGCGTGACCTGCTCGGCACTCTGTTGGGGCATCCGCCACCGTTCTCCCGGAGGAACCATGGCCACCATGGATAATGTTTTCGATTTTGTCATGCAGTACGTTGTGATCACTTTACTCCGTGGGGTCGATCTGTTCTTAGCTGGCTCTCTTGCTGCTGTTTTTATGAATTCTGCATCTGCTACATGTTTTACTCCTGCCAACCACACCAAGTGTTCCTCGCCACCGGACTGTTGTTCATTAGATTACTATTAATATTACTGTTGTTCATTAGATTACTATTAATATTAATATTACGATGTTTGGTATAATCCTACTTGGTTCGGGTAAAAAGGCATTTGAAATCGACAAGTACGAGGAGCTGCTTGATCGGGCAGGGAAAATCCGAAGGCGCTACGAGTAGCCAATCAGGAGTTGCTCCGTTCGCTACAACCCACCGAGTTCGTACCGAGCCCAAGAAATACTTGAGCTAAACACGAACGTAAGTTTGGTTGTTTTTTTTTCCTGGGATTGTTTTTACGAACCAGGTGGGAAACAGACTATTATACAAAAAACCCATCGCAACCAATGTATCCTCAAACACCTCAAGTGTTCGGGCTGCATAGGCTACAACATTCCCTCGCAATGGGAACAGGATGCGCAACCGCAACGCTAACGTTCGGGGTTAACATTTTTGTTTCAAGCCAAAAAGAAGCCAGCCGAGGGTTGTTGTTCGCTTGAGTGTCATTTGGAACCCATAATTTGGATCACACATTCATGCAGCAGCAGCATCATAGGTCATACTCGTGTACTATTAATAATAACGGTAGTACGTAATTTCAAGTTTTTACCAGGTATACGCACGAGTAACATCCGAACGAACAGCTCAAACAGCTCAAAAGAGGGTGCGTACCTTGGGGGTACATCGTATTAATACTCGTATAATATTAGTGGTATTAGTGGTAGTTTTCTCTACTTGGCCAGGTAAGAACATTATATTGTACCTGGTACTATTTCTACGACAGCAGTAATAATCTGTTGTTTGTTGTTGTTGTTCTCACATTAACTCACAATTCAATGCAGTCCGTGGTCGCAGGACAGGCTCCAATAACTCTGGAGTGGAAGAAATACCTCAAGTAAAAACAGAGGCAAAAAAAAAAAAAAAAAAAAACAGGCATACGCACTCCACCACTGCGGACACCAGGGAAGCAAAAAGGAGACTATTAATAGAAGACAAAAACCTAAAAAAAGAAGATGAAGCTAAGCAAAACAAAAACAAAACTAAAACAGACGCAGATAGCAAAACGCGAAAAAAAGGCAAGGCAAAACGGACCATACTAACAAAGACACAAAGAGGTACAAACGGGAATGAAAGAAAAATGAAAACAAAGAAGGGACAAAAAGCGATAATCACGGGCGGGGGGGAAAGAAAATACCAAAGGCAGGCACTGGAGCATACAGACACGCAAAGTTGCCCAGATGGCACCATGCTAGTTACTTGGGTCCCAAAGAAAGGAGTGCATCATGACGATGATGGCCATAACCAGGCTTCAGTCTGTTGGGCAGACCGCCTCCCCTCCCCCCCCCCGCCATTCCCCCTCGTCCCCCTTTCGCCCCCCCCCTCTTCCCTGCCATTCTGCACACTCGCGTTGGCGTCAACGGCTGTGGTCGTGGTCGCAGCTATTCTATGCCGTTCTGCCGATGCCTCCTTCTCATCTGTATGCCATTTCCGCATGAAGGCCTCCGCCCCTTCCTCGACCCGTTGGAACCATCTGCCGGCTTTCTGTGCTGTCTCGCGCCACCCTTCGAGCTTGATGCCGAACTCCTTGAGGTCCTCCTCAAGGTACCTCATCCAGTCCCACTCCTGTCCTCCGGAGTAACCCTTACCCCCACACATCTCCCCAAACATCACCCTCCTCGGCAGACGCTCCTCTCCCATTCGTGTCACAAAGCCCGCAAACAAGAGCCTACGTCTGCGTACCGTCGTCTCAACGCTTTCAGATGTTGTCCTGAGAAGCGCGCTAGCATAGGATAGAATGTGGTCTTCGCGCTTTCGTTTTCGCCACCCGATGCATCGGAGGAGCATCTTGTGGTGGACCTCCCGTAGCCTACCGTAATCAGTCTTGCTCGGGCTCCAAGTAACGCAACCGTAGAGCAACGTTTCGATCACCTCGGCTCTCAGCATTCGCACCTTCAGGCGTAGGCGCACACCCGGGCGGTCATAAATTTCCATCTTATACCGTCCGAAGCATGCCCATGCCCTCTGGAGTCGACGCGTTACCTCGACACTTCTGCCCGTCCAATCTGCGCTGATAGCCCCGCCCAGATACACAAACTCGGTCGTTTGTTTGTACACTTGGCCGGCGGCGGTGACGGTGAACGGCACGTTCCCCCCATCTTTCGTTTGCAGACACATTATCTCCGTCTTGGCCTCCGAGACCGTCAGGCCGAAAGCGGCACATGCAGACACGATCACCGTCATCATCCTCTCCAGGCCGTTGGGTGATCTCGATACTATGCCTGCATCGTCGGCATAGAGCATAGCCCACAGTGTCTGGGCCTCTTTATCATTCCCCTGTCCGTCGGCGTGCCCGACCCGTGCCTTCCCCCTCTTCTTTTTCTTCTTCTCCTGCTTTTGTTGGAGTTGCACCAAGCTGTCCGTGATGGCTTTATCAGCAGCGAAACGTTTCTCCGCCACACGCAGCACCGCTGTAAAAAACATGTTGAACAACAATGGCGCGAGCACACACCCTTGCCGTAGGCCCTGTTTCACGTCGAACATATCTGAGCACTCGCCGTCATCCAGCCGCACGCATGCTCGCATGCCGTCGTGGAATTGGCGGATAACGGTGAGCATTCTAGGTGGCACCCCAAAGCGAGCCAAGACAGCCCACAGGAGGGTTCGGTCGACGGAGTCGTAGGCTTTGGTGAGGTCGACAAAGCACATGAAGAGCGGAGTGTCCTTCTTCCTTGCCAATTCCTGCAAGCGTCGCACCACGAACATCATGTCGACCGTCGATCGTTCGGGCCTAAAGCCACACTGCTCCTCCGGCAGGATGCCTTCCCGTTCGCAATAGTCGCTGAGTCGGCGCGCGATGACTTTGAGGAGCACTTTGCCGGCATGCGCGACTAGGGAAATGCCACGATAGTTACCACACTCCGTCCTGTCTTTCTTCTTGTGCAGCACCTTAATCGTTGCATCCTTCCATTGCTGCGGCACGACCCCTCCCCTCCACACAGCGACGATAATCTCGTAGAAGCTTCCCAAGGTGTCCGAGTCTCCCTCGTCGGCCAGGACCTTCAGAAGTTCAGCTGGGAGACCATCAGGCCCAACCGCCTTGCGGTTCGCCATCGCCCTGATCGCGTCTTCCACCTCGTATCTAGACGGGACGTCGTCCAGCGGACTGCACGAGGGCCAGACCTTGAGCTCATCGACGATAGTCGGATCGAGGGTCGATGACCTTGTGTTTAGCAGCTTATGGAACCACCTTACCCATCGTTCCCGGATGAGGCCTACGTCTCGTAGTAATCTACCTTCCTCGTCCCTGATGTACTGCGAATGGAAAGTCCTCTTTCCTTCCACATTCATCCCCTTAAGGTGCTTGTAGAACCCAAACTGATCACCTTCTTGGATACGCCTTTCGAGTTGACGGACGTATTCCTCGAAGAACTTCTGCACTCCGTCCGTCCTCGCACGTTTGAGCTGTTTAGTGGCAATCTTCACAGCTTTTCGCAGATTTTGTACCGGGTACCAGGTATAACCGTTTTAGGGTCCGTGTGTACCGACCAAAAAAGCGTCAAGCGCGATCTGTAAATCAAGCATCTTAATTTAGAAACAGCACTACGTAGTACGAGTATCACGATACTCGGCGCGTGTCGTACGCCTCCTTACATTTGAATTCGTACACATCCCCTATCCCCTGCCCCAACAGGAAGCAGCAAGGTTGGGCTGCTTCGTGTGGCCCATGCTGTAGTCCTCACTTTTTTTTACATGTTTTCCACCTGGAGCACCTATAGGGGGTGAAAGCTGCTCTCGTATACTTTTGGTACATTGTATATACAATATGAATATAAGTACCTTGTACGAGTATGTATACTACTGCCTTTGACCCTTTTGGGGCCCTGACGTACTGCTGCTCTATTAATAGTGTTGGGGGGGAGTTGTACGATATGAGCGGTGATATGTATGAATCATCTAGTGCCAGCATGCTGGCAGCAGTACAACCGCAACAGATAGTATGAAGTATCACTATTTTTTTTGCCTGATAAGTACGAATAGTGCATGGTACGGAAACCTAAATATGAATCATACTCCTTTAGTTTCAAGTGTTTTGGCGTGCGTGCGTGCATGCGTGCGTGCGTGCGTGCGTGCAGTCCTAAGTAAACCAGTTATAAGCTGCGCGCGTGTCGTCTATCTGGCTTCGTTGTGCCTGGTGCATGCATGCATAGTCCGGACGCTAACTTTGCCAACCCCCGGCGGTCGCCAGTCCGGGCTCGCGTCGTGTTGCCCAATGCGGTAATCGTCGTCATGAAGTTGTGCCCCTGGAGTTCCCCAATGGGTCACTGCTGTAATCAACCCTTCCGGCACCCGTGCACGGCGACCATTGACACTCGGAAAATGATGGCTATCCACCATCTATAGCAGTAGTGGGACAAGCAGAGCGCACGGCAGGACGAGCACTCGTAGAATATCATACGGGTGGTGAGATAGCACACACCCTTGGGCGATTTTTTCGAACTATTTTCTCCACAGCAGCAGAAACACCGGCCAAGAAGAAAGGGAAAACGGCTGTTTTTTGGAAGCATACCGTCGAGATCCTTCCGTAGATGCATCGAATATATGTAGCCGTTTCGCACGCTCCCCGTTGTCCCAAGCAAACCAACTGCTCCGAAGGGGTGTTACGCGTTATGTACTCATTCATTCATAGCCTGCTGCGGGTGTATCGCATTGTTGTATACGAGGTATGATATAATACCAGGGTCTGCTTAGGCATCTGCTTTTAATTTCGGGCGTTGAAGTTTTGGAAGTTACCATTCCCTTCCTCCCCCGACAGCAGTAAAGGGCTGCGTCGTGTGGCGGGTGCCCTTGACATCGTCACGTTGTATGCCGTGAAGGGTCAAGTGCCTTATGGAGCCTCAAGTGCCTTAAGGTGCGATCGTGTTTCAGCGCTCGGTTTCTCCAGAAGGGGAAGTTTAGCCCTTTTTAGGAAGGCAGTCCCGTTTTGGGGACCAACCACTCCGATTGCAAGTAATTTGTCCCCAAAAACGAGACCGCGATCCTAGAAAGGATTAATTAAGGTTTTGCCAATACCGGAACAATATTGAAGGTGTTTTCGATTAAAAAAAAAAACTACTGCTGTATGAAGTCTAGAGTTTTTTCCCCCGAAATATGCAGCAGTATTGTTCGACTTTTTGGTAGCACCCTCTTGTTGTTGTCGGTAGAACGGGCGATCAAAAACGATCGCAACAACCCCTGCGCCACCTCTACGCTTGTTTTTTTTGTGTTTCGTCAAAGGCTTCCCCCCCAAGGTCCCAAACGGTACAAGCCGGTCGCCCCGGTGGGCTTATTGTGGTGCCCTCGAAGGCTGCGATCAACAAGAGTTGGTGCTGAAGTTCGAATCCCACGTGGGGGTCGAGCTCTTTTTATGGTTTATTTACGAAAAGAAATGAAGAGCGGAATCAATTGATGAGAGCGCCTGTTACGGGGGACCATAGTAAAAAGGATCAAATGTTGTCCCTAAATATAGGGACAACATATACCTGTAGGTTTTTGTGTGCACCGTCGGTCCTATTTTCTGTGGTCCCCCGTAAAAGTAGTAGAGGTGCAAATTCGATGCGAGTCGACGAGGGAAGAAAGGGCATAAGCCCCTCCGCGATAAAAAAAAAGCCTTCCAGGGCAAGAACCGTAGTGGGGAGGAGGGAGAAGAGCCTGCTTTTTGTGACCCTGGATTTTGAGTTTCGGCTATTAAATACCTGGTAGGAAGGAGAGACGAAAGAAGGGCGAAGATTAGTGAGTGGGATTGGGGAAAAAAAAAAAAAAAAAAAAAACAGGAACAGGAACAGGAACAACAATAAAAACGTAAACGTAGAACACGCAACGCACCCTCGGTCGGTTCGATTTCCAAGATGGAGTTCTCGACCGCGTGGAGGCGGGGCGTGCCTGGATACTTGTCATGCCCACGAGGGATGCATGGATGATCCTACCATAGGTCGGAAGGGTTCGAATTTGTATGATCCTGAAACCATCATTTTATTTTGCCCCTTGTGTGTGTGTGTGTGTGTGTGTGTGTGGCCGGAGTAACACACACCCCTCGGACGTATTTCCAGGATGGTCTTTTCGACGACGGGTAGAATGCAATGTGCCTATTCTTGGTGGAAAGGTCCATGGAGAGACCTCGTCGAAATAAGTCTTGATGGAAATATATCTATGGAAATATTGCGTCGAGATGGTTCCAATCTCGCCGAGATCCTTCCAAAGCCCCGACTTCCGTCGCGCGTTTCCCCCCCCCCCCCCATCCCATCGCCTTGTTGTGGAGAAAATCGACTCGGAAATCCATCCCAGGAAGTGGTTTGGAGGGAGAGATTCAGCACCATTTTTCCATGTCAGGGCGACCGAAAGAATGGGAAAGTACGTAGATATATATGATTTGTCGGCCGTTTATAAATGCATGACCACTCTATGATATCCCTAGCTAGCTATGGGGACCGTTGTATCCAAACTTGGATGTAAAAACGGTTCCTGTGTTTGTGGACAGAGCTCTGTCTCTCGATAGGAGGACCGTTTGTATTCAGTTTCGATGTAAAAACAGTCCTTGTAATCCGGGACAGAGTGGCATTAACCCCTTTAGAACCGCAGTCCCGTTTTGGGGGCAACCCACTCAAATTCTAAGTAAGTTGTCCCCTAAACGGGACTGCAGTTCTAAAAGCACATGGGGGGGGGCGTGGAGCCGCACGAGTATCACCATTGTCCCTCCTCCGGGTGCGTCGCATAGCTCCTTGCAACCATATGCTCGTTGGACACATGCCCGACGTCGTCTTGATAGTTCGCCTCTCCGAGTCCCAACGGCTTATTCTACAGCAGTAGCCCTTTCATGGAGATCCAAAGGGCTGACCTGCGGCGTGTGTGTAACACGCTACATGGCGATGCTAGCGATAGCGCAACACGCCCTCCGAGGAATCTAGAAGCATTGCTTTCTCGACAAAGTGGGGACGCGGTGCGAATGCCGAGCGATGCGTCCATAGACGGACGAATATCTCAACGCTATTTTTCCGAAGCCTCCGTTTTGGTTGCGTGTGCGTGCGTGTGTGCGTGCACACGGGACACCCCGTTGTTTTGTTGAAGCTAGGCATGCGTCCATAGACGGACGAATATCTCAACGCTATTTTTCCGAAGCCTCCGTTTCGGTTGCGTGTGCGTGCGTGTGTGCATGCACACGGAACACCCCGTTGCTTTGTTGAAGGTAGGCTCGGAAACCCAGGGGGTGTGTTTCACGCGTATTTCACGGTAGACCCTTCAACCCGTTTAGCACCGCAGTCCCGTTGTGGAGACGAAACACTAGTAATTAGAGCCATCTCTAGGTGTGTTGACAGTGCAGTAATGAAAGAGGGTCGAGAGACCTGCGTAAAGCGTAAAAAGGTGGGAGGAGTGTAAAATGTTGAAAACTTCCCGGGAAGATCGTGCGGCCGTAGCGTGTGCTGCGAAGGGCGCAGCCGTGTATGTCGGTGTGACTATGTGGTCCGTGCGTCGTCGTGCAAGCTCTTCGCGTTCCGCCTTGGACACATCCCCGACTCTTGCACATCCCCGACTCTTGCAACTTGCGAGGTGCTTTTCGTGTCGTCGTAATTGTCATCCGTCTCCGACGCGCCTTGTCTCAATCTTGATATACCATAAGGCGAGTGACTGAAGGTGGATTTGCGATACGTAGCATGCTACCAAAACCCTTTGTTTTTTTTTCTCCTTCTTTTTCTTTCTTCCCTCTTTTATCTTCTTGGCCCTTACTGTTGTCTCTCGCCCCCCTGGTCGTAATTCCGATCCGGGGTCACATACGTACGAAGCAGGCTCTCCTCCTCTCCCCCCCTCCCCGCTACGGCTCTACAGTAGCTCTCGTTTTCATCGCGAGAAGGTTCACTTTCTACTCGTGAGCCATTTCTTCCCTTGTTGACGCGCATCGACTTGCGCCTGCTAATATCACGGGGGAGGCATATTAAATAGGGCCTGCGGTAGACACGAAGACCTATGTATTTCCCTATTTTTATCTACAATATTTGGTCCTCTTTACTATGGTGTCCCGTTAATAGGAGAAAGAGTAGAGCGTGGCGTTGCACTATCTGCAGTCAATGCTACCGCGGCGCCGGCACGCCCCGCACGTTTGGTGTGTACAGCCCCCTCCTTTGCGCTTCGGACACGGGGCCGACCCATCAACCCGGCCTACAGCAGCTGGTGGGATTTTGATGCTGCTGTTGTTGTCGAGGTTGGGTCGTGTGCTGTGCCGGTGTCTGCGTGTCCTTTCACGCGAGTCCGTTCGTTCTGTGAACTCCCGTCGGTGTCCAGCACAACCAGTGTCGAACGCCGATTCTTCAAACGCGAGAGAGGTTCTCGTATAAACTACGTGGTCACAAAAGTACGCCACAGCGCAGAGGTGCCATTGAATGCAGCAGTGCTGTACGAGTTCTGTGCTCACAAAACTACGCCACGGAGATGTTATAGTACAGCAGTGCGTTGTTACGTACCAGGTACCCGGTATGCATTAAGCACAGCAGCAGTGGACAATTAATGCAATGCCATGCCCATCATACGTACTGGATATGACGGGCACGAGATACACGTTATATTACCCCCTTTAGAACCGCAGTCACGTTTTGGGGGCAAACTACTTGAAATTAGACTAGGTTGTCCCCAACTTGACTGCGGTTCTAAGAGGGTTAAAGAGAGCAAACGAAAGAAAACAAACAAAACTGCTGTAGATCTGCGAGAACCGTACTGTATGAAATACATTGCTTCACATACAGCAGCAGTAGTGTGACACGTGTGATCAAATAGCACACCCCTTCCTTTGGATGATTTTCCGAGCCTTTTTCCCGGACAACAGGGAGAGCACGAACGCCCCCCCACTCCCGTCCCCCCCCCCCCCCCCCGCCCTAGTCGGTGAAAACCCGACGTCCTCCGTCCCGGCATTGTAGGGATGCGAGGGTCTATTGGTCATACGACTACGGCCACGCATGATAATGAGGACACCCCCCTCCGTGTGTGTGACGCGTCTTTTGGAATTCATCTCGAGAGAATATCCTTCCAAAGCAAAACCCCTGTGTTCGTTGCGTGTGTTCGGAAATCCGTCCCTTATGTTGCGTGGTGTTTTACGGTGTATGATACGAGCTGGCCTATAGCATAATGAGGGGTCAGGCTGTACATGTACTACACGGCATTTTTCCAGGCCAACTTTTTTTTGCGAAATTCGAACCGAAAAATTGTATGGGCCTTATTCAGTATGCAACGGAGGTCTGTCCTCGTGCCTCGTGCTCATATTTTTTACCTGGTACCTGGTATTGGTTTTCAGATGCGTCGGGCGTGAATTGAATATACGGCAGGCTACGTGTATTTTTGCCTAACAATACGTGCACAGAGGGGAATCCGAAGGAGAGATACAATATGAATAACATATTTCTGGACACTGCTGCACTATATACCCCGTGCCCATTTTGACATTTTGGAGACCCAGAAAGGCGGATATACTAAAATCAAGTAAAACGAAACTAAGATATCCCCCACCCCCACCCCATTGGTTTTGTGTGCATACATGACCTTCAAGAGCGCGTGTGTGTGTGTGTTTTTTTTTCGTCGTACACCCCTGACTCGTATGCAGAATAGTCGATCTAGTCGCGGACGCCGTTTGAATTGAGCCGAGGCTAGTTTGTCCCACCACGGCGGTGGCCCCCGGTATTCCTGTCAGCCGTCAGCCCCAAACGCGGGGGGGGGGGGGGGGAAGACGCTTCCCATTGTATTTCTGAAGGATGCAAATGTTACCATCGATGGGAAAAAGCCTATCGTCAGCCACGAGTTTTACACAGACGACATTTTCGATTCACGCGGTAGTGCATGATACTCATATATCTGCGCCAAAGTGGCAGATATTTTGGGCTTATTTCTGGCCTATTGACTGTGGGCCTCCGTGACAGGAGGCGCGCGTCTGCGCGTGCATCTCGTGGGCGCTGCCTGGTCCATCGCTTGTGCCAAACAGCGGGCTACCGGGACCACTCGGCGACCTCAAACAAAACCAAAGCTTGAGGGCAGGCAGTCTGTGACGCTGGCCTTCTGTGATGACCAAACAAATCGGGGGGGGGGGGGGGCGGGTTGTTTCTTTGTAGGTTATGTGCGTATTAATATCTTGTTTCGTACATTAGTTGAGGCTCCAGAGGGAGAAGTCGAGACAAACTGATGATTGTTGCAGTGTGGATAGACAACGACAAAACATCGGCGGGGTGCTAACGTGGAGGATTTTTATACGGCGACGTGAAGGACGTAACACTGAACATTTTATGTATATACTGTCTGTGTATACATACAGAAACACACGCAGCGCGCGGCAGGATGACACTTCTAAATGCGGCTGCACGCTCTCTACATATAGCTACTCGGCTAAACGGATGACCGTACTACCTGTTTGTTTTGCTTTGTAAGTCGATACACCTATTTAATTTTGATCGTACAATACCCGGGCCGCAGACGGGTCAAGAATATCCGGTCGAGATGACGCAGCAGGGCATTAGTTCTTATTTCATGCTGGTATCAGTTGTTACGCAGCTGTTGCGGTGGCGCAACATTGAGTTGAGGCCGAAATGGCGCTTTTTGCTCAGCGGGCACCCAAAGGCGTGTTGTACGCGGCTGTAAGAAACGACTCGAACGTTCGCGGTGGGCGAAACTAACGCTTGTAAGGGGTCACGCACTCTGCCACGTGGTTGTCGGGCATATTTTATTCACGTTTGCGTATCGTCTGAGCGTGCACGTTGCGGACGCCGTTCCTGGTTGACACTATTCGTAGGTACCAGGTACTCGTATATACCGGGTACCAGGTGCGGTATGTACAAACCAAAAAAAGGAACTTTGATGGGCGCCGTTCGAATGCGGTGCCAGCTAGGCGCGTCTGCCTGCACAACTTGCGGGCGCTATCTCGTCCATCGCTGGCACCAACCGCGCGGCTACATTCCGCGCTACTGACAGGCGCGCGCCCACTTTGCGAGGCTATAATGGTGTACTCGAACTTCCTACAGCAGTATACGGGTACGACGGACTAAAAAAATCAGCCTTCTTTTTAACTTATACCTGGTATTGTTTTTCGGGGATGGTTTCCGTTTTCCAATACTCTGGTGTACTCCGCCTCCCCGACAAGAACAGTTGCTGTTGTTGTTGTTTTTGCTTTCGGTTTCAAGGTCGTGTCCGATGCTGGATGCTGGACGCACTCATCGGGGAATAAGACGAGCACGCCGCACGTTTGGCATGGCAGTCAGTGGCATTTCGCGTGTGATCGCGCTTTTACTTTTTCTGTCTTGAAAGCGCACGGCGAACAACAGGGCGAAGAGGACACCATACTCCTATTACGGGGGACCATAGTTAATAGGACCTATGTTACACATAAAACCCTAGGACATTTAGCCATTTGTACCAGCAAGATCTGGTCCTATTAACTATGGTCCCCCCGTAATAGCAGCACTGCAGACCCGTTTTGTGGGCGAACCACCCAAGTTCTGACTACTGCTGTAGTTTATCCCCGGAACGGGGCTGCAGTCCTCACGAAAATAGAACGACAAGCAACGCAACTGCTGTACGAAGCGGAGTGGGATTTCTGGACGAAACGTTGGAAGTACAGTTACGTACGGGGTATACAGCAGTATGGGCCCGCCAACAAGAAACGCCTACTGTACGTATTCTGGGCAAGCCTGATATTCTTAGTGGGGTTCCATCTTGAAACAACCTTGAGCACAGGCTGTTATCTAGGGCTTAGTGCAGAGTTCACCACTTCGTCGTTTTTCTGATTCCAATTTTCTTACGTACCAGTAGCGTTCTCCAAGAAGTGAGCATGATGTTTTTATTGGGCACTTCCTTATTGGTGGGCATATACTGTAACTGTATACCTGGTTGCTGCTATTGATCGTGTTGTGTTTCTTATGTTAACTCATGCCCTAATTGTTGAGCCCGTGGGCACACGGCAGGACACGACAGGCTCCCGAAATTAGAGCGGAAGAATACTTCAGGTTCGTCGTACACACACGCTGTTGGAAGTTGGCCGCCGCTGCTGCTGCTGTATGTCTCCCAGGAGGCGCCTCTGCGCGTGCGTGCAGCTGTTGATACCGATCGCCAACTATTACGGGGGACCATAATAAATAGGACCTGCGGTACACACATATACCTCTATATTTCCCTTTTTTTCACTAACAGTATTTGGTCCTATTAACTACGGTCCCGCGCAATAGTCCACGCTGTTGCGTCCCTCGCTGCGGTGCCCAGCCAAAAGAATGGAATTCGATGCCGCGAGTGTTGCGACTGGCCGAGCTCAACGTCTCGTAATGCAAATGCCGACTCTCCTCCGAGCCAGAGGGCCGAAATAATTGCCGAGGTTTCGTCCTCTCTCGCTACGTACATAGCTCTGAATGACTTGTCTGCACGGCAGTTTTGCGTAGGGTGTTGTTGTGGGGAAAGACGCGCCGCCCATGCGCTTCCTTCACACGTGCATAAACCCAGCATATAAACTGCAGGTTTTGCACGGAGATAAAATATCCCGACACCACACCCCGTACCCACAAAAGGGGGTGTATTGCTGTGTACTCATGTCCTGCATGGCCGTATAGTCGTGTGACCAAAAAGACCGGGGGTATACTAAAACGAAATGAAAACAAAAATCTTGAAAATGTGGACCAGGGTATACTCGCGTTTTTTATTGTCGTACAGAAATCCGGCCGCACTTGATTTGTTTTGTTTTTCTCCTTTTTTTTTGCTTTCTTTTTTTCCTCGTTTTTTTTTTTTTTTTCCGGAGTGTGGTGTGTCTCGTGGTTTTGTCATTTTTTGTCGTCCATATTCCTGTGTATTCGGCTGCTGCCTACTTCTTCTGGTGTACCGGGGCTTTCGCCAAGGTGCAGGACTGGTCGACTCGAAGCCTTTGTGCCGCACGTGTGTAGTCAATCTCAACCTTTGTGCTCATCGGCGCCGACCAACACGACCCCAGACCTGAGCAGAACTCAAAAACCAAACCCAAAATCCTCTGGGGGGCTCGAGGTCGTCAGTGGAAGTCACGCGGCTCCGCCGCGTGTTTTGGTGGTGTTTTTTTTTGTTTTCCAATGGAACTCCAGGCGGCCGAAAGGTCCCGCCTCTACCAACTAGGCCCGCATCTCCTGCACAAAGTATTGTGCCGACCCGTCGAAGCTGGTGTGTCTTGAAAGTTATTCGTCGTTGTTGCTGGCGGATGCGCGTAGGGATGGGGTCCACACCGCGAATGCGCGGGGTTGGGGCTGACTCGTCCTCGGGTTGGCTCGGACGCAGTCGGAACCACAGCAAGGAGAGGACAGCAGGTGTCGTTCATGATGACCGGTATCATTGTTGTTTGCTCTTGCTCATCGCCAGAATGTACTCGATGGCAGTGGACAGACAAGATAACTGACACCAAACAAAGCTCGATCGGGGCATGATACAACATGTTGTTTACAGATATGTATCATACAATTTATTACGAGGTAATACTGCTGTATAGCCGGTCGCCCCGGTCGGTGGTTCAAGTGGTTAACCTCGAATTCTACTTTTGTTTGAGTCCAGGGTTCGAGCCCCAGGTCGGTCGGACTTTTGACTTTATTTGCAAAAATAAAAATAAAAAGGATTCAATTGTTGAGAGCGCCTTGTAGCGTGGGTAGGCACAATTCGATGCGAGTCGACGAGGGAAGGAAAGGCTGAAATCTTCTCGCGATAAAAATGAAGGCACGTACCGTAGCGGGAAGGGGGGAGAAGAGCCTGCTACGTGACCCCGGATCTGAGTTACGAGTTGGAAGGAGAGAGAGATGAAGATGGGCGAAGATAATAAATGGGATAAGCAAGAAAAAAAAAAAAACAGTACCAGGATACCAGCACGACATCGTTTTTCGCAACCTTTGGCATAACAACAACCATCACATGAGGCACATGTGACTTTTGTGTGATGAAAATATATACCAGGTACCATGCGGTACATAACATGTCGTATCACTACTGCTGTAGGTACGCGAGCGCGCGACCCAACGGGATGCTTCCCGTCAAGATCCGTTGACAGCACTCGTTTCACGTTGAGGCGAAGCCCAGGTTACTCTAGGCAGGCCCCCTATCTGCACACAGGAGCTGATTACTCGTACTCGCCCGTGACATTCTTGCGCGTAAGTACCGTAAGATTGTTCAAACCCAACACACAAACCAGAGAGCGACACATATCATAGCAGTACTCGTACATAGCAAGCAGTACGCGGACAAGACCGGACCCATCTGCTACACAGACAGGCAAAGGAGAGATCGCCCAGCCTCGAGCCAACCCCCCCGTCAACTAATCATAGCTGGAGAGATCGCCCGGCCTGGAGCCAAACCCCCTTTAGAGCGGGAAACTGTCAACAGTTTTACGATAGCATCGGGGGAAGATGGATTCCGCGAGGGACCCTCTCATAGAATGTTCGGCGAGGGACGATGCGAAGGATGAGTAGGAGGAGAAGATGTGTGGTTGCCGACGATGAATTGGATGGCACTGCTGGTGTTGCGGTGGCGTGGGGCACTGACATCGCTCCAGAGAGCAGCAGTACTACTGTGCGTACTCCTGTAGCCAGTAGTAGCCAGTATTACAGGGGGGCCATAGTTATTAGGACCTATGGTCCGCATAAAAACCTATAGATTTCACCATTTTTACGAACAATATTTGGTCCTCTTAACTATGGTCCCCCGTAGTCGTAGAATACAGCAGTGGTAGTGCGGAGGCCGCGCTTGTGTTCAGCTGTAGCCTGTGTAGCTATGGTGCGAGTATACTCTGGAGTGCGAAAGATGCCCTCGGCAGGTATGGCGCGACGTTACGTGTATTAGTCTCTGCTACATACTCTACATGCGCGAGTATGCCAGGTATACTGCTCGTTTTCGACCTCATGAACAGCCTGCGACTACAAAATTAGATAATCGTTCGTGTTTAACCCTTCTAGAACCGCAGTCCCGTTGTGGGGGCATACCAGTCAAATTTCAAGTACTTTGTCCCCAAAACGAGACTGCGGTTCTCAAGGGGTTAATGTTAATATTAATAGTATTTCTTTTTACCTATAAATGGATGAAGAAGCAGGACGAAAACTAGTAATTAGTGGGTTTACTGATGCAGTTGGGTCAAAAGAACGGTTTGGTGACGAGACAACAACATGAAGAAACAGCAAACCTCGAGTGCAGTCAATCGTTCAGAGGCCTGTCGATACATACCCTAGGCACTACGTAGGCAGCAGGCAGCCCTAGGGGAGAAGAGTTTTCCCTCTTGGTTTTGAGGGTCACGTCCGGTTGAGACCACGCTCGCCGGAGTAGAATGCGGGCACGACTGGTATCTCGCAGGAGGCGTGTCTTCGCGCGGAGCTCGCAGCTCCCTTTTCTTGCGCGGGTTCGCCGGCGAAGATAGCGAGCTATAGATCCCGGTGTCGATAGCTCCTATGTGTGTGTCAAGCACACGCGGTGCGTCTGTCTACCCGCAGGCACAGACGACAAAGAACAGGGTTTCTTATCTAGGCGCGTGCCTGCCCCCTTGGTTATCTGCCATGACATGGCGTAGTACGCAAGAGAGAGAGAGAGAGAGAGACAGATACCTGGTAATAATATTACAGGGGACCATCGTAAATAGGACCAAATATTATTGGTAAAAATAGGGAAATATATACCGGTAGGTTTTTGTCCTTGCCGTAGATCCTACCAGGTATTACTATGGTCCCCCGCGATACTAATAGTAGATTCCAATGCAGTGCTCCTATTCTCAAGCCGGTTGAAATCGACAACGAATTTGCATGCCATCGATCTTCCTTGCTAACTTACGACGAGCACAACGTACATACGCCGGCAACCTAAACACCATGAATAGAGAGAGAGGGAATAATGAAACAAAAACAGGATAGCGGTGGCGTGCCGATACGTCATACGCTCACAGGGTCCAGACTTTTTCCCTGTCTTCTTGGAGCGTACGTAGCCACCGCTTTTTCGTTTTGCGTTCGTAGCGATGGACGAACCAGACGCCGCGAGTTTACGCGCGCAGGCAGGGAGGCCCGCCTCCTGGAGATTGTAGCGGCGGCCCCGCTCTGTCAGCGTCCGAAAGCTGAAAACTGTGTATTCATGGAACAGGTACCACGCGTACATACCGCAAGACTGGCTATAGGTCTCCGTCGGATATTACACCATCCAACACCCGAAAGGCAAAATATGACATATCCTGAGCTTGAAATTTCCAAGCTTGGATTCTCGACAACAGGGAGAGTGCTGGCCCGCCTTACTCTGCCAGCTCTGAAAGTTGTGTATCCGTGTACAGCAGTGAGTACTCGTGATACGTATTGCTGCTGCTGCTGCTGCTGCGAGACTGACTACGTATAAAGGTCTCCGTCGGGTATTAATAGTATATCGTCCAGCACCTAAAAAGACAAAAGATGACACATCCTGAGCTTGAAATTTCCGAGACGACGGCGAGTGTGCTGCCGCCCAGAGCAGTGCGTTCGTGCGTCGATGAAAAGCTGTCGATAACATATTTCCAAAGCCACCGTGATGTTTAGTACGCGCGTACGCGTGCGCCATCCTTGTTATGACATGGTGGAGATCGGCCCTCCTTTTGACGTAGAGGAAACAGACCATCCTTGTTTTATGTGGAGGGAATAGGTTCGACAATTCGGAAGTCGCCCTGCTAGATGTGCCGTGTTGCCTCTACACGGGTTATACATGTACCGGTTTGTATGACCCTGATGACTAAAAAATGGTATTAATAGAAAGTATATACTCGTATACCAGGTATATACCAGGTACGAGTATATGTTTTTGATTTGCCCCAGGGCCTGCACAATGAACAACTGCCTGCGCTTAGAAACCTACAGCAGTACAGTATTTTTCTGATTCTTTTGCCCAAGGCCTGCACAGTGAACAACTGCCTGCGCTCGGAAACCTACAGCAGTACAGTTTTTTTATTTCTGTTGTATTTCCTGAGGTCGCGGCAACCTTGGTGTCACGCACCGCCAAGTCTGAAGCACGCCCAAAAAAAGCTGTTGCTTGTCACAATTGGGCGTATGCATACAAACTCATATGGTGGCGGCGGCCACTATTCCGCAGAACTACCCTTGACGCTGGGTGCGAAGGGCCGTGGTCCCCCGTGTGTGAAGCGCACACGACAGGCGCGGCGCGCGTCTTCCCGCGGCCGCGGCGCCGCAAGCAGTCTGCCACGAACTTTCAGCCAGAGGGAGCTTACGAGTCCTGTTGACGTTTGGTCCTCTTCCTGTCGGAGGAGAGAGCGTTGGCGTGCTGATACGATGCGCTCGTCTTGCTTGGCACGTGTGGCGTCCAATTTTTTTCGTTTCGTGTCTGGTTGCTGGAGCCAGCCGCCGCTGGGTGGTGGTGGTGGTGGTGGTGGTGGTGATGGTGGTGGTGGTGGTGGTGGTGATGATGGTGGTGGTGGTGGTGATGGTGGTGGTGGTGGTGGTGGTGGCGATACAAGGAAGAAAAGCGACGGCGAATCGCTCGCTCAGACGCGCCCCGTGCAACATCGTAGCGCCCCCCCCCCCCCTCCCCCCGTACTGACAACATCGCCGATATTATTGATTCTTTTTGGACGATTGTACGATGCCAATTCATCGGATCTAACGAGTCGCCGCTAAAAACATCAAAGCTCTCGTGATTGGGTAGTTCTAGACTAGCCATGCACGAAGGTCTCTTGTTTCACGGGTGGTTTTACTGCTGAGGCATGAAGTCACAAAGCTGCTGTGGGTTCCAATCTATTTGGTGTTGTAGACTCCGATTTTTCGATCGCACCAAACAATCTGTCTCGACGAAAATGCTGCTGGTCACCTCTTTTATATAGTGGGCCCAGATATAAGAGTGGTGCAGGCCTAAAAACGATAAATGCGGCCGTAGTATCTGTGATCATCTGATGATGATTATGTGATGATGATGATGATGATGATGATGATGATGATGATGATGATGATGATGATGATGATGATGATGTTCTCACATATGCTTGCTTCCCTGAGATCCTGCCTGTGGTCACAAAACAGGCTGTAGCAAAATACATGTGGATGGCTGTAACAATTTACATGTCGATGGCAGAACACAAACAAGTATATACGAAATAGTGTGCGCACGGCAGTATCGTTGTTGTTGTTGTTGTTGTTGCTGTTGTTATTCTCACGTTAACTCATCGCCACAATACAAATTTAATGCAGTCCGTGGTCGCAGGACAGGCTCCAATAACTCTGGAGTGGAAGAAATACCTCGGTAGTAAAACAGAGGCAAAAAACAAAAACGAAACAAAAAAACAGTCCATAAGGGTAACGGCGCTAACGAGCTGTGGTATATATACCATGCCGTGTCAATTGCGCAACCGAATATCACCAAGAACATACCCATGGTATTATGTGTAGAACCCTCTCAATGGTTTTAGGTGCTATTTCCTGGCGGGCCTCTTGCACGCTCGATCTGATTTGTTTTTTATACGAATGTATGAATCCAGATACCAAATAATAAATAAATCAATTTCTCGGAGATCTCTGTGCAAGATTTTGTGGGGTTGAAAAGGTGGGCCCCACATGGCAAGGCACGACTGATGTATTATCGGGGGGGGGGGGGGGGGGGGTTGCAGAGAGACGAGATTAGATCACACCCATGTTTATGCGGTCCGAAGTGTGTGTCGATTTGTGTTTTTCCTCGCCCGTTGGACACGGTAAAACCCTGGATGATACACACCGTGATCATGGCGGCCACTACCGCCGTGTAACGGGTGTGCAGCGCTAGCTAGACCACTTTAAGAGACGGCAGCCCCCGTTTTTTTGGGGGGGAAAGCTACTTTTGAGTTTTTGAGTTTTTGAGTTTTTGAGTTTGAGTGGGTTGTCCCCGATACGCCGATACGAGACTAAAGCCCTCAAAGCTCTGGGGGGTCGAGACGCCACCCCCTCTGGGATTAATTCCCGAGCCGATGCTCTCCCACACGACGGCTGGGGGGCACACACCACGAAGTTCGTGTCTTCGGCACGGAGGTCGTCCGTCGTTACCCACCCACCCACCACGACCCTGTGTATGTAACACGGAGATGAACACGTCTCTTGTGTATACCCTGAAAATTTCATTCCGAACCGTTTTTTTTTTTTTTTTTTTTTCCCCGAGAACCAAGGGCGGCAGGCACACACGCACACACGCGGCGACGGAGTGTGGCGTTGGCAAGGGCTTGACGTTACGTCCCCATACGGCGCGTGCGCATCGCTCGGCATTCACCCTTTTAGGACAGCAGTCCCGTTTTGGGGGGTAAACCGCTTGGACTTTTAGCGGATTGTCCCCGAAACGGATCTGCAGTTGTCAAAGGGGTTAAGCTTAGGGTCGATATTAACGAGGGGAGTGTTTTTCAGTTTTTTCTCTAGTATTTCCCCGAAATTTCGGTATTTTTCTGTAGGAAAAAAAAAACGAGAAATGCCGAAATTTCGGGAAAATACTGGAGAAAAACCTAGGAAACAGTCCTCGTTAAGATCGGCCCTTAGCACGCTCCTCGTTGTTGATTTGAGAAAGGCGGCTTTCAGAAACGTCCAAGGGGTGTGTGTGTGTTGTCACCCTGTTATCTTCTTGTGGCACCGTCTGGGGTGAGCGTGCGGGCCGGTTTCTTCCAAAAGCAATCAGGGGGGCAGGCACAAATCGAACAATCGAAATTCGGAAGTCGCGTCTCTGGAACGATGTCGTCGTTGTATCTCCCATCTATGGACGCATCCATCGCATCGGCCTTCGCACTTTTCCTTCTTGTGTGTGTGTGTGTGTGTTGAGGACTTTAGCTTGGAAATGTGATACTCGTCTGCGCACGCCACAGCAGGTTATTATATCGACCAGGTAAAGCAGGTGGACTACAGTCGGTACGTACAGGGGGCCATCTGCTCCGCGCAGACTGCATGGACTTTGTCTCGTGTTTGGTGGCCTGCGCAGACGGCAGAACCCGCGCGCTGTGTGTACAAGCCACGCGCTCGCCCGGTCCGTTCCCCAGCAAGAAACTCTCACTGCTGTGGCATCGGTGAGGCAAAGGGGGGCGATGCGACGATAAGCGGGAGTTGTCGATAAGGGTATGCCGACGGCTACGGATTAGTACAATAGTTTAGGAGTCCCTCTATAGTGCCTGTATGTATGTATGTATGCGCGGGCCAACAATACTAGCACTACTATAGCGGCAGCCGGCACTATCAATAGCACACTGACACACTGGTTAATAACCCATCTGTGCCTCAAGTGCCAAATCGTCGGGTAGAAAATAACTGTTTCATGTGAAGGACACGCGCAGGCGCTGCTATCACTATATAGGGGCCACTACCCATATATACGTCTGTATGAATACAGCAGGTGTTTTTTTTTTTCCATTCTGTACGGCTCTCCGGCCTCTCGTATCCTCTGGCCAGGAAAAGGATGAGTACGAGGAGGTGTCGGTCTGGCCATCACATGCCGACGGTCACGTATGTGTCCTGTCGACTCGTGCACATGCGTGAGGCTTGTGCGGCCTCTTGTTCATGTGACCTACCGCTGTGGCTCGGGCTGTCTCGCGTATGCCATTGTACGAGTGGAGATTGGGCGGCATCAACACCGCCCCTTCGCTCGCGGGGGGGCATGCGCGTACATACCAAGATAGCGCACGCGCTGGGATTAGCTTCGAACCGGTTTTCTCCGGGACACGTGGGGCACTTCGAGGTCTTTCCATGGACGCATCGCTCGGCGTATTCAGTACGCTCTCCCAGTTTGTCGAGAAAATCAGCACCGACAAAAAAAAAAAAAGTGCCCCGAGGGTGTGTGTTGTCATGCGCGTATATTTCGACGGTATATTTTTGTATGTATTATATGTCTATTGATCGCGTGGGTCCCTTTTCATGCGCGGGTTCGCCGCCGACCACCTCACGAGCTACATGTGAAAGAAAATGAAAAACATTGAAATGAAAAAAACACACACACACATACACATCTCAGCTTTGTTCCACGAAATACAGTCTCGTTTGTTGCTTCTCTTTGATTTTTTGTTTTCCCCTTATTAGTCTCTCCCTCTTTTCTTGACCCCTTTATTGATAGTACTGCAGTCCCATGTTGGGGACAAACCAGTCTAATTCCAAGTGGTCTGTCCCCAAAACGGGACTGCAGCCCTAAAAGGATTGTCTAAGATCCGGGGGTCAGATAGCAGGCTCTTACGCCCCCCCCCCCCCCTTCCGTCCCACGATGGTTAGTGCCTTTTTTTTTTGTGGCGAGAAGACTTGAGTCAGCTCTTACTTCTGCGTCGAATTGTGCACTCTACGAGGCTGCGTACGTAGCTGTATGTGTATCGGTATGCTACTGTCGGTATGGATGCTACCTGTACACGAGCAGCCTAGGTGTTGGCAGTGGTGGCTCTCCGTGTGTGGATCGCGCGCGGGCGCGCTTCTCACCGCGGCCGCAGACTACAGCCGCCAGCTATCAACAGCCTTTCAGCGAGAGAGAGAGAGAGAGAGAGAGAGAGGAGGAGGGCATAGCTCCCGGTAACTTTTCGTTCGTCGTGCTCTCCGATGAGAGCGTTGGCGTGCCGAGCTGTACGCTACGACCACCGTATACGTGCACATGTATAACCTGCATGACCCTTGACCCTTTTCAGGACTGCAGTCCCGTTTTGGGGAGAATTCTAAGTTTTGTCCCCAAAACGGGGCTGCCGCTCTAGAAAGGTTCGAGATAAGACACACTCCCGGCACGAACTTCAGATAGGAGTTTCTACCAAGGATGCCTCAAGCAGGCCCACACACCGAAAATGGCGGCGCTGGGCTGGGCAGATCTCGTCGAGATACTTTGTCCATAAGACACACCGCTCGGCGTATGCACCCTTTCCGCTGTCGAGAAAATCAGCTAGGAAGTTCGTTGTAACCCTTTTAGGACTGCTGTCCCGTTTTGGGGGCAACCCACTCTAATCTCAAGTGCTTTCTCCCCAAAGCGGGACTGCGGTACTATATGGATCTAGGGGGGGGTGTCGTGTTGAGTGTTCCCCACACCCGGTATGTCGCTCACGGCAGTAAATAAAAGCTACCATACCCAAATACTGAGGGCGGCAAGAAACGGCCATGTGTAGGGGACCCGCAGCGCCGCCGAAACGATGCGCTCGTCCGATCACTGATGAGCGCGCTGGGCTTTCGAAACTATCTCCGCGCCGGGCGCCATAGCCACGCGCTGTGTGGGTACCTGACGAAGGAAGAAAACGGCGCCCGCGAGCTCTGCGCGCGCGCACGCACGCACGCGCAGATGCGCCTCCGGGGCATAGTATTATTAGTGATGACCCCCCGCGCTGTCCGCGTAACGGAGTCCGCGCTTATTTCGGGTTTTTACCCTGCGTATCAGAAGAGGTACGAACCAGGTACCGGTATGACGCACGATCTACCTGACATAGACAGCAGTATATTACTGGTGTGTGTGTGTGTTTTCCCCCATTAAACCGCTCTCTCTAGGGTTAGGTATGTAGTACTGGCTGTACCAGGCACGTCGTATGCAAAAACGATGTCGACTGCAGTATGATCTCCATCGGGTATTTTCTTCCCCGACTGAAGCATCCGGAAAAAACTCACTAAAATATGTTTTCATGCTTTTGTTGGGGTGTTCCTGGTGTGTGTTGTTGTTGTTGTTGTTGTTCTCACATTAACTCACAATTCAATGCAGTCCGTGGTCGCAGGACAGGCTCCAATAACTCTGGAGTGGAAGAAATACCTCAAGTAAAAACAGAGGCAAAAAAAAACAAAATTCCCCCGTGACTACGATATCATTTATATTTTCGTTTTGTTTTTTCCCATCGCTCGACCGCAAAAAGTGCACATGATATACGTATACTTACATACCAGGTACCTGGTACCTTAGCCCCTTTAAAACCGCAGTCCCGTTTTGGGGGCAAACAACTTGAAGTTTGAGTGGTTTGTCCCCAAAACGGGACTGCAGTTCTAAAAGGGCTTCTATTAATAGTCAAACACGCTTGTGTAAAAAAACAACCCGTTAGTATACTGACCGTTGCCTCGTATTATACTCCTCTACATGTCATGCCTGGTGTATTATACTTGCGTCAATATTGTCAGCACGAAGTATGATGTTCATGTTGCACCTATTAATATTATCAGTGATCAAGGACTTTTCTATACACAGGGGCCGTCGGCAGTCAGCACGCCAACGCCCAAAAGAAAGTGCGGTGCGAGCAGACTGCTGCTGTTGATACTGCTTTGTTGATGGTGTATATTTCGGAAATTCGAGTACGATAATACGCTACCAGGTACGATAGATTCGAGTGTTTCATTAGAGTATTTTATACGGGTATGCCCGGTGCGTACCCCGTATTGAAACTTGAGAATCGGGACCTGTACGTTTGAGGTAATAATGGTCTCGTATTCTGATGACGACTTTTCTCGGCACGTCCGGGGCCCGCCCGTGCCCTTGCCCGGTGTGTCTGTGCTTTGAGCCCAACACCCCCCCCCGCCCCCCCCTCCCTACCCGCCCGCCCGCCCGTAAACGCCTGTTTTTTATCGACTACCCGCGTGCGTCACCAAAATCCGTCCGGAAAAATCTTGGAATTTTAATTTTGCACCAAATTCTCGAGATTTTTTTTTTTTCGTGTTTCTCCTCGGAAGAGCTTCTTTGTTTCCCCTTCGTTCCTTCATTTGCTGGGCGTTCTCCTCGCCGCGCGTGGCCCCCTGTCTCTCCCGCTCTGTCTCCTTTGAAACCATAAAGTGGAAACCGTTTCGTTTCGTTCTTTTTTTTTTTTTCGTTCCCGTTCTTGATTAAAAGATTTTGTTTTTACGCCCGTCATGACTTGACTGTCTTCCTGTTTCGTTCGCTTCCTCTGTCTCCCGTACCGCTCCTCCCTATGCCCCCCCCCCCCCCCCCCCCCCCCCCCCCCCCCCCCCCCCCCCCCCCCCGCTTCTGTCCCCGCTTCCGTCCCACCCACCTACCCGCCCTTTCTTATCCGTGTGGTCTTGTCTCATCCGCTCCATTTTTTTTGTTGTTGTCGCGCATCCCCTCTCTCCCTCTGTGTACCCTTTTGCGTTTTTCGTGTTTTTTTATGTGCGTACCTCCCCCACTCGTATCATGCCACACACGCCTCCACATTTCCTTCTTTTTTGTGTTTTGTATTTTTCCGTTTTGGGCTCCTCCTCCTCCTCGTCGTCCTGCTTCTTCTTCCTGCCTCAAGCTCCTGCTCGCCGCGTCTGTTCCTGCCTCTCCTCTTCTTGCTTGGCGTTCGCTCGCCTTTTTTTTCTTTTTTTTTCTTATCATTTTCGTTCTCCGTGTTTTTTTTTTTTTTTTCAGTTGCGTTTCCGGAGTCGTGTGATCGTTTTTTTTTTTTTTCACCCCGGTGGGTTCTGTGTTATGTGCCGGGTACGTGTATCTGTATTCGTAGGTATCAGCACTATCTTATCGTGTTATAACACCACGATCACGGAAGCTAGTGTATATAGGCCCAATGCCAGCCCCAAGTCGCCCCGCTTTGGTGCCTTGCTATGTCGAGAAACACGGCGTGGATCGGAAAGATTTGTCGGTTTCGAATACATATTATACGCGGTTGATGGTGAGGCTCTCCATCGATCCGTCGATGCTGCTCTAGTCGCCTTCTCCGGCCGTTTTGGACCTCTATATATTACGGGCCACCGCCGTGATAGTTTTGTATATGTCCTTTCTTCTCTGTCGCTTGTGTGGTGTACATTGTATCGTACCTGGTGTCATATATATATAATACCTGGTACAGCAGTATTGTTAGTAGTTTAGATTAACCCTTTTAGAACCGCAGTCCCGTTTTGGGGGGACACGACTCCATTTTCAAGTAGTTTGTCCCCAAAACGGGACTGCGGTTCTAAAGGGGTTAACCGGGCACCAGGTATGTGCGATGTTCGGTTATTTCGTGTTTTGTGTTCGTTTTTAAGTTTCGTTTTTTTTTGTTGTTGTTTTGGTACCCGGCCGGGCCAAACCACCAAAGGCCAAACCACCAGACAACACGGTCCGCCGAGTGGTGCTGCTGTTCTTCTTCTTTCCATCCCCTTACGGGGCATACCTACCCTTCGGCGTAACAAAAGAAACCGTGGGGGTCCGCCGGCGGTTCTTCGAATTTTCGCGGTCCCGGGCGTGGCTTTCCTCTTGGGTGGCTGCTCGTGGCGCGTTCGTGTTGTTGTTGTTGTTGTTGTTGTTGTTGTGTTTCGTCCGTTTCCTTCCTTCTCCTCTTCCTATTAATAGTCTTTGTTCCGTGCTATTGTTTTGCCTTATGTTCCTGCTGTTCCTGGTTGATTTGTTCTCCGTGTCTTTTTCGGCTATTTGTTCTTTGTTGCTTTGTTGTTTTGTTCAAGTTGGCGAAGTTATTGTTCTGTCTCTGTTCGACTCCTCCGCGCGCCGCCGCCGCCGCCGCTGCCGCCGCCGCCGCTCCCGTCTCTACGTGATTCCCCGCGGTCACTCTCGTCGCCCTTCTCCTCCCTGTGTCTTCCCCTCTGTATTCCGGACTCTCCTCCTGGACCCCTTTATATCTCCATATAGTTCCGTTCGTGACTACTACTGCTGTACCTCTCTTTATCTCGGATTTCCCGGCTGTTGCTTTGCTCCACGTCATCCTCCTTCCTCCTTTTCTCTTTTGTTTATCTTGTCTCCCCGTTCGTCCTACTAATGCTGCTCTAGTTATCGCTATCGCTTGCACCTGCACCCCGCTCCTGCCGTAACGTGTACTGGTATATATATATATATATATATATATTATATATATATATATATTATATGCACGTCATATATCTTGCCTTCGCGGCCCCTTGTCTTATTGTTTGCTCTTTCTTCACTGTAGTACTAATGCTTGCCGCTCATGGTTTGCCGAACCTGATTCACTACCCTATCGCGCTTGAGCTAATTTAGCGAAATGGGGTTTCAAAAACGCATGGTGTCGGGTAGCTCCTTGAGTTCTCTCGTTATACCCCTTTTTAACCCTTTTAGAGCAGCAGCCCCGTCTTGGGGTCAAACTACTTTGAATTTGACGGGTTTGTTCCCCAAACGGGACTGCAGTCCTAAAAAGGTTGGGACGATAAAAAATAACGAGTACAGCAAACAGCCCCCCGCCTGATCGGGAGATGATACCGATTGGTGTTCGTTCTCCCCGTGACGCATGACAGGGAGCCTTCCTCCGAGCACCTCCCGGGCACTGGATCAACACTTTCCTGCTCGTATATAGATGGTTGGTGCTTGGTGCTCACGCCGCTCGTATATGGGATGGTTGGTGACACCCAAAGTTATTGGGTTGGTCGATATCTCGGTGGGGACCCGAACGGGATTGTAACCGTTTTAGCGCACTCTTGTCTGTACAGTAACGTATGTCTCAGTCTAATTGCGAGTAACTTGTCCCCGACAATGGGAGTGCGGTCCTGAAGGGGTAAAAAAGTCAAGAGTACCCCCCCCCCCACCCGGTCATATGACTACGGCCATGCATGAGATCGACTACACAGTAGGTATTTTCCTATCGAGTGCACCCCCCCCCTCTCCCTCCTACGTACGTACCGCGCTGCTATGTAGTTGTGGCATGACCCAATAGGACTTTCCATACCGCGAAACAACTTTTGCGGGGGGTTGTGCCTCGACGGTGCGACTTTCCAGGTGCCAGGCATTCACGTATTCATAGTCTTACCATATCAATATAAACATGATAATGTAAGATGTTATCTTGAGAGCTGATGTGTCTCCACCCCCTTCACCCGCGCATAAAACCACGACCACCCGGCTTATGTGTGTGTCTACTCAAGAGCTGTTGTGTCTACACCCCTTCGTCCATCTGCGTAAGTGTTTCGCCGGCGAACAAAACCATCCCCCCCCCCCCCCCGCCCCGTCCGCCGCCGCCCGTTCCCCCCGGACAACACGTGACGTGCTCGCCTTGTGTCGTCGCCTCCTCCTCGTCCTCCTCCCTCCCGCCCCCCCCCCCCCCCCCCCGCCCCCCCTCCTCCTCCTCCTCCCGCCTCTATGGTTCGTGTCAGTGTTGTTCTTTTTGTTTCTTGTTCTTCTGTTTTCCTCTTTTTTCCTCCCTTTCTCCTTTTTCGATCCTTTCCGACCCCTTGCGTCTCTCCTCCCCCTCTTGCCTCCTGCCCCCTCCCTTCCTCCTTTTCCTCCTCCTCCTCCTTGTCCTTTTCGACACACCCTCCCCCCCCCCCCCCCGCGTGCTCGCGTAACGCCTCGGCGGGTTTCAGGAGTTGCAACGGAAGTTGGCGGAGGAGCAGGTGGCTGCGGCCATGGGGAAGGCACCCCCTGTCACTTCTGTGGCAGCCGGAGCCGCGGCGCTGGGTCTCACCATGGGAGGCGTTATGCAGGCCGTGGGGGTTAGAGCAGCGGTTACGGCGCCTCCTGTACCGGTAAGGCTTCCTTGGTCGATTATGGGAGTAAGAATCGGTTTTGGAAGATTCGCTTTTTTGGTGCGTCGCACCGATATGTTGGTGTGTCGCACCAATATGTTGCTTCGCGTGCGGAATTGTTTTTGTTGGGTTTTTTGTTTGTTTTTTTTGCGGGTTTGTGGCTTTGTTGGTGTTGATATTGATGTTGGTGTTGGCGTTGGTGTGAATACGTTGATACGTCGCCCTCGTGTAGTCGACGATCACACGGCAGGGCTACAACGCTGTTGGAGCGGAAGAGAAAAAGGAAATCACGTGTTGTTGTGTCGTGCATGAATTCGGCTACTGGCTGTCTTGTCTCGCCGCTTCTGGATACCCTCTACTAGTAGCAGTAGCTGAGGCGGACGGACTCGGTAGGGGCTGTTCCCAGCAGCAGTGGTCCCCTGCATAGTGCCGATTGAGTCGTGTGTCTGCCCCGTACAGAATCGCCCAGCACGGATGAGAGAACAACCCGTGTGCGGAGAGAGCTGTGTCGGTATTTCTGGCTGTCGGCGTGCCGGCAGTGAAGAGGCCCGCTATGTATTCGCTAACCCGTGTGCGGAGGGAGCTGTGTCGGTGCTGTGGGCTGTCGCGTGCCGGCACTGAAGAGGCACCGTTGCTGCAGTATCGTTGCTTGTTCCTCGGCCCCCCTTGTCTTTTCGCTCCTTGGTCCGTGTGTCTTTTGTGTGTGTTGGTGGTCGTACGTGTTGGGTGACATCGTCGTCTGGTGGTGTTAGTGCCAGTGAGAGGAGGTTTTCATACTATTTTTTTTGGCTTTTTTGTGTGTACGAATCTGTAATTTTGATGGCGTCGGTGGCTGCTCTTGGTGGCAATGTTTGTTTTGCGCGTGGCTGCTCTTGGTGGCAATGTTTGTTTTGCGCATATTTGAGGTGAGGTTGGTGTTGGTTGTTCGGTGTGGATTAAGTATTGGTTGTTGGGTTTGTGTGGGTTTTCGCAACATCTTCACTCACCGCGACCCGCCTGTGTGTTTGTGTGTGTTTTTTTTTGTTTGAATGAGGTTTCGAAAACGGGTTGAAGGTAAAGCTTCAGGGATCGGTGAATGTTTTGCCCCAACTCCTCTTTTCCCTCATCCTCCCTCCCTCCCTCCCTCCTCCCCTTCCCGCTTCCCTGTCTCTATCGCTTCCCTCTCTCTCTCTCTCTCCTCCATGACACCTCTGTCCCCGTTTCATCAATCAAAATACCTTGATGTGGTGTATGCGCGCACGCACGTGGTATCACGACCACGCATGCCCTTCGGGTGGCAGAACAACCCGAGACGCATCTATGTTGGGTCTCTCCACTACGAGCTTAAGGAGAGTGACATCACGTGAGAACTTACACGGGTACCAAGGCGTCGCCGCGTCTGTCCGTTGTGCCTTGCCCTGCCTTGCCTTGCCTTGTATTTTGCCTTCGCTCGCCTTGCCTTGGAGACGCTCTTGCCGCGCCAGCAAAGGCCGCGGGAAGCAAGCGTCGCTACGTAGTGTAGGCAGGTGTGCCGCCTTTTACATCAGTATCCTCAACTTTTCACTACCTCAGCAGCTCAGCTTACACACGATCGCCTGGACATCTCCCCTTCCCTCCCCCCCCTTCCTCTCTCCCTCCCTCTCCCTCCCTCTCCCTCCCTCCCTTCCTCTCCCTCCCTCCCTTCCTCTCCCTCCCTCCCCCCCGCACTCCACCCCTACCCCCCCCCTCCCCTCTCCCAATTATTGCCCGCCATATATATATATATATATATATATATATAATATCTATATGTAATAAACCCAACTCTCGCCGTTCTTTATTGCAGGGCAATATTCGCCGCGTTTGGGGCGTTAAAGTTCGTGGACATGTCCCATGACCCCTCTACAGGACGTCACAAGGGCTTCTGCTTCATCGAGTACAACGATGTTGCTGGGGCCGATGCGGCTCTGCGCGCCATGAACGGCTTCGAGCTCGCCGGGCGCGCCATCAAGGTGCATACACCATATATCGTGTTTTTTTTTTTTTTAGTTTGCTGGTTTTGGCGGGGGGCGGGGGGGGGGGGGGTACTCGATAGGAGAGATGTACTCGATCTCATGCATGGCTGTAGTCGTATGACTATAGACCCTCGCTCGCATCCCTACAATACCGGGACGGAGCATGTCGGGTTTTGACCGACCAGGCAGACATTGCTTGCACCAAGCGCGAAGCGCCGTGAGGTGTCTGGCGAGTCGCATGAAGGGTGAGCTGCATCCTACTAAGAACCGCTTGTGAGGCGGACTTGCACATGGATGACAGCTTCAATGAGTTAAGTTAATTTCCGGTATAGCCACTTCCAGAGCCAGCAATGGGAGTACTCTGTAACTGCCTCTTTGGTTGCCTTACCATAAACACTACGTGATACGATCAATTCCCTTTTGCGGAGAAAAGGTTGTTTACCTCGCACAAATTATCTAACTCGACGACCAGCTGTGGGCGACCGCAAAAAAAAAAAAAAACGTACCCTGGTTTGTCTAGCTCTCACGTAGTGAGCGGCGTGTTTTACAGTGTCGGTGTCAACCGACGCCAACCCAACCTGCCCACGGGGGGGGGGGGGGGGGGGGGGGGGGGTTGCTCGTTTGTTTTGCTTGTTTTTGTTTAGTCATTGTTGGGTGAAGCTTGCTGGCTCGTTTTATGTCGCCCTTGATGCTCGGATGACCTCGGGGTGCCGGGTTTCGCTGGTTTGTTTGAGCATGACGTGGGTTTGTTTTGTTGATGTTGTCTGCTTGATCTCTCTCTCGCTTGTCTGCTTGGCTCGCTGGCTTGCCGGCCGACTGGCTTGCTGACTGGCTGACTTTGCTCGTGTTTTGAGCGGCGGCCCAGCACCCGTGAGGCCTTCGCGCGGAGATGTGTTTGTCTGCGCGGCGGCTTGTGGTGTACGGAACGCTCTGCGTGCGCGGTATACAAAGCGTTGGTAGGGGGTTGGGGCTTGCATGCCGCGGAAAGTCGCTTGTGAGCACGAGTGATGACCTGTGCGCGCGGGGGGGGTTGCTTTGTATTCGCGGTGGGTTGGCCCGCGTCTGGGATCGAAACACCATCCGTCTTTGTGATGGTTGCCCTGAAACGTCCACTTTTCCTACTCGGCACCGTCCAGCTGTTCAATACGTGCACCTGTCTAGTGGCAAACTGGAGGTACAGTACCTTGAGATGGCTGAAAAAAGGTACCAATGAAAGTGATACTTTCGACGAAGCTGGAGTTATTTTCCGTATTCAAGGAAAATACCGAAACAGCAAACTACTACTGTAGTAGCGATCGAGAGTTGCCCGCTGGGGGCTGGACACTGCTGTGCCTTCCGAAGTTTACGGGGCGCTCACCCACTCCTGCCGCCCCTCCCCCCCCCTCCCCCCTTCTTTATGCCTCGGCTGCGGTGATGAAACCCTAGGTCGGGCGGCCGCACAACACTGCTTCAGGCGTGGCAGGTGCGGATGGGAGGTTTGCCATGCCCATTCAAACATTGAACATCAGTAGTCCCGTTTCGAGGACAAGCCACTCAAATTATTACTACCTTGGCTCAAACCCACTCAGATTCTCAAGTAGCCTGTCTCCAAAATGGGACAAAAGGCCAGAGTGTGTTGCAACGTTTTCGTGTGTGATATCATACGATGATGGTGATCATATAATACACTTGCTTGCGTATATACTTCGTACGCGTATACCTGGTGCATACCTTCAGTACGAGTAGTTACTTTTGGTTTTGCTGTCGCGCTCGAAACTATTGCCCCTTCCCCCCGCCCGAGGTAAGTGGGTACGGTTGGTAAGGAGTCAATGGTTGGGTAATGCTGTCGCCACTCCAACGCGGAGGGGTCAATGGTTGGAGAAGAAGGTGAGGGGAGGGGAGAATGGGGGGGGGGGGGGGGGGGAGGGTCGTGCGGTCTACGACTTGAAGAATATCAATTGGTGGTGGTCGGTGGGGGGGGAGGGTTGCTCGTGGCGTAGGGGGGGGGACAGACGCGCTCTTTTTTGGCGGATGGACGGGGCATAAGGGGAGGGTGCCCCCCCCCCCTCGACCTTCCCTGCCCCCCTGCTTGCAGGGTGCGATGTACCGTATGCGTGCCCCCCCCCCCCCTTCCGACGACTCCCTCCTTCTTTTCCTTTTCCTTTTGCTGCTGCTGCTGCTGCTCCTCTTTTTCCTTTTGCTGCTGCTGCTGCTGCTGCTGCTGCTGCTCGTGTTTGCCTGTTTTGCCTGTCGGTCTGCCTGTCTCGTGCGTTTTGTCTCTTATGCGTGCCGATCTGTCTGTGTTTTTCGTCTTGTGTATGTTCACGTCTGCACGTCTTCTTGTCGGTGCCCGTCTTGTCTTTCCGTTTCGTTGGTCGGTTGGTTGTTGTGTCCCGTCTCTCTTGCCCATGTCTTCTGTGGCACTGTCTCGTCTTGTCTTGTCTTGTCTGTCTGCGGGTGCAGGCGGGATCGATGGCATGGGTCTGTCATCGGCGATGCAGCTCCCCGGCATGGCTGCCTTCATGGCACAGCGCTCAGCCGCCGCCGCTGTCCCCACCACGGGAGAAGCAGGGGTTGCCGCGGCCCAGCTCAAGGCTGCCATGGCTATGTGAGTTTTCGTGGCGAGGGGAGGATGGCAGGGGGGGTCTCGTTGTGTGTGAACGTACCATCATATTATTCAAGGCTACTTGGGACGTAGGGGCGGGGCGGGGGGGGGGGGGGGGGGGTACTCGACATCATGCATGGCCGCAGTCGTATGACCATAGACCCTCGCATCCCTGTATACAATACCGCGACGGAGCACGTCGGGTCTTTTCACCGACCAGGCAGACGTTGCTCGCACCAATCTCGAAGCTCCGTGAGGTGTGTTGGCGGGTCGCGTGTAGGGTGAGCTAGCTGCATCCTACTACTATAAGAGCCGCTTGTGAGGCGGGCTTGAGCATGGATGACAGCTTCAATGAGTTCATTTGACTTCAGGAGGGGGAGGGGAAGGGGGAGGGGGGGGGGGGGGGGTTCGTTGTGGAGGAAGGCCCCGCTCAGAACGGAAAAACGAAAAGCGTTTAAAGCTTCGCATGGAGGCCAAACGCTCCTTTTCTTTTTCGTTTTCGCGGGAAGTGGTGCTGTTTCTAGTGCCAGACCCTCGGTCTCGTTTAGGCCACGCTTTTTGTACGGACGTTTTGGCGCTCAAGAGATGCGAAACCCGTGACTGGTGTATATGTCTACCTTTTGTCGTGGCCCGGCTTGATCAATCTTATCCCACGACGGTGCATGGCCGGCGCTATACGTGTGACCACAGGACTACGGCGCTGCCTCAAACGAAAATCTACGTCGGAAACGTGGAGCCCCACATCACGACGGAGATGATCAAGACCGTTTTCGAGCCATTCGGCATGGTGGTAGGCGCGGAGATGGTCATTGACCCGAACAACCCGGGCCACGTGAGAGAAGGGGGGCGGGGAGGACAGGAAGGAGGCGGGGGAGGGGGGGGGGGGGGGCTATGTTTTTTCCTTCCTCAAGCCACTCGACCATTGACCACGCATCCCTTTCGATACAGAGCGCCGTTCTTATTCGTATTACAGTAGAAACATACATCCAACATTTGAGCGCTCAATTACGTTTTTTTTTTTTTCATGTAGGGGCGGAGGGGGGGGGGGGGGGGGGGGGGGGGGCAGGGAGGGGGGGGCAGGGAGGGGGGTGCGCCTGTTGTCATGCACGGTCGTAGTAGTATGACCGTATGTAGCCCCTCGATTCCCATATGGAACACCGGGGGGGGTGGAGCATGTCGGGTTGGGTTTTTCATCGACGAGGTGAGCAGTGTTCGCTTGAGACGCGAAGCGCTGTGAGGTGTTCGGCGAGTACTACGGAGAGGGGGGACCTGTATTCTACGAAGAACTACGTGTGGGGCACTCCCGCACCTTGTCCCGCCCTTTCTTGCATAGAATGGAACGGAGGGAGGGGGGGGGAGGGGGGTGCACTCAATAGTTGAGATGTACTCGATCTCATGCATGGCCGTACTGTAGTCGTATGATGATAGAGGGAGGGAGGGGGGGGGGGGGGGTGCTCATGCCATGCATGGCCGTATTGCTGTGAACGTAGATGGATGGCGAGTGGGGGGGGGGGTGGGGGTAGCGCTGGTGGTCTTTGAGTTTACAGCGGGCGGGGCAAAATCGTTTTTTTTTTTTTTTTTTTGGAAAATAGTCGTGGACGATGACAGTCGTGCCTGTCCGACAAGTCAACAAACGGTACCAGCACTCTCTTGTGCGACAATGGTTGGCAGATTGTTCCGACGCTTCGGTCGGTGTCGTGCAAAATGCTGGAGAATGAAGTATTTGCTCGTTTTCTTTTCTCCCTTTCGCGGCTGAATTTTTTTTTTTTTTTTTTTTTAATGCTTCTGGTCTCGTGTCGCGCTCGCTCGCTCCACTGCCTGTTTGCTTTCGCCACCATCAGCACAAGGGGTTCGGGTTCATCCAATACGCGCAGGAGAGCGTGGCGAAGACGGTCATAGAGGTGGGCAGACAGAGTCATAATTCGTCTGAAAGGTCCTGACGGGCCCACGTCCGAAGGGTCGGAGGGGGGCGAGGGGGGGGGGAATGGTCGCTATTTGGTGCGCGACATTGCTTGACCCTTCGTTTTGTTTGGGTTCACCTTTTTGAGGTGTTGGATGCTTTGCTGGTGATAAGTTAGCGTCGGTCGATTGGTAGGTCTACCTACCTGTCTGTCCGTCCGTCCGTCTGTCTGTGTGCCTGTCTGCCCTGTCCGTCTGTCTATCGGTTCCGGTTTTTCGTTCGAAGTTTCACGTCCCGCCGGTGATTATGCCGCTAGCCTAACCGGGCAGATTTTCGTACTCATACCTCAGAAAGAATCGCAGAGGGAGACCCAGCGAGGGAGGGGGAGAGAGGCAGAGCAAGGCGGGGGGGGGGGGGGGGGGGGGGGGGGGGGTGAATCCAACGAAAATATTCACCTGGGATTTGTGTTCCTACACGCGTAATGTGACGGGCTCTGTCGGGTGTAGGCTGGCCATTCTCGTTGCGAGCTTTTTTGTTGTCTTTCCTCACCCACACACACCCCGCTCTACCTCGCCATTCTCTTTGACGCACCCCAACACACAACAACAACAACAACAACAACAACAACAACAACAACAACAACAACAACAACAACAACAACAACAACAACAACAACAACAACAGCAATGTCAATACGACACAGCACAACCTAAAACAACCCAACAAAAGACGACCCTACCCCACACATTATCAGCCTAGCCTTCGAACCAACACCCTGACCCCGACCGTATCCCCGCCTCCCCCCGCCCCCCGCTGCGACCCGCGCAGACGATGTCGAGCTTCGAGCTCGCGGGAAGGTCCTTGCGTGTGGCCTGGGCCCAAGACCAGTCTAAGCCGGCCCTCTCTGTCCTGCCCCCCGGCCTGTCCGCCGCCGCCGCCGCCGCGCAAGCCGCGTCCATGGCTGCCAAGGTTGCCTCCTCCGCCGCCGGCGGGGCAGCTGCCGCGGCCGCCGCGAATCGCATCAATCCGAACGGGATCCAGCAGCGCCACCCCGCCTTCGGCAACGGTAACGGTAACGGGGTTGTTGTCATGGATGTCGGGGGGAGGGGAGGGGCGGCGGCGGCGATGGCGGCCGCCGCGGCGGTGAACGGGCATCATCAACACCAGCAGCAGCAGCAACAGCAGCAGCAGCAGTTCCAGCAGAACCCGTCGGCGCAGGCGGCCATGGCGGCGCAGCGGGCGGAGCTGATGAGGAGGGTGCAGGGGGGGGGTGTGCAGCAGCAGCAGCAGCAGCTGGGGGGGGGGGGGGGAGGGGCGGTGGCAGCCTCTCGGTGTATATGCTTGATGGTGGGTGAACGAAGGGTTGGGCTCAACAAATGTGCTAGTGTTCTTGGGAACCGCGGTTTGACCCCTGACCGCCCCCTACACTAAAACTAATGTATTCAAGGGATACCTTGACGCGTCCTTGAACCCCTGGACTGACCGCCCCCTACACTAAAACCAAGTGTTTAGCCTTCAAATGCGTCAAAAGACCGCGACTGACCGTTGACTGACCGCCCCCTAGACCAACACTAGCAAATAGCCGTCAAATATGCTATGAGACCGCGGTTTGACGCCTTGATTGACCGCCCCCTACACTGAAACTAAGTCTGTAGCCGTCAAATATGGTAGATGACCGCGGTTGACCCCTTGACTGACCGCACCCCCTACTCTAAAATTAGTCTAAAACCGTCGAATGTGACAGGAGACCGCGGTTAACCCCTTGACTGACCGCACCCCCTAACACTTGCTCTAGTATTAAGACGGGAAAAAAGGCCTCAATGCGCCCAAGATGACCGGGTGAGGAGGTGGGAGGGAGGGGGCGGGGGAGGGGACAGGTTGTTGGAGTCACTTGGGGGGATATTTGTGTACCTGGTATGTATTTTTTTTCACGTGGGGGCACCCATCCCCCTTATCGGGCAGACGGCCGCCAGAGATTGCCTACGCTAAAGGGGAGAGCTATCGTGTGTCTTCTGGTGGCAGCGCTCACTGGTTTGTCTCATCCAGCCCACAGCCCACACCCGATCATCAGTCGACTCCCTCCCCGCACGCCCATCGTTCGGCTCCGTCCCAGTACCACAGTACACCCACCCAACCACCGTACCCTTCGGTCGCTCGCCCGCTCGCTGCTCGAACGCTTTGTTGGTGTGTATTTTGTTGTTGTCCGTTGTGACGTATCGTGTTGCTTTGCCTCCACCTCGTTTTGTTTTTGTTGATACGGCACTGCTGCTGCTGCTGCTCCTTCTGCTGCTTTGTGCATCGCGTGACAGAACATGCTGGGTCCGGAGGAAGCGGATGATGAGGATGTGAAAGCGGAGATCCTCGAAGAGTTCGGCACGTGCGGAACGGTTCAGCAGGTGAATCATAAAAATGAAAACGAAAAAAAAACTAGAAACAAGTGTTGTATACCTTGTACCTGGTATATGTATGTACACTGCTATTCCCTGTTGTTAGTTGCTGCTGTGGGGGTCCGATATCGCTTCCACGCTTTTTTCATCGATGGATGGAGGCTTTCGTATGCATGTACGTGTGTTTATGTAGTAGAATCGGGGGGGGGGCGGAGGGGGGGTCGGGCGGGATTGGGGGGAGGGGGGAGGGGGGGCGGAAGAGGAGGAACTCTCATCGTATGTACGCCGCTGGTGAAAAGAGAAGTAAGACATACAAGAGCAGTACTTCGTATATATAGTAAACGCAGCTGTCTCGAGGAACTCGCGTACCAGGGTGAGTCCGACTGGCCGTCCGCGTGTGTCCCAAAGCAAAAGAAGCCGCCAGGCCTCACGTATCAAACAGTACATGCTTATTTTCGGCGTACGTGGAATATGCCCGATGTCGGTCGTAGATTTGAGGTTTTTTCGGCCCTTTCGATAGGGCGACAGCAGTATAGTGTACCAGGTACCTTGTTTTTTTTTTTTGGGGGGGGGGGGGGAGGAGGGGGGTACAGTACCTTTTTTTTGGTGCCGTGGGAAAAAGGGACTTGGTATTCGCTCGCAGTTGTTGACGCTATGACTTACCAGGTGGCATGTAGTGCAGGCCGGAAGGGCCAACCGCCACCGTGCTTCCCTGGAATGAGACGTGGAAGCACCTCACGCGGCGCGTTCGCAACAAAGGTAGTCGGAAGTGGGTTCGCACTCGGCCAAATACGTCTACAACCCAACCCGACAAGATCAAAACCAAGATCAAACCGAACCAAACCTACCCCGAACCCAACCCAACCCAACCCCCCGTACCCCCCCCCCTCCCCCCCACGGTGCTCCGTCTCGAAAGGGATGCGTGGTCAATGGTCAAATGACTAAAGCAAGCAACAAATGAGTACGCCCCCCCCCCCCCCCCCCCCCCCCCCCGCTCCCCTCCCCTCCCACAATAACATTTTACCCTTACCCATTGGCCGTCACTTCAGCTCCACGTCCACAAGCAAAGAGCCCCGGGAGGCACCGTGGTCGCCGTGAGGGTGTTCGTGGTGTACAACACACCGGGGGAGGCCGCGTTATCCATCCGGAAAATGCACGGAAGGTTCTTTGCGGGAAGACAAGTCCAGGCCGTCGCTTACGACCAAGCCATGCTGTCCAAGGGAATGCTGGACGCTTGAGGCTTGTGTGTGTGGGGGGGGGGGGGGGGGGGGGGAGGTAAAGGGAAGGAGGAGGGAGGGGGTGGTGGTTTGCTCGGGAGTTCCAGACTCGAAGACAGAGGCGGGGGGGGGGGAGGGCTGGCGTTTTTTCTCGGTGTGGCGTTTCCCTGTGCGGGGGAAGGGGGAGGCGGGGTTGCCGTGCGTATGTTTATGCGTCAAGAAAACAAAAAAAAGACGAGGATTGCGGGAGACGGGACAAGTTTTTTTGGGGTTTGCGTTGTATTGGCTGGCATTTCTCGTTGCGTATGTGTTCTCGCTTATCGCGAATGAATTGTGGGGCCTCTTTGTACCCAGAGTGGGGGGGGAGGGGGAGATTTGTGCTGTCCCCGGGTGCGATCGGCCACCACGGTGAGGGGATAGTCTGAGGACTATTTCCGTGCACTATGGTTCGGCCACGGGAGGGTTTTCCCAAGTGGGGAGATGGGGGTGATTTGAGAGGGAGGTAGGGGGGGGGGGCAGTCGCTGGTACGGTGTGTGTTCGTGCGTGCTACTGCGCTGATTTCGTCCTCTATTTTCCTATTTATGTAGGTTAAGTCTTAATGCTGTACCGGGCGTTCCAACGCCGGTAGGGAATGCCGCCTTACCTACCAATACTTATCGAGAGGGAGGGTGGGGGGGAGGGAGCCGGGTTCGACTTACCAAAAAAAGGTTTTGTTAATACTTGAGAGGGGCGAGGTGGGTCGGGAAGGGGACAGGCGCAGCGTGAAGGTTGACGCCTTCCAAAATGCAACACCCATCCCACACTAACCCCAAGTAGTTCTCCCCCCCCTAAAAATGGTGCAGTTCTAGAAGGGGTAGGTGGGGGGGGGGGGGAGGGGGGTTGCAGTGCATACACACGAAGTACGTACAACTTTATTTCAGTAGGGCGTATCTCGATAACCACCATTGTTCGCCTCCATGATGGCTCGGTCTCAGCAAATCGTTCAGTCAACTGTCGGCCTGGCATGAGGTAGAGCTGTGCTCGCTGACGGTTCGATCGACTGCCGGCCGGCCTTGAAGGTAGGCCTGCGCGGGGGGCAGGGTGTACTCTATTTTGTAGACCTCTGTAGGATGGGTGTCTCTTGGCAACCACCGACAGCAGATCGAAGGAAGATCGTTTTTCCTGTACCAACCCCTGGTTTGTCTCGGGTCCGTACGGTTCGGTTAGGTTCGGCCTGAAGCGTCCAAGTCTGATCCGATTATGTGCGATCGGACTCAATTCTTCGTGGGCTCGGGTTCGATCTATTCAGCGCAATTCCGTCCGACTCCGTCCAGTTCGGTTCGGCTCGATCTGGTTCGGTTCGAATCTGTGGTCCAGCTCGGTTCGATAAGGCGTCCGTTCAGTTTGATTCGGTATCATACTGTTGAATTCGATTTGGTCAGGGTCTGTTGGATTCAGTCGGAGTTGTGTAGGGTTCGGTTCCATCCGATCTTGTTGAATCGATTCGGTCAGATTTTTTTCGATTCAGTCAAATTTGATTTGATTCGGTTCGGTTCGGTTCGGTTCGGTTGTCGAAAACCGAAGAGAGACGTGTTCGAGCGCGGAGGGTGTTGTCGTCGTCGTCGCCCCCCCTCCCTCCTTCCCATTGTTTCTCGTAACTTCAAAGTTGCCTTCCGCACGGCAGATGTCGTCACCTCCTGTTTGCATGACAGTTTTTATTCGGTAGGGTACGTACGTACGTACGTACGTATCTGTCTGTCTTGTGTAATTTTTGTCGTTTTGATCATCTCTCTGCTGCGGTCGTCGCGGCTCCTGTTGCTGCTGCTGCCGTTGCTGCTGTCTGGCTCCAGCAGTGATGTGTTGTGTTGTTTTGTTTTTCAGCGGCGGTAGTAGAGTTGATCCGGGCACACCAGTAATATCTATCTATACAGCGAGCGGTAGTTTTTTTACGATATGGTATATATCTATATATTGTATGGATATTATTATTTTTTGTTATCGTCTCGGTTGCTGAGGCGGCGCCTGTCTACCGGCCCTTGTGCGTCGCGGCGCGCCAGATCATCTCAAGCGCCGTATCGTCGCACCGTTGCCTCCGATGTCTGCCACCCGCCACCTCTGGCCACGAAAAAAAAAACAAGGCCACCCGCCGATAGGCTCTGGGCGGCCAACCCCTCGGCTTGGAGGGTGATTGTAGTGGTGGTGATGGTGGTGGTGGCGGCGGCAGCGGTAAGCGATGATGAGGTGGTAGTGGTGGTGGTGGTGGTGGTGGTGGTGCAAGCTATGACCAAGGTGATGGGAGATGGTGGCGGTGTGGACATGACCGCAGCGGCCGTGGCGACGTTGACCGAGGCCCTCTCCTTTTCCTTTCAGGCATCTGGCAGAAAATGTTTCCGTTGTTTTGGTGTGTCGTTCTGACGAGTACGTACGTAGCGTCCGTGTGTTCCATTTCCCCCTCTCTCCCCACGACCGACGAGCGAGCGAGGAGTGGGGGGAGAGGGGGGGGGGGGGGGGGGGGGGGGGATTTTGTTTCGTTCTAGTTTTTTTTTGTTTTTACGTTTTTCCTGTAATTTTTTTTTCCGCTCCCCCCCCCCCCACAGACTCCGATGTGTGACTGCTACTCGTACGAGTTACTCTATAGAAAGAGGTATGTATCTGGTTGATATTATTAGGGGTACACTATTTGAACGTGCTTTAAGTCTTCTGCTACCTCTAAGGAAGAGGCGGGAGAATGGACGGGGCAAATCAGCGCATCGCGTCATAGTTTACAGCAGTACGTTAATAGACCTGAAGAAAAAAAAAAAAAAAAAAAAGCAAACCTGAGTTCGATTTGTTGTGCTTGCTCTACTGGAACCTGTGGAGGTGCGGGATCTGAGAACTGATTGGGGTGTAACGATTCGGTTACCGATTGGGGTAAATGTTGGGTTACTGCTTGGGGTAGTGGATCGGTTACTGATATTGGGAACGGTTCGGTTACCGATTGGGGTAACGGCTCGGTTCCTGGTGAGGATAACGGTTTGGTTGCTGATTGGGGTAACGGTTCGGTTGCTGGTCGGAGTATCGGTTCGATTACCGCATGGGGTAATATTCTGTTGCTGATTGGAGTAACAAGGTTTGGTCGTTAGTATTGGGAACGGTTCGGTCACAGATTGGGGTATCGGCTCGGTTACTGATTGGCGTAGCGGTGCTGTTACCGATTACGGTAACGGTTCGGTTACTGATTAGGGTTACTGTTCGGTCACTGATTGGAGTAACGGTCCGGTTACGGCTTGGAGTATAACGGTTCGGTTCCAACAGAGTCACGGTACATGAGATCGTCTGCCGAAAAAGATTTCGGTTGAGCTTTTTGTCTTCCATGTCTTTTTTTTTCCTTTTTTTTTCTATATGATTTCTTTTCTTTCTTTTTGTCGTGGTATATACGAGTGCCTTTTTTTCTTTCGAGTCTTCCCTGGTTGGGCTGGGGTTTGGCGTTTCATCTTTACTGGATGGTATTTTTTTTCACTATTTTTGGCCGTGTAGAAAAGCGCTCCCCGTCGTTTGAGGTCAGTGCCAGTGCCGTATCACACCGTGGGCTTGGCTTGTGTTGGCTGTGTTCCGCTGCTGCTGCCGCCGCTGCTGCTGCTGCTGCTGCTGCTGCTGCTGCTGCTGCTGCTGCTGCTGCTGCTGCTGCTGCTGCTGCTGCTGCTGCTCTTACGTTTTGGGTATGTTCTTGTGACTGGATTTATGGATCGATCAAGAATAGCCGCGGAGAGGCCTGCAATCACGACAGAGTCGAGCCTTGGTGGACAAGAGGCCCAAGAGTACTCGAGTATAGGGTAAAAAACGTGTTTTTTTGTTTGTCGGCTCTTTCTTGCTTGCTATCAATAAGAACGCCGGCTCTGCTTGCTGTTGGCTGAGGCTTGCCGGGTGAGGCTTTTGCTGCCGCTCCTGCTGTTGCTGCTTTCTTTGTTGATTGCTACTGACGGCTGTCGATTGCAGCTGCTTATTCTGCCGGCTTTGTTTTTTGTTGCTTTCTCGTGTGTCTTTCGTGGTGTGGGTGTAGGAAGGAGCATGCGTCGGTGGATGCATGCTGATCATGATGAAATGGAATGTGCATGGATGCCGAACGAAGAAAGAAGTGAACCACACGCACAATGAAATGGCCAGAAAAGGGAAAGACCCCAACCCCCCGTCCCCCGTCCCCCCCCCCCTTTTTTTTTCCTTTGCGTGTGTGCGGCAAAAAAAGTGGACGTAGGAAAACAACCATTGGATGGCAGAGTGGTTGAAATGAGGGAATCACGTTTCAGTGCGCGCGTGGCAGTTACGTTCCATACCCTTTACTTCGATGGTGGAGGGAGGGAGGGAGGGAGGGAGGGAGGGGTTGAGAGACGTGGGCGGAGGAGCTGGCGGTATAGCTCATATGTAGGTCGGTGATACGTCTCGCGAGGGGGAAAACCTGTCCAAAGAAAGGGACGATGACGGCGGCAGACATCGGCCTCACGAAGCACAACGGGCAGCCCGAGCTGGCTGCTGCTACTGTAGAGAGAGGTAGAAGAAGGTGTGATATCTCCGAAGTGCATCTGAGTCACTGCTGTCAAAAAAAAGGAGCTGGACAGCACGTTGCTCGTCATCATGCTGCATACGCTTGAATGGGGCGGTTTGATACTGCTACTCCTGCTGCTGCTGCTGCTGCTGCTCCTACACGCTCTTCTTCCTGCCGTAGACGCTTGGTTGATAGGTAGCAAGATTCCCTCTCGTCGTTTTTTCGGAGGCTACGTATGTGGGGTGCCGAACGGGTCAAGCCTGCAGTTTTTCGGTCGTTATACCTACGGTACAGGGGGGTCCCTGAAGGGTAAATTGACCCCGTCGGCTGGGGGGGGGGGGGGGGGTCCATTTCTGGGAGACATATTAGGTGTTGCATTGATAGCGCGCTGCTACGTACTAACGGAAGAAACTCGTATCAGCAGCAGTAGTAGGAGAAGGTGTGAGAAAGTTCTTTGCTGCTGCTACTGCTGCTACTACTGCTGCTGCTTTAGTAAAAGAATACACATGAAAAATACGCGAGAGAGGTGTCTCTCACAGGCTTTTAAAACGAAATAATAAGACACGGAACTTTTTTAACTTGCAGAGCTTCTTCTACTTTTTCTTTATCTTTTTCGCCCTACGAGCACGATAGATATATACTAGGGTATATATTAATAGTCAATGGACGGATTGCTGAATATTTTAGTAGATCCTGTGCCGCAGCCTCGAAGCTCGAATGAGGTCAAAGCTGATAGGATGGTATCTATGCTACACCCCCAATGAAAACTAACGGGAGAGCGGGGGGGGGGGGGGCGAAAAAATAGTATGCGTAGGTCTCTACCTGGTTTTGTTCTTGCGTCACGGAGTATTTCTAACCTCTTTTGTCTTCGAAGTACGGGGTGTGCCGGGTTTAGAACACACGAGAAAGTACATACATGCCATACCATATGATACGTGTATTGGTATTACTATAGTAGCATGCCATCAATATTGAAGGTGCTTGTGTTAGACCGGTGGTCTATGCAACCAAATGGTGGCAACGCATATTTTGACGGAGCTTCACGGGACTCGCTTGCGTGTGCTCTATGCAGTATGTATACGTACCGATTAAACAGTATGGCTACATACAAGCACACACCTGATACATTTTACGCGCGTGTTTGTCCCATGCAGGCATGTGCAGTCGTCCATGTTTGGCAGGTGGTATTTCGGAGGAAGCTGCTTGTATACTTATATTATGACTGGTATTGTGTCTTGAACCGAGGTAGTTGTGTTAAAATATAATACCAGGGCCGGTCACGGGTCGGGTCACGACCTAGCCGGTCAGGTCAGGTCGGGTCTGGTATGGTGAATTACATGTTCCCTGAAGGCCGTGGCGTCGTGTCCGCGGTTTTCCGGGCTCGGATTTCTGACCGCAGTTTTTGTACCGTTGTTGACACATCCACGCTCGAGCTGAGGTCACAGCCACGCGCTCGCGGCGGTGGCTCAACAGTTGTCAGACCGGCCGCTTACCGTCGAAGTCGCGTGGGTCTTCTGCTCGGTAGCTTCAGCGAGAGAAATCGCGCTCCGCTTCTTCCGCAAAAAAAAAGATTATTTTCACCCGTGATCGAAGGAAGACTGGATGGAGTCACTTTCCGAGACAATCGTTGAGAACATCCGAGCTCAAGCAAAGCCACGGCCACGCGCACTCGCGAGGGTGGGTGGGTGGGTGGGTGGCTTGGCACGTGCAGCTCGTCGCTGCCCACAAGATGTATCGTTTTTCTTCTAGGTAGGTTCGGCGAGAAATCGCTCTCTCACTTGATCGAAAAGACCAGGCGACACCATTCCAAGAGGGTACAAAAAAAAAATCGTTTTCAGTCTAGTAGCTTTTTGCTTATTTCACGAAAATAGTACGAAGTAAAAATCAAGGTGTGTACGCGTCGCGTCTGTGTTTCGTCAAACCGTTTTTTTTGTAGGGGTTTCGTGCGAGGGAGTGGGGGGAGGCGTGGCCGGGCGAGGGGGGTGGGGGGGGGTGGGGGGGGGGGGGGGGCGAACGGGGCGGGGGCAACTCATTGGTTGGTTGCATTTGTCATTTGATCATATTGACCACGCATCCCTTTCGAGACGGATCATGGGGTGTCCTCATTATCATGCGTGGCCGTAGTCGTATGACAATAGACCCTCGCATCCCTAGAATGCCGGGACTTACGGGAGGTGGCGGCGGGATTGTTCGTGGGGTTGCGCATACAGTGTTAACGCTCCTCTCCTCGTCAAAGTCGGTTTCGGGGTGGTCTGTAGAGCCACTTCATGCTAGGAGTCCCAGCCAATGACCAGATATAATTTTTACTGTTTACGGGGGAACATAGTAATAAGGACCAAACATGGCTATTGAAAGTGAAAATACTGAAATGTAGGTTTTTGTGTGCGTGATGGGTCCTGATTACTATTATCAACAGCATGGTGTCCTCTGCGCTACAATAATTGTTACTAATTGTTACGGCGCACACCCCTAACACGATAGGGATGTCAGTTTTCGGCCAACCCGTTTCTTGGACTCGTGACACGGTGGGAGGGGGGTGTACTCACTTGAAGGGGGGGGGGGGGGGGGGGCACTCACTTGATTGGGGGGGAAGGCCTACTCACTCGAGGATTTAAATCTCTTTCAAGACGAACAATCCCATATCGCCTAGGTCTACAAGGAAAAAAAACGCAAATAAAGAATGGCCTTCCAACGACGTTATTCATAGGTGCTTGGCAAGTGCCCTCTAGGGGCACCGTCGGTCTGATTTTTTTTTTATAAGAACTTTTACGTCTACCGTACAGCAGTAGTCTCCTTCGTATATCCAACTGAAGAAAAAACACCCAATATTTTGCTGAAATGCCATTTTTTTTCCTGTGGCGTGTGTTTTTTTATTATATTTATCAACTTAAACCATGGGATGGTCCATCAACTGAATATATATATATATATATCGCTGAAATAAGTTTTCCGTGGTACCTGTCAATAATGTAGACCATGGGATGGTCCATCAACTAACTGGATAACTGAAAAAAACACCCAATATTGCCGAAATTACCTTTTTCCCTGTATGGCATGAGTTTTTTATGGTTCATATCTATCTATGTAGACCATGGGATGGTCCATCGGGTCCATCGGGTCCATCGGGTTTCGGAGTCTCCCGATTTTCCCCTCAAAAGTCCGCTTCAAGGCGAGGGCATGTACGTAAGCACTCCTCGAGGTGAGGAGCTTCAGAAAAATCTCAGAAAAATCCTGGTGCACCCCTACCGTGGCACGTTGCCGGTCGGCGAAACAAATACCACAACGCTGGACGGAAATGTAAGGACCGTTTAAGTCCTCGCACAGTATAGGCACCAATAAGAACATAGTGCTCACTTTTTGGAGAACGCTAAGAAAATTCGGCTAAGAAAAACCGGTCAGTGGTGAATGTTGCACCAAATCCTTTAGGATAGCCTATTATGCTCAAGGTTGTTCGAAGATGGCGCCCCATTAAGAATCTCAGGCTTGCCCAGATTAGGTGTTTCTTGTTGGCGGGCCTAGAGGCTGTATGTGTATGCCTAAACGCTCCTTTCAACCCCGTCCTTAAATAGTGTCGGTTCTACGAGTATGGCCCTCCCAGAACGCGTAGGACAGGAAGAGCAGGGGATAAGGACAGGAAGAGCAGGCGATACAACGCCTTCTCCAACATGAAAACCGTGCCAAGGAACAAGAACAGACGGAACTAACCTGGTGTGTATTTTGTCAGTTTGGCGCAACCCATATTCGGAGGACGAGTTTCCTGGCTCAACAACTATTCATAGGGCGAGAAGTAATCGCGAGAACCGTGGTCGACAACCGCGAGAATCGGTAATCGGGGTCAGAAATCGCGATGTTAGGGGTCAGGCATACGTCCTCAAGAATTGGGGGATCAATAATGTTTTTTTCGTGGTTTGGGATTCAGCCGCGGCGGAAAACCTAAGAGAAGACTCGTAGGGACAGTGCACGATCACGTCAACGAACTTTTACCACCACAAAGCAGATAATCTAATACAGATAGATGGATAGATAGATATTAACTAGATAAAAAAAGATAGACACAGCAGATAAACAAACACTAGATGCCTGGTAGATAGATAGGTGGATAGATAGATCGATAGATCGATAGATCATATCAACAGAACGAGGTAATTATTGGTATATCATGACCGGAACGAGGCACGTACCTGGTATCATTGTATCGCCAATACAAGGGCCGCTTGGGTTCAATATTAATATACATTTGAAGTGGCGGCGCACGAGGGCCCACCTCCTAGACGGCGGCGCATACAGGAAACAGGAAGGAGGCCGCAAGTTGTCAAAAAAATACGAGGGCCTTCAAACAACCATAGAACAACCGGCAAGGTTGTGAGTTGTCTCGAACCGCGAAAACAAAAGAAACAAACAACGAGCAGAAGGCAAAACGTCCGACGTGGCCCCACCGCCACCATCATCATCGCCGACCACCGAAAAAAAAAACAGGGAGGGAGATATGAGGCAGCGCAACAACTCCCCCGAGACTCTGCACGCCCCCCTACCCACCCCACCCACCCCCTATGACCTCTCCCTCCGTACATCGCAGGCATCATATAGCAGCTCCCATCTTCCGGGAAATAGCTCTCCACATCTAATCGATACGTTCCCCTCTCCTTGTATTATACGTACCGGTATATCGCCAAATCAGCGGGGGGGTAGCCAACTAATTACTCGCTGAATGTTACCATACCGAGCAACCTTTCCCCATCCAACGCATTAAAATTTGACTCCGGGACATAACCGCCCCCGCCCCCTCCCCCTCCTATACCACCCCCTCTTCCCCCCCGCCCCCTCCCCTCCTATACCACCCCCTCCCCGCCCTCCCTCCCTCCCTTCCTCCCTCCCTCTCTCTCCCCCTCTCCCTCCCTCCTTTCCAACCACCATCCCTCCCATCCCCGCCCCTTCCCTTATCCCACCCCCTCCCCCTTCTCCTCAAACAGAAAACAAAACGGCGGCGATATCAAGCCCAGAGCGTCACACACCAGCAAACATGCAGGGACATCTACGAATAGCGCACAAGCTTGAGCTTCGTCACGACAGCGTTCTCTCTCCCACGCTAACCACAACGAGACACACACACGCACAGATTACCAAAACACCTACTGTAACACTCATCAAGAGTAATATCCACATCCCAACTCTCTCTGCTCTTTGCCCTCACTCGATATACTGCCACCAGAAAACACACAGGAAAAAAAAAAAATAGATCTCGTCACCAACGTAATGGCACATTCATCATTCTGCCACCAAAAAAAACGGTACTTTTCTTCAGAGAAATTCACACCCCTGACATATGACGATGATCTATCTATCTGATATGTCCACAGATAGATCATCTATCAGTTCCTCACCTGCCGCTGCGAGAGAGGGTAGTGCGGGATCTGCATACGAGTACATATCCAACCAACCCAGGAAACATGTGCTACAGTAATAGATCATGCAGACAATACGGCTCCCACGCGGCAACATGAGCTAGATCATACAGATCATACAGATCATACATATATGATATATCTGCCTTGAAAGATCTAGATCATGAACTGTGGGGATAGGCCACCTGGCCGAGGCGTGGAGAAGGTTCAACCACCAAAGTGGCGGTACACTCATTTGCTTTGCCACCAAAAGGCGAGGTTTCAAGACATTCTCCGGCCGAAACGACGGCAACCACAACTGTCTTTTTTCACGCCAACGAAAAGGTCCTATTTTTGGCGCCAACAAGGAAAATTCTCGGTACCTGGTACGTTTCTATATAAAAAGAAAAAAAAACAGCGCGATAAGTATTTGCCACCGACAAAAAAAAAAAAAAACATCTTGCCACCAAAACAAGCCGAATGATTTTGCGCCAAAGCAAAACCTGCAAAAAGTCTACGAAGCCACAAAAAAAAAAAACATTTTCCCACCAAAACGGGCGAAAAGTCTCTTTTCTTTCCCCCCCCCCCCCCCGCCCCCCCTCGAAAAAAGCCAAAACAAGACACAAAAAAACAAAGGTGATATTTTTTTTCGATCAAAAACGCGACAATGTTTTGCCACAAAAAAAGAAAGAAAGAAGCGAGACAGCGTTACCCGCCGAAAAGAAAAGGAGGAACCACAAAAAAAGGGAAACATTTTTTTTTCCTACCACAAAAAAAAGCGCTTCTACCTATTCCCCTCTCACCCGATCGATTCTTGTCACGAAACCGCAACACAGCCCTGAACGAAAAACCTGGCCGCTTGGTCGACCAGGCAGAACGGGAAACACCACCGATAGACAGAGAAGTCGCAGCACGGAGTAGTAGTGGACGTATAAATAATGCGCAAAGCGCGCCCGCCACACCCCTCTCCCCCCCCCCATCCAGCCTCCGAGACAAAGCGATAGTAGAGAGACCATAAGGGCACAAGAATTAGCCAGCATGATGCCACGGATAAGCGGCAACTTGTGCCCACGTCCCCCCCCCCCCGCCCCTTAAAAGTCCCCATCCCCACCAGACCTTCCCCTATCCTATCCTACCCCACCCCACCCCACCCCACCCTCCTCGCCGTCCAGGCTACGCCTCTGACAAAAAGAGACCGAGAAAAAAAAAAAAAAAAAAGGGTAGAGACACCATGTATCAGAATCGAAAGCCCACGTAGCATCTACATAGGGGTCGGTGGGGGGGGGGGGACGCAAGCCGTCAAGCACGAAACCGCACTGGGATAACTCGGCGGCCAAATGGTTTACATCTGGGACAGGTCATGATCTATCTATCTACTGCATCTGTCTACAGATAGATCATCTGGTTCCTCGCCTGCTCTTGTGAGAGGCTGGGGCAGGATCTGTACATAGCCCAGATCCAACCATCCCGGGAAAAACATGTGCTACTGTAGATCACACGCAGATTGCCCCACCCGGCAACGTAAGCTAGATCAGATATATCTGTCTTGAAAGATCTAGATCATAATCTGTATGATCTGTATGACCTGTAGATCATCTGTTCTAGTTATGAAAACGACTGCCAGTTATTTTGACGAAGAAGGCCATCTTGGTTGAGGGAGAGGGAGAGCGCTGGGAAGCAACGACTTCGTACAGTGCTTTTTATACATGAACAACAAAACCCATGTCTTGTTTGAGGCTAGTCCCGCGCGCGGGGGGGGGCGGAAGGGAGGGTGGGGGGGGGTACTCGATAGGAGAGATGTACTCGATCTCATGCATGGCCGTAGTCGTATGGGGGGGGGGGGGGGGGGGGGCTACTGCGGTGGTGGCTTATCGCTGCGATGGTTACGCTGTTGCAGCTCCTGCAGCTCCTGTAGTTGGTAATTCATCTCCTTGCGTCTCTGGATTTTGCTGCTGCTGTTGCTGTTGCTGCTGCTGCTGCTGCCGTAGCAGCAGCTGCGCGGTAGCTACTATTTATGGCTGCCCCTACGAATTAGATTTGTGCTGTTGCTGCTGTTGCTGCTGCTGGTGGGGTTGATGCTGCTGCTGCGGCTGCTGCTGCTGCGGCCACGGTTGCGGAACCTGGATGAACCCCGGAGTCGGTGCTGCCATGGGCCATTGGGAGTCCGGAACCTTAAAAGCAGCAGGATCGAAAAGATGAAAAAACAGAAACGAAAGGATCGCATCGGGGGGGGGGGGGGGGGGCAGCGCGACGTCACAATATAAACATTACCCTGGTATAGGAGGAACGAATGATCCAACGCTGCAAGGGATCGAGGGGAGGGGCGGGGGGGGGGGGGGGGGGGGGGTCAATTTTCTACGCAGAAACGGTGAAAGAAGAAACGGCGCCGGCAAGCGACGGTCGCGATCGCGACCTGCCGAGGTGTCAGTCGGTGGAAGGATCGGGCTGGTCGCGGTCCGGCGAACGACGATCAAACAACAACAGCAACACCGCCACAACACCAGAACCCTCCACCTGCACACCACCACCCCCATTTGCCTCGCTCATGCGGTATATACATGCCTTCGTTCCCCCTCGCTGCCTCGGCAAGGTAGGCTGCGAGGCATGCCCTATCAGGTAGGTATTTCTGGCGGGCGTGACACCGCAAAGGCCGGCCTCGCCCTCAAGGAGCGGTACCCTCTTGCTGCTGCGTGTGGCCGCAAGGCTCAGGCGCGGCAGTAGAGTTGGGTCGTGCATGGTGCGGCAGGCACGGGCAGCCACGATTCGCGCGTCTTCTTTAGGCAGCAGCGGCTGAGCTGCACCGCACGTTCGGGATGTCCGAGCGCGGAGGCAGACGCCGCCACGAGCCAAAACTACGTCACATTCTAGCTGCGCCACCACAAGCCAAAACTATGGATTCGTCGACGAAGGAGGAGAGAGAGACTGAGCGTCGACGAGCGGGAAAGAGACGGATTGAACTCACCCTGCGCCAGATTGTTTGTTCGGTTTTTCAGTTATGAACCGCAAGCTGGGATAAAAGTTTTGTTTTTTTGGAACGGGGGATAAGGGTCGAATCTTAACGAGGAGTATTTTTCAGGTTTTTTCAGTCCCGAAATTTCGGTTTTTTCCTGTAGGAAAAAAACAAGATACCAAAATTTCGGGAAAATACTGAAAAACCCCTAAAAAACCGCCCTCGTTAAGATCGACCTTAAGGGGAACCGATTGGAAGGGAGTGGCAACGAGAGCACGTGAGAAGGAGCGGGCTGGGTGGGATAAGAGAAAAGGCGATGAGGCGGCCATGGAGAACGGCAGCAGGGCGGCACACCGACACCCACGACCGGCGCGCACACCATCACGAGAGCAGCAACCATCTATTTTTCCTAGATTATTTGCGAGGCACTATTACGGGGGACCGTAGTAAATAGAACCATTTTTTTTTTCAGTAAAAATAGCGAAATATATACCCAGGTAGGTTTTTGTGTCTACCGTAGTTCCCATGTACTACGGTCCCCCGTAATAGTACTCGTCGCTGTTTTTCGTTGTGTTGGCAGAGTTGTATACCCTTCATGGGGAATAACCTACGCAATTATCAGGGACGTCGTATGATAGCTGTGCTGCACCTTTTGCCAGACAGTCCGGGAAGACGTGGCGATCGTTGATATTGGTATGATGGTTTTCGTTTCGATTGCTCTTTTTTAAAACTGCACGTCCGTCGGCCGTCACTCTGGCAACACCCCAGACAGCAGGCGTGTTCCTCTCCCTGTTCACACGACAACCGTTGTGCAGGCAGCACTCCAGACAGCAACCGCTGCAGTCAGTAGCCACGAGTTGGTTCGTTGTGGGAGCGGGGGGGGGTACTCAATGCACTCTATGCTGCCCGTTGGGTGTGTCCCCCCGCGGCCACGTTGAATCAGTTTACACGTCGTTTTTTTTTTCATTTCACACGCGCGCCTTCTTTCGTTTCGTGTATTCCCGGTCGGAAAAGCGTCGCGCTTCCCACCCCACTTTTGATTTTGATGGTTTTTCGGATCTTCCTAGGGCTCCAGCACCATGTGTGACCACGAACTCCTTGATTTGAGAGTTGCCGTGAGAACAACAAAAACAACAACAACAAAAACAATAACAACAACAACAACAACACAACAACAACAACAACAACAACAACAACAACAACAACAACAACAACAACAACAACAGCAGCACCACCTCCACCTCCATCCCCCCCATCTGCACCCCAACCACCCCCACCACCAAAACCACCACCCCTACTCCCCCTCCCCCACCCCCATCATCACCCTCACCTCGACCCAGTGAAACCCACCGCTCACGTATCCCTTCGTGATTTGATCTGATTGGCTCCCGGGTCAGAGTTGGGGTCGTTCTGATTGGCTTAGGGGTACGCCCAGGGATAGTTATACTTTGTCTCGTTGCGTGAAGCCAGCCAGCCAATAAATTGTCAAATAAGCGGAAAACGTCCCCTCTCTACCCCCCCCCCCTCCCCCCCCCCCTCCCTCAAGCCCCTACTCTAACCACACCACCACGGCTTACCACGAACCCCGGGACCGGAGGGAGCATCTGCGGCTGCGGCTGTCCCGGCTGTCCCGGTAGCAGTTGGTGTGGCTGCTGTTGCTGCGACTGCTGCTGCTGCTGCTGCGGCATGGGCATGGGCATCGGCGCGATCATCTGCGGCTGCACGGGAGCTTGCGACTGATATGGTTGTCCCGTTTGGAGATGCGGAGGAACAGGACCAGAAACAGGAACGGGGGCAGGAGCAGGAGGCTGAAACTGCATGGGTTGGAAGGGAGATTGGGGGGGGAAAGGGGGGGGCATCTGCTGAGATTGTTGAGGCTGCTGCTGAGGCTGCTGCCGAGGCTGCTGCTGAGGCTGAGGTTGCTGCTGCGGCTGCGGCTGCTGCTGCTGCTGCTGGAAAGGGGCTTGCTGAAATTGCTGGGGGGGGGGTGGTTGTTGTTGTTGCTGCGGCGGCGGCGGCATCTGTGGGGGACCCGTCCATGGGTTCATGGCATCAAGAGGCGGTACCTTGAGTGTGGGGGGGGGTGATTTCACGCGCCGCGGGATAGAAGGCACAAGCAAGATATTGCATGCACGTTCGTAACATAAAAAGGCGGTACCAACAGAGGGGTGAGCGGGGGCGTACTCATGTTATGCATAACCGTAGTCGTATGACCATACAATGAGGGCTAATGTGGGCGGGGGGGGGGGGGGGGGGGGGGGGCGTGTACTCATACCACGAACGGATGGCTACAGTCGTACAACCATAGACCCTTGTATTCCTACAACGCCAAAACGGAGCACGTCGGGTTTCTACCGGCCAGGCAGGCGTTGCTTGCACCAAGCGCGAATCACCCGTGAGGTGTTCAGCGAGTTGCATGAAGGGCGACCTGCACCCTGCTAAGAACCACTTGTGAGGCGGATTTTCTTGCAGTTGGGTGACAGCGTCGAAAGACGCGATGGGGATGGGTTAGATTTCGACAGGGAGAGAGCGTGGTCAGGGCACACAGAATCGGAAAACGGAAAACGGCGAATTGGTCGATTGTGGAATTGAGATTGGGATAATCGAGGAAATGGCGACAAAGGCCAACATATGGAATGACGAGCGCGGGGAAATGGGGGGTCTGGGGAGGGATTGAGTAATTGGGATTTGGGGATTGTGGGATTTCGGAATCGGACATCGTTGTACTGTGAGATATGCCATGTTGAACGGCTGGCAAAAATTAAGGATTCACGGCCTACTAGCTTCCAGTTGTGAACGTTGATATCTTGTAAACGGTACGGTTGGTATCTTGTAACGACTTGAACCACCAACGGCGTACGTATATCTTCCTATATCTTCCTGTCGCAACGGTTGGATTATTTCCATGCAGTAGCCGTTGGTACCTTCCAGTTACAACGGCTTTGTATCTTGCAGGCCCTGGCCAGACGATGCGGCGCACGTCGACCTACCGCAATCACTAGGCTGGCGCGCACAGCAACAAACAAAAACCGATCGCAAAAACGAACAAAAACCGAACAACCCACACGACAAACAAAAACGATACAGGGAAGACATTCCCACCAATACCCCTGCCCTAATAGGTCGCTCACATGACAATGAACCAACAAAAGCCAACAAAAGGGGGGATGACCGTATCACGTAGTGTGCATGGTGAGGCACCCACGAAGCAGTTACAAAGTAATCCCATTGCTCTATCCGGAAATTCCTACACCGGATTGAAACCAACTCATTGAAGCTGTCGTCCATACGCAAGTCGGCCTCAAAAGCGGTTTCTTAGTAGGATGCAGCTCTCACCCTGCATGCGTCTCGCCAGACACCTCACGGCGCTTCGCGATTGGTGCAAGCAATGTCTGCCTGGTCGATGAAAACCCGACATACTCCATCCCGTTATTGTAGGGATGCGAGGGTCTATGGTCGTACGACTACGGCCATACATGAGATCGACTACATATCTCCTATCGAGTGCACCCCCCCCCCCCCCCCCAACCCCCAAACACGCCGCTCCCACGTACAAACCAAAACACACCTGACCGTTTCCGCCGGGGCCAGGCCCCTGCACCATCCCAGCAAGTATCATCTCGCCGCCCCCCCCCGGACTCATCCCCACCATCCCCGCCCCCCCCCCCATCCCACCCCCGCCTCCTCCTCCTCCACCTCCTCCTGCTCCTATCCACCCCGGAGCACCAACACCGACACCTCCGCCGCCACCACCTCCCCCACTGTCACCCACCGCGTACAAAGCTCCCAAGTTCGCCATCAGGTTCTGCGCCTTATCCGAACTCGACGGCGGCCCGGCAGGCGGTGGCGGCATCTGCTGCAGCTGCGGTAGTTGCGGCAGCGGCGGCGGCGGCACCGCATGGACACCCCCAGGAGGGAGGAACACCCCCCCTGGGGCCCCGAGGGGACCCCCGGGGGGCCCAACCACCACCTGGCCTGCACCGGGAAGCTGCGTCTCCTGTGGGGCTGCTCCCAAGGAGAAGGAGCGCGAGAACCCCCCCGAAGGGGTACGGGGGGTTCGAGGGAGAAACGCACCCCCTGGGGGGCCGAGGGGACCCCCGGGGGTCCCAGCCACCACCTGGACTGCACCGGGAGGCTGCGCATCCTGTGCGGCTGCTCCCCACGAGAAGGAGCGCGAGAACCCCCGGGAGGGGGTGCGGGGGGTTCGAGGGGTGAGGGGAGCGGCGGACGGGGGGGGGGGGTACGTTTCCGGCGATAAAATCAGGGGGAGAAGAGGCGGAGGGGGGGGGGGAAGCACGGGAGGAAAGGGAGAGAAGGAGAGTGGGACGGGGGGGGGGGCGGGGTGGGGGTGGAAGAGGGGGGGGGGTGCAGGGGGGAGCATCGATAGGGGTGTTCCTGAGGACGAGGAGGGAGAACGAGAGAGGAGTGGGTTCAACGGAAATGGCGGCGACGACAGCGGGTTCGAAAGGGTTTCTACTGAGTGGCGGAACAGTTGGCATGCGTGTGTGCCCATGGGGGGGGGGGGGGTGGGGCATGGCGGTGGACGGGTGACGCGAGAATATTTGTCCCCTCTTCCCGCCACGACGCCATCCAACCACCTGACCGACCGACCGACGGACCGACCGGCTTACCGACAGACTGACTGATCGTTCGTCCGCCGACCGGGTTACCGACCGGCTGATCAATCGACCGACCGGTTCACCGACAGAGGTACAGAGATGCCCATCGAGTTACTAACCGACCAAGTTGCCGACAGAGATGTCGACCGATCGACCGACCAAGCGCACCACTCGGCGGCGTTACCGACCGACTGACCGAACGACCGACCGAATTACCCACCGAGATACGGACAAATTGACCAATCGCCTGAATGGGTTACCGACCGACCGATTGACTAGCAGGGTAATCGACCGAATCACGGAACGACTTAGAGACGGGACGAATTACCTAACCAACCAACTAACCGACCGACCATCGTCAAACAAACGGACCAACCAACTGACCGAACCAATGAATGAACGAACGATTGGCCGACCGACCGACCAAGCGACAAATCGATCAACCGACCGACCGACCCGCCGATCGGGTTATCGCCCGAGTTCGTGACCGAATAACTGCTCAACCGACCGAGTTACCGATCAAATGACCGACCAACTCTCCCATCGGCCGAGTGGGTTACGACTGACCGGTGGACTGATTTACCGACCGATTTACCGACCGAATGAAGGCAGGTCGATTAACCTAAAAACCTACCGACTGATCAACCAACCAACCGACCAACGTACGACCGAACGACGGACCGAATGGCCGACCGACCGACAGGCCTATTTTAACGACACACCGACCAAAGGAATGTACTGCCGACATATCGACCAGCCGGTTCACGAACTGACCCACCGGCGTAATGACCGACCGACCGACCGACAGGCCTATTTTTACGACACACCGACCAAAGGAAAGTAATGCCGACATACCGACCGGCCGGTTCACGAACTGACCCACCGGCGTGATGACCGACCGACCGACCGACCGACAGGCAGACGTATCTGCTTTTCCGAGACACCCACCGACTTATCGACCGAACATGTTACTTTCCGACACACTGCCGACCGATTAATGGACCGATCCACCGATTTATTGACCGCCTCACCGACCCACCGACCAACCGACCCACAGGTCTACTTTCCCGGCACACCGATCGACTTACCGACCGAATGACAAAAATTCCCGACCCAACGGTTTTTCTACCGGGACCCAACGACCAACCAAACGGCGGACCGACCGATTTTTACCAATTTTCCCCGGACCAACCGACAGACCGACATGCCTACCCTCCCAACACACCGATCGACTTGCCGACCGAATGACAAAAATTGCCCCTACACACTCGCTGACCGATATAATGGCCAACCCTCCGTTTTTTTTACAGACCGAACGACGAACCGAAACCATCGACCGACCGACAGACCTATTCCTCTGACACACCGATCACCTTACCGACCAGACGAGTCACTGTCCCGACGCACCTACCGACCGGTTTACTGACCGGCCTATTGCACCGGCCGACCAACCCTGCCCGGTCGCCCCGACGGACAGACCGACTGATCGACGCTACCGATATACTTATCCTTGACCGACCGACCGACGGATAGACAGACCTCCTGCAGCCGTTAAACCCATTTAGGGCCGCACACTCCCGGTTCGAGGACAAATTACCTGGAAATAAACTGAGATATAAGTGCATGTACTATGCCATACTAAAAGGGTTACAACGCTACCGCGGACGGCGAGCGTTCCTCAATTTCAGAAGGGGGCAGGTGGAGCCAGCCTGACACCTACACCCGCTGTCGGCGTTGCAAAACCATACAAATCATACCAATCATACAAAGCATACCAGGTGCATATCATATCCATTATACAAATAATACAAATAAAATATACCAGGTACCAGGTATCACACTATTCATACAAATCATATAAATCATACCGATCATAAAAGTCATACAAATCATATAATTCATATGAATCATACGAATCATACCAATCATACCAATCATATATATATATATATATCACATCATACAAATCATACGTATCACACAATCCATACAAATCATGTAAAATCATACAAATCATTACCACACGCCCGCGGCAGAGTTGTACTGCGTAAACAGTGGTGTATCCCGATTCTAAAGATTACCCCGTGACCAAGCCCAACAAAGTGGACACGTCTCTATAATATCGTATTTTGTTTCTTACTACTGAGAAAGTTATCAGATCCTCATTCGAAGACGTTTTTTTCTCTCGTCAAATGCCGGTATTATCTCTTCTGTACTACCAGGTATCGCCTTAAACCGCATGGTCTTAATATCGGGCCACCACTACTGTATACTGCTACGAGTATACACAGGTGCTCGATAACACGAGACTCGAACTCTTTTTACTCGGGAGGGGAAAAAAACAAGACAATGTACGTATACAGCTGTCGCTAGGAATCTACGCAGCAGGATATTTGTAACCGATGTCAGCTTGAGCGCGCTGGCAGTCGGCCGGCCAGTTGGTCGGTCGGTCGGTCGGTCAGTCAGTCAGTATGTCTCTTGGTCGGTCGGTCGGTCGGTCGCTTCAGCGGTTCCTATTTTTGAGGGACGCACCTCGCATAGCTTGGGAAATCGCACTCGCTCATGAAAAAAAATGAAAGCTATACCGGCGGCGCGAATGGCATGGCCTGCCTATCATGGTATCTATTAATAGCTACATCACCCCCTCCTCTCTTTCTCCCCTCCCTCACCCACCTCTCCCCCTCCCTCCCCCCCCCTCCCCCCTCTGTCAACCCCCAGCCCTCAGTCTCACCATAAATCCCCGGCGCCAGGCCTTGCTCCTCGCTCCCCGGCCCGACCATAACCCACTCGCTCGCCCCGGGGGCTGGGTATACCACAGGAGGAGCAAACCCAGCAAACATGTCACTAGAACTCCCTGCCCCCGCCCCCGGTACCCCGTCTCCCCCTCCTCCTGGAACTCCCACAACGCCGCCGCCGCTGGCAGCAGCATTTCTAGCGTTGTGGCTTCCGGTGCTGCTGTTGCTTCTGCTCCTGCTCCTGAGGTGACTGTTGCTAGCCCCCGCGAGCTCGAACCCGCTCAGAAGGTCTGGGGTTTTCACAGAGGCCGCGGGCGTTTTTTTCCCCTCTTTCCGGGGGGATACGTCTCGCTGTCCCCCCTTTTTGTCGGACGGGGGGCCCGAGAGGGTGGGCACGTTCCGCTTTGCTTTTGACGCGGCGGCCCTGGGGGGGTTTTTTATCGAAGACCCAAGAAAGAAAAAGGGAAAAAATAACCGGAAGTTGGGCGGGGGGGGGAGGAGGGGGGCGTGAGGGTCAGCGTGGGGGTCAGCATGGACGGGGGTTAAAGGTGCAGAGAGGGTAATGAATACTAGGTCTCTTCTTCAAGGGTCAAGAAATCAATGAAATATCACGGGTCGGGTCGGGTCGGGTCGGGTCGGGTCAGGAGTTTTCAAGCTCTCACGGCCCGGGTCGGGGTCGCCCTTATCCGCCCCGCGAGGTTATTATAGACCCGACCCGCGAGGGTTGGTCAGGCCCGTGAACAGCGCTGAATGAATAAAACTAACAGCGGGGGCTAAAGGTACAAGAGGGTCGGGCAAATGGGGGTGGGGGTGTGGGCGGGGGGGGGGTGTACTCGAAATTGTGCATGGCTGTAGTCGTATGGCCATAGACCCTCTTCGCATCCCTACAATGCCGGGACGGAGCACGTCGGGTTTTCACCGACTGGGCAGACATTGCTTGCACCAAGCGCGAAGCACCGTGAGGTGTCCGGCGAGTCGCATGAAGGGCGAGCCGCATTCCTGCCAAGAATCGCTCGTGAGGCGGACTTGCGTACGGATGACAGCTTCAATGAGTCACGTTGACTTCCAGAGACAGCAATGGGAAAACTATGCCACTGCCTCTTGGGTGCACTACCGTAAACACTGCAGGTACGTGATACGATCATTCCCACTTGTGCGGAGCAGAGGTTTTTCGCCTCACTCGACCACCCGCTGTGACCGACCGCAAAAAAACACACACACATAACAAGCAAAAAACGGTACGCTGGTGGTCTAACTCACCTACAGTAGTGGGCGGCATGTTTTACGGTCTCGCTGCCCAACCCTAACCCTAAGGCGGCGGGGTGTGTATTCGGTATCATGCATGGCCGTAATCGTGTTCCCTACACTGCCCTGGACGGAGCGCATCGTGTTTTTACCAACCAGGCAGACGTTGCTTGCACCAACCGCGAAGGGCGAGTCGCGTGAAGGGCCAGCTGCATCCTACCCAAGAACTGCTTGTGAGACGGGCGTGCTTGCCTTGAATGAACAGGTTCGAACGGGGGACGGGTGTGGTCATTTGTTGCTTGTCATTCGACCACTGACCACGCATCCCTTTCCGAGAAACGACTAGCGGGGGCCGAAAAACAAGAACGAAAGCGACACTTGATCAAAAACACAAAACAGACAATGAAAAAACGATAAAGCAGTAAAACAAAACAAGAAAACAAAAATGGCAAAATCGCAAAATCGTAACAACAACAACAACAACAACAACAACACCAACAAAACGAAACTCGGATATCAGGCTCGCCTGGCTCCTGCAACCTGGCCAATGGAGAGCTTTCCTAGGCCGCTCGACACCCCTCCGATTCCTGACGAGTAGCTGCAGCAGCCCCCCCCCCCAGGATAAAGACAAGACACAGAAAAGAGAAGCAACGACCGGGGGGTTGAGGAAGAAAGTAAGGGTCTACAAAATCACTCTATTAATAGCGTGAGATAGTAGCACACCGCCTGGAACACAGTTTCAGAGCCGATATTCTCCAGAGCGTGCCTCAAGGGCTCTTAGGGCACACACAACGAAATGGTCGCTGCTATGGGAACATCTACAGTATATAGTCGAGAAAAGCAGTTTGGAGATTCGTGCGAAAAGGGGGCGTGTCAACTTGTCCCAGGTGTGTTGTTTTATCACGCATGTGATACGTAGGGTGTGTTATTCTACCATACGTGCGTGATACGGTATGTTATCGGATTACACGTGTGATGCCGTATGGATATACAGGCGGCCACCGCCGAGAGGGGGGGGGGGGGGGGGGGGCTGGAAGGCGTTCACCCGTCGGACGAATAGTTCACGATCTACGTAGATCATCTACAGGTAGGTCTTATCTTTTATCTAGGTCCAATCTAAATGCCCAACATGCCGCTATGAAATATGTTGAGCAGGATCTGTTCAAGGAGGGAGGGCAATACTCCACAGCTCGTACAGACAGATCATCTACAGATCAAATAGATCAGATAAATCAGATAGATCAGATCACCCCTAAGCTGCCGTTATGAGATACTGCGCAGGATCTATGTAGTTACATATCAAACCCACAGGAAACAGGTTCTAGACCACGCGGGTGATAGATTAAAAGGATGTACATCATGAACTGGGAATGATCTGTAGATGATCTGTCATACCTGAGGTGCGAATGTCTTCTACGCTCTCCACAACAACGTAAACGTTGAGGAGGCGGGAGGAGGGGGGGGGGGGGGGGGGGGGGTTACAGGTACTGACTATAGTTATGTACCGCAGTACAGTAGTGGTCCCTGTATAGTGCCGGTATGTATGTATGCGCGGGCCAACAATAGCGGCACTATTATAGCGGCAACCGGCACTATCAATAATAGCACACTGACACACTGGTTATTATCCCATCTGTGCGAAAGCGACTATTTCACAGGCACTAGTATAACGAGTAGCCCGTGCTACTCATCCGGCACTCTAGCGGGATGGAGGGACCTCTACTGTTATGGCATACGAGTAGCACAGTCCAGTGTAGTGTACTTTAGTGGCAGGTATAGTATCGAATAGTGCAGCGCAGCCCAGGGCAGTGCCGTGTACATTCCGTTGTCATCATTACAGCAGCACACCAGTCGCAGTCGTACGCGATGCAATGTCGTTTTCGTGTATATACTGTACCTCGAGGTAGGCCGGAAAGGGACGGACTTGACGCCGCTGACGACGTCCCTGTACAACCGCAAAGCGCTGTCCACCGCATCGTTCACCTGTGTGCACACGGCGCACCGGTACACCAGCGGACCAGAGTAACCGAAAACAACAAAGAAATCGGTATACGTTCCCACCAATCAAAAGAAGAAAACGAGACGTACGCGTACGTACGTATATACGTACGTTCATTCTCGGACCGATATCAAAGGCAGAGGGCTGGGACAATCACACCAATCAAAATAGAGCAAACGCCATACACAAACCGTGAAGGCAGTTTTGGCATTCAACAAATTCAAACATACAGAGAAATGGAAAGGCACTCGACCAATCGAAGAAGAAAACGAGACGTGCCGTACCTATCGACGTCGACCGATTAACCCCTTTAGAACCGCAGTCCCGTTTTGGGGGCAAACTACTTGAAATTTGAGAGGTTTGTCCCCAACACGGGACTGCGGTTCTAAAAGGGTTAAGGGCAGCGGGCGGGCTGGAATTTTCCAACCATTCAAGAGATAGCAGCGGCACATATATACCGCGGAAAGCGCTTCGGCATCGCAAGGGTGTGTACTCGATCGTTCTTCGCTGAATCACGGAGAGGGGGCCGAGCAAATGCCTTACAGGGGCGGTGGCTTACTTTCTAAACTCATATAGCTCACCCGAAAAATGCGCTAGAATAGTCGTAACACCACGTACCGTTTGCACAATAATATTCAATCCAAATGGTCCTTAGATGTCGTCCGGGAGAGTGATGTATTATGCTCTACATTCTACAGGCCGATAGTTGTTAGCAGCACCCCCCATATATCGGGGCATTTGCTTCAGCCAAAAAGTTGAACTATGTACTGTAGTATGTTTTCGGAGAGCTCTAATATAGATCATATATTTCAAACAACAACAAACACACTCTGTTTGGCATTGGACACCTTCCACGCGTATCGGACCCACAGATCAGATAAATCAGATATAGCGGATATATCAGATGTACAGCATCAGATAGATTAGATAGATCAGATAGATCCTAGCCCGCACATTACGTGAATCTTGTTCAGGATCTGTTCAGTACAGACCCAACCCAGGAAACTTATGCGAAAACCACGCAGATTGTTACGGGTCCCACCCGAGCAACATTACCTCCTTGTACATCATACAGATCATACAGATCAGGACTACCCTGGAAAATCTACTGCAGATCATGAGCTGTCCCAGCTGCGCAACCCTTCCGCTTGTGGAAGCTTCGAGCAATGCAAAACCGACGCGAAACCCAGCACTTTTGCGGGTAAATGGACAAATCATGAAGAGAGGAGGGCAACGAGTCGAGAGATATACTCAAAGCAATAAAAAATAGAAAAGGAAAAAAATTAAGCAACAATCAGCCGAGCTACGATCAACGCAATCGACCGATCACCTAACGAGAAAGCAGCAGCAGCAGCAGCAGCAGCAGCAGTCCGACATGCTGCACTAGACCAGTCAAGAAAAGAAAAACAACAGGTGGAGATACTATTAATAGACTGGCCCAAGAAGAGGAAGCAATCGGGTCGAGATACAGGACAAACCACAGAAAACGGAAACCACAGGAAGAAACCAGTCGAAAAAGAGGAAAACAGCAGACCAGCAAAAGAAAAACAAAACAACGCGTAGCTACAGCAGATAAATCGAAGAAGCGGTGAATCAACCGAGGGCGAGGAAAGCCGTCGGAACGAGACGTTGGGCCAATCCGAGACCAGGGAATAACGTGCCGGGAGACCGCTGTAAACGAACCAAATCAGGAAACAGTGGACGAATGGAAGAACAGGAGAACAACAGGTAGATACGCTACGTAGACCAATCAAAAAAGGAGGAAAGAAGCGGGCCGAGATATTAGCCGAAAAAGAGAGAGGAAAAAACCGAGCGGCGATGACCATCAGCAAATGGAGCTAATGAAAGGAATTAAGGTCAGGGTGCATGATTTGGCGTGTGCCTTATATTAGGGAGCAGCTACGTACCAAACAGCGGCACGCTAAAAGAGTCGGCGGTCGTTGGTGTTTACGAGATCAAGCGCCCAAGATATGAGGAAAGCAAACGAGCGATGAACCAAGCCATCGAAATATCAAGCAAGAGATCAAACAAGAGCGTAAGCAAGCGATCGAGCGAAGACGCAAGCAAGCGAGGGGGTAGGCAACCGATCCTTTGCAAATGCAAGCGCGCACGCGATCAAGCGAGAAACGCAGGCAAGCGAGCGAGTAGAAAGGCAAGCGGAAGCGAGCCAGCAAGAAAAGCAAAAGAAAGCCAGCAAGCAAGCAAACGCAAGCAAGTAAACCCAAGCAAGAAAACGCAACCCGGCTAGCGAGCAAGCGGTCAAGCTGTCAAGCAACGAAAAAAAAGCAACGAAGCGAGCAAGCAAGGTACCAAGTGAGCAAGGAATCCCTTCGAGGAGTAGAGATGAAATCATTAACTGAGTAGGAGAGCAAGAAATCAACCGAGGACCCCAAGCAACCAGTCGAGCAAGCAAAGCAACCAACCTACCAACCAACCAACCACCCAACCGAGCTACCAACCAACCAACCAACCAGCCAACCTACAAACCGACCAATCAACCAATCAAGCAAACGATCAACTGACCAACCATGGAACGGAGCAACAATCCAACCAATAAACCAACTAACCCGTCAACCAATATATCAACCAACCAACCAACAGACCGACCAATCAGCCAACCAATCAAGCAAACGATCAACCAAACGACCAACCAACAGACCAACCAACAAATCAATCGATCGACCGACCAACCAACCGACCAACCAATCAATCAACCAACCCACCAGTCGAACCAATCAATCAGTCAACCAATCAACCAACTTGAGTCACCTTGAAAAGAACCCCCAGCATCTCCGCGTCCCCTTCCCCATTCGCCTCGATGAGGCCTGCTATCTTCGGCCCCGCCTGCTTCAAGTTTTCCACAACCTCCGCCGTGATGTCCGAATCGCGCACCTTTCGAAGCACCACACGGCACAAAAAGTGTTATGACAATACCAGGTACGTACGTACAGATAAGACAGCTCTACAACTGTACCTGTGGCACGAGGCAGCACTTATCAGCGCAACCATCGTCCGACACGATATTCCCGAAGACTTTTCGTCAAGAATTTTGTCCCGAAAAAACGCAGGAGCAGTCCTTAAAAGGGTACCAATTGAGATGTCAGTCCTAAAAGAGGTACAAATTGATAATCCAGTCCTAAAAGAGGTACAAATTGGGAGTGCAGCCCTAAAAGAGGTACACATTGAGAGTGATGTCCGCTGTCCCAAAAAGAGGTAATGTGTGTGCGTGTGTACAAGTTGAGAGCTCAGTCCTCAAAGAGGTACAAATTGGTAATCCATTCCTAAAAGAGGTACAAATTGGGAGTGCAGTCCTAAAAGAGGTACACATTGAGAGTGCTGTCCCAAAAGAGGTACAGTGTGTGCGTGTGTGCGTGCGCGGAAGTACGAGTGTGACCACGCTGCGAGCGCGTCGTTTGGGCACACCCCAAACATACACTCTCTAAACACTGAGTTCGAGCAGAGTCATTATTTCTACAACACCAGTGTAAGGGTGCCACTAAAAAGTCGAGCAATGTACGAGCTGGACCAGCCAAAAAATGGGCAAACCATCGGCACGTCGTATCTCGTGAACCACTACGAACTAGGACTCGAAATTTGGAGGCACTAGACCTGACACAACACTGCAGGCGCAGAATATATATATAATAATATATATATAGAACTACATACTTAGATCACAACCCCTGAGCTTGCTCGGTTGGTGCATCCCTGGCCTCTCAGAGCTCCCACTTCCAAACCGCCTCCTTTCATTACTTGCCGGACCTTTCCAGCAGTTCTTTGTTTTCTCGGTCCTTTCTTCCTTTTTTCTTCTTTCGTTTCGTGTGCGTGCGTGTTCTCCGTGCACGGCATCGCGGGAGGACCCGGCACCGTCGCGGGTGTCAGCGGGTGCTGGCGGGTAGAGGGGGGGTTGCAAGGAGCGCGGTCGCCGCTTTCGTGCCTAGGCGTCGCGTGTGCCTCGAGACACGAGGGATGCATGAACGGGCTTTGTCTGGCTTCGATTTATGATTGTTGATAGAGTATGTACGAGTTTTGAAGGTCGTTCGGGAGGGCAAGATAATATTCAAGCGGTGCTTATTTTTGCGACCACGCTACAGTTGAAAGAGGGAGGTGTGCAGTTTGAACACCAACGTTATCGAGCTGGCGAACGACGGCCACGGTGAGCACCGGGCTTCACGCGAGGCGGGCAACGGGGCTGATTGTGGCAGAGAGTGATAAAAGCTTTACCCGGACCGAATCGGTGGCGAGGTGGTCGCGAGAGGGGCGGGCGGCGTACGAGGCTGAGAGGGAAGCTCTTCTGTGCGATGTTTTCTTTTCTTCTTTTCGACCGGGTGTAAGGTGTTCCAATCAGACAGAAAAATACTACACGAGAGGGGACGGGGATTGTTTTTCCTTTCCGAGTTTTCGGTTTCATTTTCATTGTTTTTGCTGCTGTGCCGTGCTGTGCTTTCGCTTTCTTCGTACATACAGTACAGACATAGAGCATATCGAAAGAAGAAAATAATTACAGACAGTAGTACCCTACCTGGGGTATGTACGTACGTACGACATCCGCGACGCGAAGGGTATATGTGGCATCCAAGCTGACGTCGGAGCTGTTTTTTCCTGAAGCATGGCGGCGGGACTCTTGGCATTATCAAGTCGCCGGTTTGCAATTGCGATCCTTGCAAAAACTAAACTCAATCGTGGACCTCTGTTCGCTTCGCATAATTTGATGTGCTTTTTCCCTTCCTGAGCGAACGTAGCGGGCGGCGTAGGCCGCCCGCGGAGCGAAGCGCCTTGTAGGTATTCAAACTAAGACATTTTTATGTTTCGACTCGATCTCGACGAGATACTGGCGAAAACTTGAAAACACCAACTTTTCAACCCAAAATTCGTAAAGAAATCGTCGTTCCCGACCAAGGCGAAAAAAAGGTGGGGACATAGCTTAACCCCTTTAGCACCGCACTCCCATGTGTGGGGACAAAACACTCTAATTACAAGTAGTTTGTCCCCAAAACGGAGCTGGGGTCCTAAGAGAGTTCCTACGAGAAGACCGATATTTGTCTCAGTGCCCAATTCGCCACCCATCAAGAGATATCGCCTGAACACAATATCCATACATAACATGAGTAGTTACGATCACTTTCTGCTTTTCTGCGATGCCACGTTCAAATTTGCAAGTTTCGGCCTGAAAAATAATATCTGTGTCTGCACGACATATGCAAACAAACGCAACGCGAGCTCTTTTATTTTCCAGACAAGCTACGGCCGCTTCGGTATTTCCCTGGATCTTTGTATCGGTCTTATCTCCCGAACAAAAAAAAAAAAAAAAAAGGGCTTGCTTTCCATTCATGGGTTGGTTGCATGATCAACACCGACCGTGTCAAAAGGTCGCATCCAAATACGTAGTATTGAGCGGGGCGTGAAAAACACCCGATTTGGCAGCACCTCGGCTGGCCCGGCTCGTATTTATTTCGGGGGGAAAAAAAAAAATCTCGACTGCCTACCTACGTACCAGGTATACAGCAGATGTTTCCGAAAGCACATCAAATAATGTTTCGGCATTGGCCCTTCTTTAGGGCCGCAGTCCCGTTTTGGGGACAAACTACTCACAATCTGAATGGTTCGTCCCCAAAACGGGACTGCAGTCCTAACAAGGGCTAACCTTCCCCTTCAGGAAAAGTTAGCACCCCTGTGTGCCACGCTCCTTAACCCTTTTTAGGGCCACAGTCCCGTTTTGGGGGCGAACTACTTGAAGTGTGCCGGACATTGCGAAAGGGACACGAGCACGAGACACCGCCCACAGCCGAGCGAGAGGCCTAGCCTAGACTAAGCCCACTCTACTAGACACAACACACACTCATACAGCTTCACAGTTAAATCATCAGCAGATGGATCGTCTACAGATCTACATACACAGATCCTCGCCTGCCTCTATGAGATGCAGCGCAGGATCTACCAGGTATCTGTCAAGTACAGATCCAACCCAACATCTATCTGTCAAGTACAGATTATAAGGCTCCCACCCGGCAACTTAAACTATAGCTTAACCAGACCATACAGATCAGGGATCTATCTGGTCTACTGTCGATCACCCGTCCAATGTGTTTACACTTTCACACAAAAACGTTTACCAGGTGAACATAAAACACAGCGCCCACAAGACAGAAGAAAAAAAACGTCCCTCTCTCCCTCCCTCCCTCCCTCCCTCCCTCCCTCCCTCCCTCCCTCCCTCTCTCCCTCCCTCTCTCCCTCCCTCTCTCCCTCACTCTCTCCCCCTCTCCCTCCCTCCCTCCCTCCCCTCCTCACCTCATCGCGCGACTCCGCGGCGTGCAGCACTTGCTCCAGCATCTCCGAACACGAGGCTCCCGTCGTGACGATCTCCCGGTCAGACACTGTTTCCAACATCACGAGGGCGAAAGAACCCGGATAGCACCGATCGCACCATGTTGGGCGACGGGGGGTGGGAGTTAGCGGAGAGGGGGGGGGTTAAAGAGACGGAGTATTCGGGGGGCGCGGGGAGGGGGGAAGGGTGTACTCGATAGGAGAGATGTACTCGATCTCATGCATGGCCGTAGTCGTATGACCATAGACCCTCGCACCCCTACAATGCCGGGACGGAGCATGTCGGGTTTGCACCGACCAGGCAGACATTGCTTGCACCAAGCGCGAAGCGCCGTGAGGTGTCTGGCGAGTCGCATGAAGGGTGAGCTGCATCCTACAAAGAACCGCTTTTGAGGCGGACTTGCATATGGATGACAGCTTCAAGGAGTTGGGGGGGGGGGGGGGGGGGGGGGGTTAAAGAGACGGAGTATTCGGGGGGCGCGGGGGGGGGGGGGGTGTACTCGATAGGAGAGATGTACTCGATCTCATGCATGGCCGTAGTCGTAGGACCATATACGAGGGGGGGGGGGGGGGGGTGGCGTACTCCTCTGTTGCTTGCCTGCCTTAGTCGTTCGACCATTCACCACGCATCCCTTTCGAGACAGAGGGGAAGGGGGTACACGGATGGTACACGGATGGGGGGTAGGGATGCGGGGGGGGGGGGGGGGTACTCATGATCACCATAGGGGGTGAGGGTGGGGGAGATAAAAGAGGGGAAGGCGTGCCGGGGTAGCGGTCGGGGGGGGCGGTGTACTCAAGATCATGCATGGCTGTAGTCGTATGTATGACCATAGACCCTCGTATCCCTACAATGCCGGGACGGAGCACGTCGGGTTCGGGGGGGGGGGGGGCGGGGGGTAGAGGGAGGGGTTGAATGGAAACTAGCCTCCGGAGAAGCGAATGGAAGGGCAGAAACGCCGGGCAGGAAGAAGGCGCAACCAAAAGCGAAATAAGAAGAAAAAAAAAAGGGAGGGGCAAGGGATTCGTGTCAGAGCCGAAAAAAAAGCCAGAAAAAAAAACACACACACACATACATACACAGGCGCACACACACACTCCCGCACCTGACAACGAGCTCAGCTCGGGCGATCCCTCCCCCACGCCCCTCCGTGAAGACCCTCTCGTCGAATAATCCCCCGCCCCCCCTCCCCCCCGCGCCCCCGCCCCCCCTGCCCTGCGCCTAGAGGATGAAGGTTGGTCGAGAAGGCTTCCCGCTCCCGGGTCAAGCACGGGGGGTCTGTCAGACTGGTACTGCTCTGAAAACGGCAACCCTTCCGCCCTCAGCTCGTGGTAGGTTTCCACAAACAGCGGGAATTCTTGCTGGAGGCGGTAAACGGAGGGGGGACACGGGGGGGGGGGGGTTGGAAAAAGCGTATTGTATTATTTCTATACAGCGATGCACAGCATGGAAGGCATGTCTATGGATGTTTTTATGGGGCACGAGGGGATGGACGTTTTTATGCGAAATGTCGCACGCAGATATTGTCCTGTATTCGCGTGTGTAGGAGTTAACGTGCATCATCTGCGGCCGCTGCAGAGGGGGTCGAGCGTTCGCGCGAAGCGGCGTTCACAGAGGCTGGGGCATCCTGCCGCTGTCCGAGAAGCTTCACATCTCTAAGCAGGTAATCGATTCCCACTTCCATCATCTGCAGTACCGAGTACAGCGGTAGTAGCTATTCCCGATTTTGTGTATATGATTGAATACCGGTAGCTCGTGTCATGCCCTTCGCGATGTACCTTCAGTAGCTTCAGCAGCACGTGTGTTTCCTGGGCTGATCATATGCTCCCCAGGTTGGACAAGTACGACGCAGATCCGGCACGGCCTCTCACAACGGTAGCTGAGGAACTGATAGATTATATATCTGTAGATCATGATCTATCTGCAGATCGTCTATTTGCTCGAGGTGTGCTCGAGGTTTGCAAGTTCGCATGCAAGCGTCCCCACGGGACAATCGGAGCCAGGAGCGGGCCCACTATTACGGGGGACCATAGTAAATAGGACCTATGGTACACACAGAAAACTATACATTTATTACTGCTCACTCACAATATTTGGTACTATTTACTATGGACCCCCGCAATAGAAGAGGTACAAGACAGAAGTTTTGGGTAACATACAAGCAACAAGGACGAAAAAGAAGCAAGCCACGCAAAGGATAACAAAGAAGAGGCGTTCTACTACAGATTTTCATCCAATTTTTTCTGAGGCTCCTCACGTGAGAAGCCCCATGGCCCACGTATGGAAAACTTGTCATTTTTCGGAGCAAGATTTGCGTTCCGACGATTTTGGGTTAAGAAACCCCCGTCATCCAGAAAACATTTTAGCGAAAATGTGCTACCTCTATCGTGCACCTTCGTACGGCTACGTACGGCATCGACATGAGGGTACATGTACAGGACGGACGCTGCCTGCCGTCGATGTCAACGCAGGGGCGGACACCCCGGCCAGGATATATGTTGTGTGGTCATGTTCTGCAAAGTACACATCGCGGTGGATCGCTATATACCTCGGGTCTATTACAGGACGGGCCGACAGACCTTGGGTGACCTTGGAACATGTGGGTAATGAGGCGTTACTGTCTGCACGGGCTTTCGTTGATGCCAAACTACTCACGAACTGAGGCAACGACGGAAACGTTGCAACAGCAAATTTTGGGGAAAATCAAAAGGCGGGGACACAAGAAAGGTGTCCCCGGGGGTGGAGAGAAGGCCTCGTGGTCGCAAAGACTGAGAGTAAAATCCCCCCACCCCCATCTACATCGACCCTGCAACCAGCACCGGAAAAAAGAAGGGAAGCGGGAAGGCGGGCGGGAATGTATACCAAGCCCGCCCTCCAGCCCGCCCGCCCGCCCGCCCGCCCGCCCGCCCGCCCGCCCGCCCGCCCGCCCCTCGTGCGGTGCGCGAAGCACGCCGACACCGCCGTCAGTTTTCACCGTGTCCGTTTTACCGGCACAAGATACTCTCAGCGACGGGGTGCCGCGTTGACTCTCGGGGGAGTCAACGCGGGGGTAGGTGCCGTCCAACACTCGATCAACCCTATTAAGGCAAAAACTGCGGTGCAGTTTTTTAGGGGGGGGGAAACCACTGGGAACAAATTGAGAGGCTTGTCCCCAGAACGGGGGGTTGTGTTATCTTATCACCCTATTACGGGGGACCATAGTTAATAGGACCAAAAGTTGTTAGTAAAAATAGGGAAACATAGAGGTTTTGGTGTGTACCGTAGGTTCTATTTACTATGTTCCCCCGTACTAAAAGGGTCTCGGGACGGCACACCCCTGCAGACGGGGTTTCCAAGTTACGTGTCTGCACAACGGGGATAAGAGTGCAAAATAAAAAAAAATCGAAGGAAAAGAGTCTATGGCAAGACATCGACGACAATTTTTCCAAAATATCGCCGTTTTGTCGTGATGTGTGCGCCCCCACTGGTTCGGGAGAATGAACATCGGCTCGGAAATTCATCGCAAGGGGTGTGTTGTCCCATCACAGGGGGTGTGATAAATTATCACACCCGGGTGATATATTATCGCACGTGCTATACCGTAGTAAGCCCTGGGTGAGAGCTCTCCTTGGCCCGGACTAAAGCAACGGCTAATTGATTTAAGAAATAAAAGCATAATACATACCCTGGTACCTGGTATACGAGTATATACTCGGAAAAAAAGGGAAACAAGGGAGTACAAAGAAAATAAAAACATAAGAACTCACCCGTCGAGGCAAAAACGCCTCCCCCCAGCCCTGGATGACGTCCAGCGATTGGTCGGCGACCGCCAAGCTCTCCCTTCCCGACTTGTACGATTGGGTCTTGTTCGGCAACCCCGTCATCGTCGTTACCATCATCGTTGTCGTTGTCGTAGTAGTAGTGGTTTGGTGTCGTCGTTCCAATAATTCGATGATTTTTTGTTTTTGGGAATCGTAGAGGGAGGGAGGGAGGGAGGGAGGGAGGGAGGGAGGGAGGGAGGGGGGGAAATGAAGTGACGGGGGGCGATTCTGAACCATTGCAAAACACAGTATGCCCTGTCTGCACCTCTGTTTTCATCACACCGGGTATCTCTCGTATCTTCCCTTAGTCCGTCCTCCCTCCACCCTTCGCTCTCTCTCTCTCTGGCCGTCTCAACATACATGCTGTTCTCCCTCCCCTCCTCCTCCCCTCCTCCTCCCCTCCCTCCCTCTCTCTCTATACGACTACGACCATGCATTACAATAGTGTCTGAGGATCATGGTACGTACTGTAGTTATATTAGTTTTTCTATTTTCCTGAGGTATTATTTCACTCCGGAGATATTGGAGTCTATCCCGTGATCACGCATTGGATCTTGAAAATTGCTCGATCAGGAAACAACAACAACAACAACAACAACAACAACATGACGGTGAGTACCGCAACCCCCCTGCTGCCATCACAAGCGGCTCTTAGCGAGATGCAGCTCGCCTTTCGTGCGGCTCGCCCAACACCTCGCGGCGCTTTTCGCTTGATGCAAACGAGCAATGCCTGTCTGGTCGGCTAAAGCCCGACCCGCTCCATCCCGTCATTGTGTATATAGGGATGCGAGGGATGGTCATACGGCTACTGGCCATGGCATGAGTACACAACCCCCCCCCCCCCCCCCCCTCTCCCCCCTCCGCCTCCACAACTCCGCGTTTATCTCACCCTTGCTATCTTCGCCATGGCCACCATGAAACGCTCGGACGCCACCTCTCGGTGCACGGGGTCTCCACAGTTCTTCACCAGCGTTTCCGCCAGGGTCAGAGAAACCGACAGAACGCGCAGATTCCCCGAGCCGAGCTTCTTGCGCAGTACTCGGATAACCTCCGTCAGCCTGCGGTGTACACGAGTGCATTGCCATGCGTGCGTATACATGTTACGCAGCAGCGGGAGCAGGACTACAGCGTTAGTTTAAACACGAAAAACAAAAGCAAAACGCCTCCGCTGTGCGGTCGTTAAATACCGTGAAGGCGGGACCGATTCCGAAAAATACGTAAATACCAGGAAAACATTATGAGCCCTTTCTGCGCTACCAGAATAGTCCGGCCATTCCATCCCCTACTGATCAAAGCCTTCTACGGTATACACTACGATACATGTTCATCCTAAATTTTCTGAGGCTCCTCACTTGAGGAGCTCCACACCCCCCCCCCCCCCCCCCGAAAACTGGCTTCAGCAAAAATCAAATTGCATCCCGATGAAATAATCCCATGGATCAGGTATGCAAAAACGTCATTTTTCGAAACAAAATTGGCATTCCGACGATTGTGGGTTAAGGATCCCCGTCATTCAGAAAATATTTTATCGGAAATGCGCTACCTCTGTCGTAGAACGCGTCGCCCTTCTACGGTATATACTACCGATCTGGGCGGAAGTATACAGAAGACCAAGCGGTCCTAGATATACCTGGCTGGCATACGATACCAGGTGCCGTAGCAGGGCGAGGTATATAGCTTGCAAAGAAATGACCTGGTTATGATAGAGGCAGCACATTTCCGCTAAAAATGTTTCTGGATGACGGGTCTCCTTAACCCAAACTCGTCGGAATGCTATTCTTGTTTCGAAAATTGACGTTTTCGTATACTTGGGCCATGGGATTATTTATCGGGATGCAATTTGACGTTTTTTTGCTGAAGCCAGTTTTCGGGTGAGGTATGGAGCTCCTTGAGTGAGGAGCCTCAGAAACTAAAGCTGAAAGGGTGAACCTCTATCGTAGAACGCCAAAGATGAGTTTCGACGAAATCTTCAATCTCACAGCTGACCGTTTTTTGTTCATTTCGTACGAAATATACGACAAGCAGGGGTGCGTTTGGCCGGCTGACAATAACAACGGTCGACTCTTGACCGTCGCAAGACCAAGTTGGTAACACGCCTAAAACTTTCCTTTTTTGGTATAGGGAAAATAGACTCGAAACTCAAAACGATCAAGTCGAAACGAAAGAATCAAAAATGGAAAACGTCGCAACACGGAAAAAAAAAAAAAAAAAGTTACTCGCAAAACGAAAAGTCATACACCAAAAAAATCGCGAAACGAAAAAGCCATACCAGGTACTCGTTTGTATGTACGAACAAACATTTTTTCCCCCAGAAAAACGAAAAAGTTGAATAAAACCTGCTATTAATAGTATAGACATACAACATGCCAAAAACGCCACGACTACAAAAACATCAAAAAAACGAAGAAACAAAAAAACGTGTTCATGAGATTTTGCCGAAAATGAACAAAAAACTTACACCACGGGGTCCCTCTCGCGGTTGAGGCCATCGACGATTTGCATGTTTAAAGTCCAGTCCGGGGAGATGAGCATCTCGCTGCAGGCGTTATCCACCAGCTTCATCAAAGCATCTGCGGAACAATGAAGCAGCAGTATTGTGATAGTGTGGTTAGTACTGTAGTAGTAGTAGTAGTATAGTAGTAGTAGTAGTAGTAGTAGTAGTAGTAGTAGTAGTAGTAGTAGTAGTAGTAGTAGTAGTAGTATTAATAGTAGTAGTAGTAGTAGTAGTAGTAGTAGTAGTAGTAGTAGTAGTAGTAGTAGTAGTAGTAGTAGTAGTAGTAGTAGTAGTAGTAGTAGTAGTAGTAGTAGTAGTAGTAGTAGTAGTAGTAGTAGTAGTAGTAGTAGTAGTAGTATTAGTAGTAGTAGTAGTAGTAGAAGGAGCAGGAGGAGGAAACCCACCAATAGGTGTGCAAACAAGATCCAACTTTCGCTCCGTGTAGGAAAACCGGTGGAAATAAATAAGAATGCAGGGCCTTCTAGCCCTTATCCTCGACGTACCTGGTACCTGGTACCTGGTATGTTTATTTTTTTTCCCTTCCGATAATTTACCACTTTTGACGGGATAGAAAATTTGCAACTATATTTTCTGCACTATATCTCATCCATGGTAGGTCAACTTATTATTGCGAGGGGCCAGAGTAATCAGGACCCATGGTACAAATATGCACAAAAAACTACCAGGTATACCAGTATACTCCCGTAGTTAGTGAAAAATATAGATAATATTTGGTCCTGATCAGGACTCATCGTATACAAAAAAAACTATATATTCCAGTATTTTAGTCATAATATTCAGCATTTTTAGTAATAATATTTGGTCTCAATCAGGACTCTTCGTATTATACGAAAAAAACTACAGTATACAACGTATCTATTCCAGTATTTTAGTCATAATATTCCAGTATTTTTAGTACTAATATTTGGTCTTAATCAAGACTTATCGTATGATATAAAAAAAAAGTACGAATCTATTCCAGCATTTTAGTCATAATATTCCAGTATTTTTAGTAATATTATTTGGTCTTAATCAGGACTCATCCTATTATACAAAAACAACTACCAGGTACGTATCTATTCCAGTATTTTAGTCATGATATTCCAGTATTTTTAGCAATAATATTTTGTCCTGATTACTATGTCCCTATCGTGATATTATTGCGGGGGACCATAGTAAATAGGACCAAATATTGTTATTACGGGAGACCATTGTTAATAGGACCTATGGTATACACAAAAACCTCTATATTTAACCGTTTTTACAGACAATATATGGTTCTATTAACTATGGTCCCCCGTAATAGTAAAAATATGTAAATGTACACTGGTAGGTTTTTATATGTGCCATTGGTCCTATTAACTATGGTCCCCCGTAATAGGTCAATGGTGAAGCCAGTTTTGTACTACTTTTTACGGGGGACCAAATGAAACAGGACCTACGGTACACACAAAAAAAAAACTATCTAAATCGCTATTTTTACCAACAATATTTGGTCCTACTTACTACGGTCCCCCGTAACAGAAGTGTCGTAGCCATGGCGGAATGAAATAGCAAGCGATTTTGTGACTTTTTGGCGCTGCTGGTTCGCCACTCATTAATAGACTTCACGAAAAACACCTCGTGCGTCGTTTCTGGCCGTCGACGACCTGCTGTCTGGTGAACCCGACGCCCTCGTACACACCAAAAAAAAGCGTGACTCGATTTTGTGGGCTGCCGTTGCTCGTCGGGGGGGGGGTCGGGCTGCAGCTATATACCTGCGGGCGTGAAGTACAAACTTCAGCCGTGGATTTCTTTTGGTTTCATCTTGTGCCTTCCGCGCTCCTATAGTGTCGACCGCAAACTGCTGCAACACCCCAAAGTCGAGGTGTGTAGATAGTACGGGAGGCCAATCTCGAGAGAAATCGCAAGATCACGGGCTGCCACAAGCTATAAAAACGATAAGCTGATGAAACACCCGTTCCCTGCTTTACAAGGCGCGAACCAACCGAAGCCCCAAATTGCAGCGTGTCAAAAGCAGCGGCGTAACCAAATTGCACCCAAAAGGTGACGTGGAGATCCGATATCGAGATTCGAGTAACCCGAAAATCCGGGGGTGCGGTGGGGTGGATAATGAATAAGTGCCCCCCGAAGCCGTGAACCGTTTTCTCCACCCGAGGTTGGTGTTGGATATCGCATAGACAAGTTCGACATATCGAAACATCGAATTTCGATATGTGATGGTACCTGGTACATCGTTTCAAAATTTCCGACATACCGAAATATCGGATGTGTTTGCCCCTCCATCCCCTGGCATCCCCCGTGTTTTTTACCGTTAATTGGTACTGAACGAAAGCTTCGATTTTATCGAATAACGAAATCGTACGTATCGATTACTTCTTGCGTTTGTCGGTATCGTATCGAACTCGAAATATCGGTTATCGGTATCGTATCGAACTCGAAATATCGATTATCGGTATCGTATCGAACTCGAAATATCGATTGTATCGAAGTCGAATAGTAGGTAGCGATTATCGGTATCATCGTATATAACTCGACTATCGACCATCAGCATCGTATCGAAACTCGAGTATCGTCTATATGTGTCGTGTCGAGCTCAATTATCGCTTATCGGTATCGTATCGAACACGATCATCGTTTATCGATATTCAGCACTGTCCGAGATAGGCACAAGTTTTCAGGGGCACAAACTACAAACTACGCGGCAGAAAAAAAAGACCCCAACGCAAAAACACTCACAAGATTAGGACAACGAAACGCGGACGGCCGTACTGGATACGAAATTTTGAAAAAAAAAACAAAAAAAAAAAACACACACACACACATACATACAACATGTGAGTAAAATACCAGACATATGTTAAAAGGGACCGAGCGACCGGTACCGCCATCAACCCACATACAAGTGATCACAAATTACCACAAAAAAGGGTGACCAAAACGTCGCGACACGTTCACCACGACTATAACGACGATCAAGCCAAGGTGTCAGGAGACATGTCAAGCAAGGCGAAACGTGCGCCGTCAAGGGCTTAGGGCCGCTTGTTCCACACTAGAACCTAGTAGTTCGGTGTCAAGTCAAGGCATGTCAAGGCAAAGCCCCGTCTGTCAAGGGGTGAAAGTGCTGTCTCCTGACATATTTGCGATCAAGCAAAAACACAAGCGACCGCAAGCAAGCAAAACAGAAACGACACCACAAGCGACTTACGGCGGTCTACCAAGGTACCATGATACTAACGCGCAAAAGACATCACACCACCCCCGGCCGATGTTTTCCTCGGGCGGCTATTCTCGACAGCGGGGAGAGCGCTACCACAAAGCGACACGCCTACTTGTGAAAACATGTCGACGAGTTCATTTCCAAAGCCATCCTTGTCGTCTCCGGCATTCATCTCTCGTGGGGTGTGCAATTTCATCACCCGTGTGATACGGCGGTAAACCACAGCAGTTGTGCTGGCCCCTGTACAAGTTAGTTAGTGCCGATTGGGTATAATAGTGCGGCTGCCCGCTTTAGTGCCGGTGAAATCGCTTGGCGCATATGGGATTAACTATTAACCAGTGTGTCAGTGTGCTATGAATAGTGCGGGCTGCCGCTATAGTGCCGTTATTGCTGACTGGCGCATGCATACACACCGGCACTGTCGTAGAGGGACCGGCACTACCGTGCAGCAAAAGGGACGACAAGTGGCCAAAAAGGGACGAACGACGACGAGTGACCACGAGCGACCCGCACGCCCACACACACGCGTTGCCAAGTGGCCATAAACGACCGCAAGTTGCGCATCACGCACCACAAACCACTGCTCTGTTTGTTGCTCTGGTTTTCTTATAAAATACGAGTACTCGCAACTACTTGTGAATCATCGTCGTAATCTCTGGATACTCTTGTGCATCTCTAAACACCCGGTGCTTACAAGAGTCATGGTTGCAAGAAAACGGTACCCTGGTTGTCTAGCTCACGTAGTGAGCGGCATGTTTTACAGTGTCGTAGCCAACCGACGCCAACCCAACCTATATAAAATAGGGAGGGGGGGGGGCTCAGCCGGGGAGGGTTGAATATGGCTCACTTCGACCGCCTCACTTCACCAGCCGACTTAACGATTACACTTTTAATAAGTTGGTTGGCTAACGGCACCTACCGACTACCTGGTACGAATAGTTATTGCAGGTAGTCGTGAATACTGACGAATCAGAGCTACTGCTTGTAGCTGTAGCATTTCCGCGGTTGTAATGACCGAGCCGCTTCCGCTTCAATTCGCGGTTGCAAGATATTGAAAGTACAACACACCCATCACGCGTCCCACGCGAACGTCCTTCGTACATATAACAACATCACACATCCCCGCAAAATTTCACCAACAATCAGTTTGTCACTGCTGCTGTTGTGGAACTGCTGTGAAACTGCTGCGCAGCGCAATGCAACAACTGGCGCCGACGACGCGTAGCGCGTAGCAGCGGAAGGAGGTCTTCGCGTTTTCATAATTGTCGTGAACGTTTTCGAAGCGATGCGCCTTCACTCCTGGTGGCATCTGTCACATGCCACCAAAAAACGTTCATTACGTCACGAAACAGCAGTACTTCATTTTTTTGGCACAGCCAAGTGTTTGTTTCGTTGCTTCGCGCGAAAACAACAAAAACACGAAACAAAAAACAATTTTCACGACTTCGCGTTTCGTCAAAAAGTTAGGCTGTACGTACACACGCAATGTTATCCCGGTAAGGCAAAAAAATATGTACTATTACGGGGGACCATAATAAATAGGACCAAATATTGCTAGTAAAAATAACGAAATATATAGGTTTTTGTGTGTACCGTAGGTCCTATTTAATATGGTCCCCCGTAATATCAACATTTGATGGGACTAAAAATAAACAAGGGGGTGGGATGAGGAATACGACTATAGCCGAAAGAAAGCATCTCGATACATGCCAATACATATTGTAACAACAGTATGAAATATCTCTCTCCTATTTCAGAGACCTACGTATATACAGCAGTAAGAGAAGGGAGGGGGGGGGGTATCTCTATTTACAAGGCCTAGACGGGGGGGTGCGCTTAAACCAACTTCTTCTAAACAACATTAAAATGGCAAACAAAAAAACAGTGAAATATGTAGCCGTACTTTTTAATAAAATAAAACAGATATATCCCGACATCCCCCCACCCCACTGGCTTGTTTTTCATTCGAACATTTGTGGCGTCATTTTCTCACTTTGGTCCTCCGGCAACTATTACGGGGAACCATAGTAAATGGGACTAAGGTAAACACTAAAACCTAGGTATTTACCTATTTTCACTAACCATATTTGGTCCTATTTACTATGGTCCCCCGTAAATAAAAGGTATCAGAATGACAAGTGGTTTGGGTTTTCGTCAGGGGCCTTAAGTCACCAGTGAGCGGCAATCACCGGCAACGAAGCCGCAACATATACTCGTATACATATGAGGTTTCGTTTTGGTTTTGCGGTCAGTTGGCAACGTGTGTTGAAAAAAATACCTGGTAAAAAATGCCTCCATTCACACTGGAAACCCATGTTCCTTTGTTTTTCTTGGTGGGTCTAGCTCTCGAGCTCGCTTTTGACGGGGGAGTTTGTGCTATAACAGGTTCCGTGGTAAACAATGCCTCCATACACAATGGAAAACCCCTGGATGTTTTGTTTTTCTGGGTGGCTCTACAGCAGTAGGTCTCTGGCTAGACTCCTGTACCCCGCGCAGGTGACACGAAACAGAGGCTATCTCATGTTCGGTCGGGATTTTTCCGACGGTTTTCCTTGAAAGGGGGGATAAAAAGGATGCACCCCCCTGCACGTAAACGCCTTGCGGTACTTCCGGTAGCGGGAACGGCGAGCGGAAATGGTCTGCAGCAAAATTCGGTGATTACCGGTGCGTCACAGCTCTGGTTTTCATGGTGTTACATAACAACCCCTTTGCGGAACGAGATGGCGACGAAACAACGACACCCCTATTGATAGCGTTATCAGTTATCATAGTGTTGTCAGTTATCATACCTATACGATCAGTTATCATAGCGTTATCAGTTATCATAGCGTTATCAGTCATCATAGCCGTTATCGGTCATCATGGCGCTATCGGCCATCATAGCGTTATCGGTCATCAAAGCGTTATCAGTCATCAGAGCGTTATCAGTTACCATAACCCTGACCATAAGTTATCACAATGTTATCAGTTATCATAGTGTTATCATAGTGTTTCCAATTGTCATAATGTTATCAGCCATCATATAATAGTGTCATCAGTTATCATAAGGCTATCCGCCATCATATTAATAGTGTTACCAGCCACCATAGTGAGATCAGTTACCAACCGTCCACTACAACTGTGCGAGCGGCATGAGGGCGAGAACAAGCGCGGGTGAGGGTCGTCTTGTACCCCGCGCCTTACGGCTCCTTGCCTTCAACCACTGTAACCCGGACACCAACCCTTGTACGATCATTCCCCAATCCCTTGTACGATCATTCCCCAATCACGCCGTGGCCGTGGCTGCAATCGTCAATTTTTATACGTAGCCCACGAGGGTCAATCACGGGCGAAATCCGAGTATACCTGGTATATGCATAGCGCGAACCCCGACGAGGATTTTCGCAGTCCTCTCCTTCTATCTCTGCACGCGTGCTGCGATGTATAGAGGGAGCACTCTTTAACCCCTTTAGGACAGCAGTCTCGTTTTGGAGACAAACTACTCGAAATTTGAGCGGTTTGTCCCCAAAACGGGACTGCGGTTCTAAAAGGGTCAATATTCCTGGCTAGCCGGGATCCTTCACCCAAATATATATGGAATGCCATCAAGCGTTTTAGAATACCATTCCGTGATATACAGGTAGTGCGTGCACGACGTGGGGCTTTGGCATTGTTGAGCATCGGTTTCGCACTTTTTTTTGCTTTCCCTCAAAACCGGTGCACGACCAAAAAATGGGACCGCACCTCTAAAAACGGCAGCGCTTTTCACGGGTCATGACCCGACCCGCGGATTGGGTCAACAATGTTTCGAAGTATCACCAGTCAGGTCGGGTCGGGTCGGGTTGGGTCGGGTCGAGTCGGGTCACGAGGTTTCCAAACTTTCCTTGGTCGGGTCGGGTCGGATCTGGGCACCCTTTTACCCGGCCCGACCCGACCCGACCCGATTTGACCTGACCCGTGAGATCTGACCCGATCCGTGAAGAGCAAAACTGTAGAAAACACGAAAGAAAAACAAACCAGCGGGATGGAATTTTTCCGGACGAAGTTAAAAAAAAAAAGTTTTTTTTTTCAAATCACCAGGTGAGTACCAGGTACACCACAGTAGTGCCGGTCCCAGTAGAAGTTAGTTAGTGCCGATTGGGTATAATAGTGCCGGCTGCCCGCTTTAGTGCCGGTGAAATCGCTTGGCGCATATGGGATTAATTATTAACTATTAATAGTGTAGTATTACGGGGGATCATAATGGACCTATGGTATACATAACAACCTACCTGGTATATATTTAACCATTTTCACTAACAATATTTGGTCCTATTAACCATGGTCTCCCGTAATAGAGGAGCTATTGATAGTGCCGGTTGCCGCTATACTACTGTCGGTATTCTTGGCTGGCGCATGCATACATACCGGCACTTTTTTTGTTTTTGCTCATCCCATTCATTATCTTCGCACATGTTCTTCTCTCTCTCCTTCCCACTCGTAACTCAGATCCGGGGTCACATAGCAGGCTCTTCCCGCTCCCTTCCCGCTACGGTACGTGCCTTCATTTTTATCGCGAGAAGATTTCAGCCTTTTCTTCCCTCGTCGACTCGCATCGAAGTGTGCCTACCCACTATACAGGGACCACTGCTGCTGTATACCAGGTATCAGGTATATGTTTTCAACTTTTTCCTACCTGGTTTTAGATCAAATCCCCTCTATGAATTTGTGGAAGTACGGGGGAGAAGGGGTGCTTACTATAATACCAATATGATGGCTAAGTTGTATAATCGGATATGGAAAAACGAGTACTGGTACGCACCTAGGAGGTGGAGAGAAGGAGTAGCAGTAAACGTACTTAAGAAAGGAGATAAGGCTGACCCGGAGAACTATTGAGGGATAACGCTATTAAGCACAGTATGCCACACATTTCGTAAGATTTTGAACAATAGAAAGGGAACAATGGTGGAGAAGAAGCCAAAATAAGCGAAGGGCAAGCAGGGTTTCGGCCAAACCGTAGTTGCTTAGACCATGTACACACGTTAGGGAAGATAATCTAAGGTAGGAAAGCCACGGGGTTAAGACCTATGCCATTTTTTATTTATTTATTTTCAACAACACTCTTACTTTCCAGCCTTACTCGTGGGAGGTTTACCCTCAGCGAGCTTCTGGACAAGCCGTGGTTACAGGTGTCCACTCTTCTCCCCCCCGGTGCATGCCTTTATTTTTTGTCGCGCGTAGGGTTCAGCATTCCCACTGCTCGTCGATTTTCATTGAATGTGGCTAACTCACGCTCTCGCGCTTTCCGCTAATCAGTTTTTTTTTTGCAAGAAAAAGCCGCGAGCATGCACTCGGTGAGACTTGAACTCACGAAATTGATATTGATAGGCACGCGGACCACCTACCAAGCCACCGGGGACCTATGTCAATGGAAACTGAAAATTCCCATAAAAAGTTTGAATTCCAAAGATACCCGTCAGAATTTTTCAGGTAGAGCTTTGCTATGGGCACGTTTCTTCAAACGGAATGTTCCAAACTTTTGGAAAAGACCGGAAAAAAAAAATCTGGGGCCGGTGTTGGGCCAAGATCGGCTCCAGAAAAACTCAGGCGGATGTTTGGTTCGAAGCGGCGAGATTCCGAGTCCTCGACAGACATCGATTGACAAAACCGACGACTGCGTCATGAGTTCTGAACAGATTGCGCTCGAGTGTGCTCGTTAGGGATTTCGACCCACCCTAGGGTCACCGTGTTCACACAATGGCTGGTGACATGTGGCGGGCGCTGCCAGGCGTATGATGAAAAATCAATTGGCCGCTGGTTTGCATCAAACAGATGACGAAATTTCTCGATCCGTCTCGAACGGCAAAAAAATATTTTTTTTCCAGGTTTGGGAGGATACCGTAGGACGCCGCCGGCAAGCTCTCGCCTCCTAGACCATGGATCCACCTGATATCTTCGAGGCCGTCATCTATACTCGTTGGCCTTGCCCGTCGCCAAGCGGGTTGGCCGTGGGCTGAGTCCATGTCGAGACCGAGCATCTATCGTCGCACGAGCTGATTTTTATCAGCGCGTGTTGACAAATTACAACGAGAAAGAACAAAGTGCGCCGCCTGTAGCCGTTAGAAAAAAGAAGAAAAAACAAACAAACATGTTTTCCCTTTGTTCCCGCAGCGGCGGTATCGTAGGAGGATATTTTCGGCTGTTCTTTGAAATCAATATTTTCAAACGAGAAATTTTTTGACTTCGCGCTCCCATTGGTATACTGTAGGTCTAACAACGTGTTGTTTCTTTTCTAAATGTACAGAAGGCCGACGACACAGCAGTAGTACGCGTGTGAAGAAATGGATTGTGGAAAAAACTGTGGGAAATACCTGGTAGGCATCAGAGGAAAGACGTGGAGAATGATGAAAAATATGACGAAATGTGCGAGACGTGCTGTGATGGTGGACGATTTTCATTTTTTTTTTTTGCTCTTCCTTTTCTGATTGATAAGCCGTACTGAAGGAGCCGTGTCGCGTGGTTGGATGACGAACCTGCTCTGCTCGTTTCGTATTGTCTGACGCCAAGGGGCTGGGCATAGTTGACGAACGCAGGGCGGAGACGGCAGTCTGGGTAGCAAGGTACCAGGCGGATTAGCAGGGAGAACCTGGCTATACTACTCGTACCACAAACTGCTGCCGCCACCTGGAAGGCGCTTTGGGCTTTGGTCTGCCTGTTATTTCCCCTTTGTTATTTTTCCTTTGTTATTTTTTTCCTTGGTTCTTTGTCTTACTCTGTTTACAAGGAGTGGTGTTTTTTGTTATTTTTTTTTCCTTTTTTCCAGCTCGTTCTTTTTCAAGTGTTGGCCACCTCGCCTGCGGGGGGGGGGCACGACAGATTGTTTCTCCTAGTTTTTGCTTTCATTTTTTTTCTTTTTCTCTTTCGATTTGTCTACTTTGTTCTTGTTTTCTCTTTGATTGTTTCTTTTCGTTTCACTATTTCATAGATTGCGTATGTCGTGCCTGTCGTATCTAGTATGATGACACGGCTTTGCATTGCCTACTGCAGTGCTTACTGCATACCTGGTACGTGGCAACGTAGTATCTCTGTGGCGTAGCTTTGTGACCACATAACTAGTATCTCTTCTAGGATTGGAGAATCGGCACGGACACTGGTTGTGCTGGATGTCGACGGGTAGAAAGAACGGTTTAATGTGAAGAACACACACACGGGGAAGTATCGAAGTATGTTGATATTTTATAAGGAGTTGCACAAGGATGTACGGTAGCACCTAATCTATTCAAGATGTATATACTAACGACCTGGTAGTAGCAGTCGAAGCAGCAAAGCAGGGAGTCACGGTGGGGGAAGATACGGTGTCGGGATTGATGTTCGCGGTATACTCCGTGGGGATATCAGAAACACCTACTGTAAAGGAATGCAGGAGCAAGTAGATAAGGCGCTACAATACACTAGGAAACGGAGGGTGACGGCGAACGTCGAGAAGTTTCACATAGTACGTAGCTGTATGTAACGAAAAAAAAGGTGAACCCGGTAAATCTTACCAGGTAGTTGGAGTGAAGAGAAGATGAAATACCTATCATAGACCAGCATATTGCCGGTCGCCCCGGTGGTTCAAGTGGTTAACCTCGAATTCTACTTGTTTGAGTCCTGGGTTCGAGCCCCACGTGGGTCGGACTTTGACTTTATTTGCAAAAATAAAAAAAAGGATTCAATTGTTGAGAGCGCCTTGCAGCGTGGGTAGGCACAATTCGATGCGAGTCGACGAGGGAAGAAAAGGCTGAAATCTTCTAGCGATAAAAATGAAGGCACGTACCGTAGCGGGAAGGGGGGAGAAGAGCCTGCTATGTGACCCCGGATCTGAGTTACGAGTTGGAAGGAGAGAGAGAAGAAGATGTGCGAAGATGATGAATGGGATGAGAAGAAAAAAATATATATATAGGCACCTTGGCGTAGATATCTCAAAATACTGCTCTTGGGATACACATACAGCAAAAGTTATACGAAAGGGTGAAGCACACATAGGCAAGATGGACGCGATCGTAACCGACTCGCACCGAGACACTTCTGATGAGTGTGATATTACCAAAGCTAGAATATGCAGGAGACGTCTGGGAAGAGAACGCGAAGTTCGTGAAACCATTGTAATCAGTACAGATGACAGCAGGTAAACAAATCCTAAGATGTCCAAGTACGACGAGTACATACAGCTAGTAAAAAGAGAAGAACCGGGAATGTACCCACTCGAGAAAAAAAGAGACACGAGAAAGTTGAAATGGCAACATGAAACAAGGAACCTGCAAAAAACGAGGTTGCCAGCCATATAGCCGATAGAGCTCTATGGGAGAAACTATTAATAAAAAGGGCGAGCTTGAGCAAGGTGGGATAGCGTAGTTGAGAAAGTATGGAAGGACATGGGAGGGAACTAAAAAGAAATGATGTCCGCAGAGAAGTTCGGGGGGTACAAGGCAGAGGTAGAAGAAAGGATAGGATGAAGGGAAGGGCTGGCGCCAAGAAACAAAGGGTGAAATCGGATAAGCCCTCGAGCATATTTATACGGCGGACTACGCGAAGGGATAGGAATGAAAACGTATTTGCGCGGCCCAATGGACTTCGCGAAAAAGCTGAAAAAAAGGCGATTCCGTGTCGGTGACAGTTTCTCCTGGAAAGAAGAGGTAAACCAGTATACCAGTGGAAAGGCAGGAGGAGAAAGTGGATGCACGGATGTGTGCCGTGTGGCACAGCAACAGAGTAGAACTCACATACGAGAATGTGAAATGTACAAGGAGGAACGGAATAGCTGAGAAGAGGAGATGAGGGAGCTAGACGAATGTGGCATGGAGGAGTTTGGCACACTTGTTGATAGCAGCGAGAAAATGATTACTGCTGTCCTACGCAGGTCGCCCCGGTGGTTCAAGTGGTTAACCTCGAATTCTACTTGTTTGAGTCCTGGGTTCGAGCCCCAGGTGGGTCGGACTGTGACTTTACTTGCAAAAATAAAAAAAAGGATTCAATTGTTGAGAGCGCCTTGCAGCGTGGGTAGGCACAATTCGATGCGAGTCGACGAGGGAAGAAAATGCTGAAATCTTCTCGCGATAAAAATGAAGGCACGTACCGTAGCGGGAAGGGGGGAGAAGAGCCTGCTATGTGACCCCGGATCTGAGTTACGAGTTGGAAGGAGAGAGAGCAGAAGATGTGCGAAGATAATAAATGGGATGAGAAAAGAAGAAAAAAAAGAAAAAAAAAGGAGATAGACGGTGGCTACAGGCGGCGAAGCAGGAAGGGGGTAAGACAAGAAGAACGTTTCCATGGAATACATAGCCATGAGCGCCCAAAAGGTTGGAGGTCTTTCTGATAGGAGTAGGAATAAATGAGTACGCCCCCCCCCCCCCCCGCTCGCCCCCCTCCCGGTCTGGGTCTCCAGAAAGGCTATACCCGGTATATTATAATGGGGGGTCAATTATTGTTTTTTTCACGTGCACCCCTGAAAATATACCCACACGTTTTTTTTTTACCGGAAGAATCGGACCAAACGTCTTCACGATCATGAAAGCACCAGCCCTGTGAATGGCACCGCTCTGGCCGGAAATGGACGGGCCGCTTGGTATTCCAATCAATATCGAAACGGTCCTTATATTTCCGTCCACATTGGTATCGGTATACGATATTACCGTCGTGCGAACGGTACGAGGCGCGAGAACACACACACATTCCGATCACATTACATCCCCGGAGCATTTTTTTTCGATGTTTTCATTTTTTTATTTTGAGACCACCCACTTTCCTACGTATCGCATTACATCACCGGGTAATTTTTATTGATGCTTGTTTTTCTGTTTTGATCTGTTTTTTGTTTTGTTTTGAGGCATTCCACGGTGGACGTTCACCTAAAAATTTTCTTAGGCTCCTCTCTTAAAGAGCTCCATACCTCACCCGAAAACTGACCTGAGGAAAAATCAAATAGCATCCCGATGAATAATCAATGGTTCGAATATACAAAAACGTCATTTTTCGAAACAAGATTGGCATTCCGACGAGTTTGGGTGAAGGAGCCCCGTCATCTACTAATAGAAAACGTTACAGCGGAAAGGTGATACCTCTATAGTAGAACGCGTCTTTTGTTTTGGGTCTCGTGCGAGTTTCTGGTTTTTGTTTGCCATGTATAATAAATACCGGTATTAATATCCCACACGGCGGGCAGATGAATCCTCATCTACAGTGGTAGACCATATAGATCCTACAGCAGCAACCTGCCCGCTATCAGATCTTGTTGTTTTTTAGGATCTGAGTTGAAGAGATCCAATACAGGAGACATGTCCCCTACACAGTAGGCCATACAGATTATACGCCTTCCACCCGGCAACGTGAGCTATAAATCATACCTGGTACATCATACCTGGTACAGATCATGCAGATCATACAGATGGATCATAATCTACAGTAGACCATCTAAATGTTAGCCTGCCCGTTGTGATATATTGTTGTATCTAGGATCCGACTTGTAGAGATCCTATCCAATACACATGCCCCCAGCAGTAGAATGCCTCGGCTGTTCACGGCTCCCACCCGGCAACTTGAGCTAGATCATCTAGAACACGCAGATCAGGAATATATTATATATCTGCCCAACAAAGATCTAGATCATGAAGTGGGAATGACCTGTAGGCGATCTGGTCGAGGCGTGTCATATTTCGTCGTTTTTTTCTCTCCCGCAATGCGACTGGTAAAATGTGCAATCGAACGCGGTCTGCTTTCTTTTCGTATCCAGTAAGCTTGGCAATGATTGCGCTCGCTAAATCTGCCTGAAATATGTACTACTGTAGCACTCGATGGGTAGATGCATTCGTATCTCTTGTCTCGGAGTTCGCGACCGATGGGCTTCTATATCTCAAGAGCGAATCAAGAATCAGCACAGACCCTGGGCAAACCGAGCGTCGATGGGAACACGTAACACAAACAACAAGGGCGCTTCACGGGTCACGAACGCCATCCTGCGGTCGAGTCGGGAAGTTCTTCTTTTTTTTTTTAAACATGGTTCGGGCGGGTCGGGTCGGGTCGGGTCGGGTCGGGTCGGGTCGGGTCGGATCGGGTCAGGAGGTTTAAATTTCTCACGGATCGGGTCTGGTCACCCTTACCCGACCCGACCCGACCCGACCCGACCCGACCCGACCCGACTTAACCCGCGAGGTTTGACCCGACCCGTGAACGACCGAAATAACGAGTCGAGCCTTTGAAACCTCAGTGTGGGGTGGGTTCTTCACATTGAATCGTTCTTTCTACCCGTGCTAATTCTTCAATCCTATTAATAGAGAGATAACAAGCTCTTGTGGTCACAAAACTACGCCACAGCAGAGCTCCGCCTTGTTGGCATGCAGTATAGGCAGAGCAGACAATGCGATGCCGTGTGTCATCGTGCTTGACACGAGAGGCACGACACACAGTAGCACTGAGTGTGTTTTCACATTGAACCGTCCTCTGTACCTGTCGACACCCAGCACAACTCGAATTCCAAGTGTTCTGCTCCCATACCGGCAGTGCCGTCACAAAGCAGGGGCTAATGCAAAGAACACACGAACACACGATAATAATAATAATAATAATAATAATAATAATAATAATAATAATAATAATAATAATAATAATAATAATAATAATAATAATAATAATAATAATAATACATGCAGGCGCTTTCCGTCCATGTATAAGGCCGACGCAGAAAACGCACACCGGCCTATCTACGGCCTTCGTGACGTCATACAAGACCCGTAGCACGCGTGACGGAAGTACCAAACGCGGCTCACAAAGATCACTTTCGACGAATACTCTCGATCTCATTACCCGTTGAGATGTCTTCTCAAAACACACACACATACACACACAAGCCCATGTATTGCGCCCACCGTACAACACTATCACCCTTGGGTGATACCAGGTAAGATAACACACCCCCTCGGAAGATTTTCAAAGCTGGGTCTCTCGACAGGGCGTACTGAATACGACAAGAGCGATGAGTCCATGCAGCCTTCTCGACGAAACTTTTTCAAGCCACCGCTTTTCGTGGTGTGCGCCCCCCCCTTAAGGCATGTTTTCGGGGTAACCGCGTCTGAAATTCGTTCCATGGGGTTTGTTGCTATCTTACCACCGAGTGTGATGGTGCGGTCGTCCCGGTGGTTCAAGTGGTTAACCTCGAATTCTACTTGTGTTTGAGTCCTGGGTTCGAGCCCCAGATGGGTCGGACACTTGACTTTATCTGCACAAATAAAATAAAAAGGATTCAATTGTTGAGAGCGCCTTGCAGCGTGGGTAGGCACAATTCGATGCGAGTCGACGAGGGAAGAAAAAGGCTGAAATCTTCTCGCGATAAAAATGAAGGCACATACCGTAGCGGGAAGGGGGTGGAGGAGCCTGATATGTGACCCCGGATCTGAGTTACGAGTTGGAAGGAGAGAGAGAGAAGATGTGCGAAGAAAATGAATGGGATGAGCAAAACATAAATAAATAAATGAAAATACGGTGTATCATATCATACAGAAAAAAAACACACATACTGCATCATACCGGGTATAGCATCCATCCATCCATAGTGGTCATGTAAGCCGGCCCTGGTTACAGAAGATAACACAAAAAACATTCTATGTGTGTGTCTTTTTGTCAGCCTGAGAATCGTACCACGAATCTCCCACCAAGACACACATCATCGCCGTGCGCAGGGTGCGCACCTCGAGAGAGAGAGAGAAAAAAAACACTGTAACACAATCATATAAAATACGCATAGTATGATATTAATATTAATAGTAGAGCATGAGTCAAAAGACTCTACATTGACCCAAGTGGTGTGGTTCCCGTTATTCGATCGCTCCGCCTGTGCAGTAGTACCAGCGGACAGCCCCTTCACCCCCCAAAAAGCATGCATCACGGTTAGGACTCCAGGCTCACAATGCACTGCTAACGCAACCCCCCGCGCTGTAAGCGCCTCAACAATTGAGAGCTCGTTAGTCCCAAAGGCGCGTACAGTGCCGAAATATCGTGCTCCTATATAGGGAGGGAGGACACTACTAACAGCGTATGGTTCGAAATGACACTAGCGCATGGTTCAAAATGTATGCTACGGGCGGGGGGAAGATTTTCCGCTGGGCTGACTCTAGCCGATTGATGGGACGTGGGGGAATAAGGGGAGGGGAGGGGGCTGACGTGCAGTAGCACCAGGACGTTCTTACTGGTGACTTCACTTTTTTCCTGCAAATTGCTTGTCCGGTTCGCGTTGTTTACTGTACCAGGTAACAGGTAACATGTCATCGTTGTCTGCTGGACCGCTGTGCCGCTGTGACCGGTTTTGGGTGTTCATATAGACATACGAGGTCTGCTTTTCGTATTCAATACGCTTGGCACAACAATGGCTACGCTGCTTACTAGCGATGTACCGGTGCCACTCTGGGGGAACATAAGGAATAAGGACGGGCCGCTTCGTCGTTCACCCCTGAAAGCTCCTCTTGCATGTCAGCCCAGAGAGGCATGTTTTTTGCCTGTCTCGTAGTTTTGAGACCGATGGGCTGGTACATCTCCAGAGGGCGGACAACCAGCACGGGCGGGGTGGGTGTGCTGGATGTCGATGGTAGAAATAACGGCGCAACCCTTCGAGGGCGAACTGCTACTACGGGGGACCATATTTGATAGGACCAAATATTGTTAGTAAACAAAAGGGAATATTTAGGTTTTTGTGTGTACCATAGGTCCTATTTACTATGGTCCCCCGTAATACTAATAGTCTCGTTTTGGGGACAGAGCACTCAATTTCTAAGCGGTGCGTCCCGAACACGGGACTGCAGTACTATTAATAATACTGAAAGAAAACACATGGAACACACACAACCTGCCCTTTTCCCTCCCTCCATGGTGCCCACATACAAGAAAACACATACTCAGTATATATATACCGGCCTGTTTCTCCTCCATGACGAGGTCATGTGCAATTAGAAAAAAAAAACGTGCAAGCGCGCGCGCGATCGAAGAACCGCGCGCAGGTTCGCGGAGACGACTTACTTCACGACGAAATCCCCCGGTATCGATCAGCCTGCTGAGGAAGACTGTCTTAAAAAAAAAAAAAAAAAAACGTCCATCGTTGCCCACAAAGAACAAAACATACTACCTGGTACCTGGTATTAAATAATAACGAAACTCCCTCCATACGAGCCCCGCCCTGTATGGAAGCAAAACAAGAAGGACAAAAAAATACCACATCATATGCTCTTTTTCATCAGGAGAATCGGAACAAGCACATCACCCGCGACACTATTCATACCACAGTAGGTGTGATAAGACATCGACGCGTCCGCACAGAGTGCGAGAACACCCACACACACTTTCAGATTTCCGCAAAGAGTAAAAAAGACTACAGAGCGTTGAGTTCGCGCAGCGGTTGCGATCGTTTGTTCAGCGCTCGCGTTTTTTTTTTTTTTCGCCAGAGAGGGAAAGTTGTTCATACTAGAATACCGAACAAGGCGGTGTTCTCGGAAAAAGGACCGACCGTATCGAGGGCCTTCCGAAAAAATAGAATTCCGTTCGAGTTTATTCAGCACCCTCCTTTTACCGTTGCCGAGAAAAAACGGGCGCTGAAAAACCACTATGGCCGAAAATGTAAGGGTCGTTCAGACGTTAATCTGAAGACGAAGTGGTCCTTACGTTTTCGTCTAAAGTGGTAACACGGGTGGAAAGATAACACACACCCTGGCACGAGTTTCGCCAAGCCGGTTTCACGCGCAGCATGCCTCAACCCTTTTTAGAACTGCCGTCCCGTTTTTGGGGGCAACGCACTCAAATTCCAAGTAGTGTGTCCCCATAACGGGACTACCTGCAGTTTGCCCTGCAAGGCAAGGGTTGAGGGCCTTAAGGGGGCGCACAAGAAACGAAAATGGTGGTTATGGAAACTTCTCGACGAGAACCTGCCGCAGTCAGTTGCTATCTTCATGGTCGTGCCCGTGTTTCGGAGAAAATCGGCCGTAGTCTCAAGCGGCATTCGTCCCAGGGTGTGTGTTGTCTCTCCACTCGTATGACAAACGGTACACCCCCAAGACGCATACCGGGTATGTTATTCGTATATACCAGGTACTTCGTGTGCCTTGATATGTGTTTTGTTTTTCTCGTAAAAAAATGTTTGGTTTTGTTTTGTTTTGTTTTGTGTTTCGTGTCTCAGGTCTCAGTATTTTGCTGCATGTGGTGTGCTCTTCGGATCAAGTACGCTTGGCACTGCAACAGGCCGATTTGCTTGAAACAGCGATGTTGTACACCGCCGTGTGTTAGATGCGTCTCGTAGCTTTGCGACCAAGCAGCTGGTATCTCCTTCAGGGTGAACAGGCAGCGCGGGCTTGGTGTACGTAGTCGGTGTCGATAGATAATTATAGAAATGACTGAGAACACACACATACATACATGCGCTTTCAGTCCATAGTGCATCTAGACACAAAGGAAACGCAAACCGCCCCACTTGATTCCTTCGTGCGGTCATATGAAACCCAAAAAAAAACGCGGGACACGCGCGGTCGAAGTAACACACGCAGCGTGTGAAATACCTGGCATGGGCTTTGTTATGGAAATGCCTCGCATCTTCCTTACGTTTGTGATCAATGTTCAGTAGCACTGTTGTATGTACTTCATGTGTAGAAGCATGTGTGATCGGTATGATTAGTGCCGGTTGGCAAGTAACGTATGCAGAGGAATAAGTGTTAGCACTCGTAGAACACCCGATGTTGACGGGTGCGTGAGTCTCACTCTTTGTGATCTCTCTGGCCCTTCTGGGTACCGTAGCTACCCTTGCCAACTCCTGGGCACTGCCATCGTCCTGCCTGGACAACCACGAGTCTTTCTGTTCTATCTGTCTGTGTTGGCCGCGAGCGCCGTGTTTACAACATCGAAGCATCGTCTTCTGCACTGAAATACTGCCGTTATTTTGCTGCTATTAATATCAGCTCTCCGAGCTACAACATCGGCTAAAGTCGGTGGGCGTCAGCCTCTGCCACACACCTGCCTGGGGACACATCACACTTTCCATAATAGGTTATGAGCCTCGGGGCAGAATCGCGCTGGTTCTCGAGGAGTTCCGATGCAGGTGGACCAAGTTCGATGGCAGTCTCCGCAGCCGCCGATGGTTTCGTGGATGCTTCCGGCGCAGGCGCAGACCCCCCGACGGCGGAGTACGAGAAGCCAAAGGTAGGCGGGCCGAGACAGATGGCAGGTTCCGCAACCGCCGACGGTGCCGTGGACGCCGCACCCCCAGCCGCAGACCCCCCGATGGCGGAGTAAGAAAATCCGAACGTACGCGCGCCAGAGTCGGTGTTCTGGGCAAGCCGGGCGCTCCCCAGGTTGGCGAAGTGCGCCTGATATTGGCGCTGTGCCTGTTGTTTAAGGCACTCAGCGTCACTGTGCCTGGTCGTCTTGTGCACGGAGCACCACTTTGGCGGAGGGTCACCGCACCCGCCTTTCTTCCATGCGTTATTTCCTCTGGCTCGGTTTGAGGGCTGCCACTGCTTCTGTTGCTTCTGACGTTGGGGGCAGGCGTTACGATAATGCCCGTATTCATGGCACGCGTGGCATCGGCAGACCCAGCCCCGAGACAGACGGTGTCGACGACTTTCGCGAAAGTTCGTCGATGTACATGTACGTCACCGTAGTCCGCATCTCCGCCAAACCGAAAGAACGATCCCGTTGGCTGGTCTGCCGAACGAAATCGTATTCCTTCGGCAGAGCCCGCAGAACCAGATCTTCGTAGCTCTCATTCGGAAAAAAACTCCCCCATGTCATTCAAACGAAGCCGAATTTCGTCCATTCGACAGAAGAAGTCCGCTGGATCCTCCCCCGATTGCATGACCGTGTTCAGGAGCTGTTCGCGGCATGCACGACGGGCCTCCTTAGTGTTGGCGTCGAAAGGCGCGGAGAGAGCCGCCCAGGCCGCCGCGCCGTCGCCAAGGTTAACCCTGCACAGAACTCCCCTCGTGTGCGCGAATGGTCGTGTGTGCCGACCTTTCGGTCGCCCAAAACAAAATTGAGAAAAGGTGACCGTTGGTTTACTTCCATGCGTCAACCGCAGCGTCGTTGGACCCGGTGCTAGCGGGACAGGGATCCCCGTCAAGGACTGGGAGCATGTCGTGCTTGTGATACCCAATCGCTTGGCGCATCTTGGGCCGCCACTCTCGGAAGCCCGAGCCGCTGAACTTGGGGATGGCACGGTTGAGCGCGGAGTCAGACATGACTACCACGCGCGCGTCAGCTTCCTACAGAAGCCGACAACCCTACGCGACACACCAGGCGCGCAGGCAGATCCTAGGCGCAGTACTAACGCCCCGAAAACGCATGTCCCAGGCACCTTTCGTTGAGGGAGAGTGTTACGGAAATGCCTACGCATCTTCCTTGTGTTTGTGATCAATGTTCAGTAGCACTGTTCTATGTACTTCATGTTTAGAAGCATGTGTGACGTGTGATCGGTATGATTAGTGCCGGTTGGCAAGTAAAGTATGCAGAGGAATAAGTGTTAGCACTCGTAGAACACCCGATGTTGACGGGTGCGTGAGTCTCACTCTTTGTGATCTCTCTGGCCCTTCTGGGTACCGTAGCTACCTTTGCCAATTCCTGGGCACTGCCATCGTCCTGCCTGGACAAACGCCTCTTTCTGTTCTATTCTGCTGCTACCACCTTTCCGAGCTACAACATCGACTAACGTCGGTGGGCGTCAGCCTCTGCCACACACCTGCCTGGGAACACACAACACAATTTTCATGCTAGGATTCGACAAAATCCTCGATACCACCGCTATTAATAGTATAAGGTGCCTATTTGGCCCTTTTAGGGCTGTAGTCCCGTTCTGGGGACGAACCAGTCTAATTATACGTAGTTTGTGCCCAAAACGGGACTGCAGTCCTAAAGGGGTTAACTTTACCTTGGGTACAAAAAATAGCCCATCGTGTGCGCACGGCACAGGGCAATCGACGGTTACATATTTAGGAAGTGCGGTGCGGCTTAAACTGAAGAAAACACGCACACATAGGAATAACCAAGGGCATGAATCCGTCCATAGCGCCCATGTACTTCGACGTGGAGGAGAACGTCTAAATATCCCGACATTCTATTTTCAGCGGGAGAATCGGTGGAAAGGTCAAATGTGAAGAAGACACACACATACCACATACCGGCATACAAACGAGGAAACACATGAATCCGCCCACAGCGCCCATACGCTTCGTTGTGGAAGAATACGTATACGTATACTGCTGCAACATCCCGACATGATATTGTTTTCACGGGAGAATCGGGCCAAGGGTCTCCGCCACCACGACAATAAAAAGCCGCCGCACGAACCGTACAAGGTGCGAGAACAAACTTTCTTATGGCATTCCCGGGAGTCTGGGTTGTGGTTGACATAACCCTTTTTAGAACTGCAAAAACTGACCTGTGCCGATTCCAAGCAGATTGGCCCTGCCAAAAAAAAATGACGCGTATTTCACAAAGGGTGATAAGGCACTGCACCACCTACGTTCTTAGGGTCAATCTTCGTAACGCATTTGCTTTCTAGTTTTGGGGATAATTTCCACCGCAGTAGTATCAGAAGTTGAAAAAGAAAAAGCAAAGCAACCAGTCGCCACCAATGTCAAGTAAACTACGAATAATAAATACCAGATATTGGGGAAGGTTTCTCAGCCGCTTGCCCGCAACACAAGTACCCCAAGGTAGAGAATGCCAACTTAGTTAGCAACTCCCCGGATATTGGGGTAGGGCGCGGCTGTTTGCAGACACGAGCCACAGGTGGGGGGAAAACACAGGTCAGGCGTGACACAGTCATGTAGGCGTTGCTCTCGGATCACAAGGTGTTATGTTTTGTTTGGGAGGGGGGGGGGGGGATATTCACTGCTGTAGCAACCCTATCCCTTAACCCTTTTAGCACCGCACTCCCATAATTGGGGGCAAAACACTCAAATTATAAGCAATTTGTTCCCAAAACGGGACTGGATCCTAAAAGGGTTAAAAACCCAAGCCTGAAACCCCACATCACCATAAAACCGGCATACTCCTACGGGGGGCAATAGTTAATAGGACCTACGGTGCACACAAAAACTTATATATTTCGCGATTTTTACCAACAATATTTGGTCCTATTAACAATGGTCCCCCGTAATAATGTCTGTCTGACCTGCGGTATATTCCCATATTTTCCCTCAGGCTCATGTCGGCAAAAAAAAAAAACGGGAACCAATCACAGAACGTAGGCAAGGGTACATTTTTACAAAAAAAATAGAAAGAGGAGAAAAATGCACCAGCGGTACACGAAACAAAATACCAGGTAGTCGACACCCCGTCACTCCCCCACTTTGTGTTTTTTCGAGCCCCAGACAGAGGGGGGGGTACAGTAAGGGCCCATCTTAACGGGGACTTTTTTTTTCAATTTGATTTCTTTGTTTTTTCTGATTTAATTTGCATCTGATTGGCCGAAGAATGAACGACCAAGCAGGCAAATTAGAAAATTTGAATTTGAGTGAAAAGTCTTTTGGGATTTTCTTCGTGTGATTTTTTTTAATTTCAATTTGGGATTCGGGAGTTCCTCGGTCTCGACGTAGCATGTTCATGGTGGGTCAACACCCTCGGTGGAGTCTGGGGCGATTCTTGGCCGCTTCGGTGACCACGATCGAGGCGATAAAACGCGAACCTCAACGGGAGGAGACCGGAGCAATAGCCGCGCCCACGCCCACACACCATAGAACATCGTACCCCGGCGGTGGCACCTCAAAAGTAATCATGGCGGCCGCAATCCCAATTTTTCGGCCTGCTCGATCGGCCAACAATCACAAAAACCGAGCAACCGAGCAAAAAAACGGAGGATACGCTCGGGACCTCGATAGCTACATCAGCGCTGTTGTTCCGCACGTGGCGCTTGAGGACTTCCTCCGCCCACCCAAGACACACTGAGAGTGATAGCTTCCTATCCTGCGCGACCGAAAAGAAAAAGAGGCTGGCGGCGGCGCGCACGCGGCAGCACAAACCTTCGCTCTCGTCTACGCGCGTCGTTGTTTGTCGGCTGGGCGTTGTGTGACGCGGTGCGTTTTTTCCGAATTATTTTTTGATCGGCAACTAGTACGATGTTCCCCGATAGGACACAAACACGTCTTTTTTTCGAAATCAAATTAAAATTCATTCAAATTAAAAAATTTACCTTCATATAGCGTTCCCCGTTAAGATGGGCCCTAAGTACACTAACACTGAGTAAAAAAAAACTGAAGAAAATAAAACTTGAAAAAAAACAATCTGAAAAAAATCTCAACCCGCTACGTAAAGGTACATACTGCTGTAGTGTTTTCAATTCCGACGCGGTGATGAGTGTCAAAACGAGTGATTATAAAAAAGTGAGCCTCTAGATACCAGTACGTGCTCGTAGCGTTTGGCGATGGGGGGGGACACGGAGATCACTGTTACCACGTCGACTAGATTCCACGAACTCTCGAAAACTACGAAGTACCTGCGAGACCACCCTGACTTGGTGATCTAGCAGGTACCAGGTATGTCATATTACGGGGGACCATAGTTAATAGGACCAAATATTGTTAGTAAAAATGGTCAAATATATAGGTTTTTATGTACACCACAGGTCCTATTACCTATGGTCCCCCGTAATAGTGCTATATAATCAACAAAACGGGATGTGATACACGATGTGAGCAAAAGAGACGAATGTGGCATGGAGGAACTTGGTACACCAGAGGGCAGCGAGAAAACGATAATCCTAGGACATAGATGGTGCCATATGAGGGAAATAAACGGATGTGATATGGAGGAGTTTGGTACACCAGATAGCAGCGAGAAGACGCTACCGTAGGCGATAGATGGTGGCCACAGGCGGCGAAACAGGTAGGGGGTACGATTAGAAAAGAAAAAAAAACTACCTGGTATGTAATATTCTATGCAATATATGGAAACAACGTAATCAGCGCCCAAAAGTTGGAGGTGTCTCTACTAGGATGTACCAGGTAGGAATGCTTCGTCTCGAAAGGGATGCGTGGTCCATGGTCAAATGACTAAGGCAAGCAACAAAGAAGTACGCCCCCCCCCCCCTATTATATGTAGGTTGGGTTGGCGTCGGTTGGCAACGACACTGTAAAACATGCCGCTCACTACGTGAGCTAGACAACCAGGGTACCGTTTTTTTTTGTTTTTTTTTCGGCGGTCGCCCACAGCTGGTTGTCCAGTAAGATCATTCGTGCGAGGTGAACAACCTTTACTCCGCACAAGGGAATTGGTCGTATCACGGAGTGTTCAAGGTAAGGCATGTTCAAGGTAAGGCACCCAAGAGGCAGTTACATAGTACTCCCATTGCTGTCTCTGGAATTGCCCACACCGGAAATTAAGTTAACTCATTGAAGCTGTCATCCATATGCAAGTCCGCCTCACAAGCGATTCTTAGTAGGATGCAGCCCACCCTTCATGCGGCTCGCCGGACACCTCACGGCGCTTCGCGCTTGGTGCAAGCAATGTCTGCCTGGTCGGTGAAAACCCGACATGCTCCGTCCGGGCATTGTAGGGATGCGAGGGTCTATGGTCATACGACTACGGCCATGCATGATATCGAGTACATATCTTCTATCGAGTACACCCCCCCCTCCGCTCCCCTCTCCCTCCCCACTTCCCGCTTCTCCTCTCTTCCCTCACTCGCCCCCCCCCCTCCTCTTCTCCCCCTTCCCTCCCCCCTCCCCTCCCTCCCCTCCCCTCCCCGCCAGTGGAGTAGAACAAGTATAAACTGAGTTTACAGCTAATAATAATAGTAGAACTGCATCCATGTTTTTGGAGGGCAGCCTATAGTAGTACATGGAATTACCTGAATAGTGCGGGACATTATTTGCAACACTAAAAAGAGCTAACGAATTCTCCATGGTCACGGCGAGCAGCGGACATGCTGAACCTGATATGTGCGCGATACCAATGAAGGCATGTATGTACGAGGGGGAGGGGGGGGGGGGGGGGAGAGACACGGCTACTTTGTCCAGAGGGTCGTCGAGTGTTGAAAAAAAAAATCCTTCGAGTTGATCGGGAAACTGAAAATAAACGATAAAGAAACAAAACCAAACTTAAAACATGACGGAATAATCCATGGGTGAACGAAAAAAGAAAAGAAAACGGAGTCACACTGAGGGTTGCTTACCACCTATTCGAGAAAATGGTTTATACACACTGCTGTATACGAGACGAATAGAACTAACCCCAACCCCAACCCAAAAAGTCAATCAAGGCATCGGCCAATCACAGCAAGCCTAATCCTGATCCTAAGCCAATCATACCGTCTCTCGAATAAGCGGTACCCGGGTGGGCTCTACTGGCCACACTCGCCGCTAAGTCGGAATTAAAAACAAACTATTAATACGTAGCGGGTTCGGATGTTCGTCAGAAATTAAATAAACTTTTTTTTTTCAGGGTTTGCTTTAACTTGATTTTCGTAACCCCACCTCACGGCGCTTCGCGCTTGGCGCAAGCAATGTCTGCCTGGTCGGTGAAAACCCGACATGCTCCGTCCCGGCATTGTAGGGATGCGAGGGTCAATGGTCATACGACTACGGCCATGCATGAGACCGAGTACATCTCCCCTATCGAGTACCCCCCCCACCCCCCCCCCCCACCTGTCTGGGACACCAAAAAAGAAGGGGTGTCGATTTCTTTGGTTCGTCGTCTACCCTTTTCGGTGTCGGCATCGGTAACACTTGGGACGAAAAAATAATCACCGTTTTACGATGGCATCATGGCATAAACAGTGCTTATATTTCCGGTCAAAGTGGTAACGGTGAATGTACCGGTCTGATCGCAAACGGAAGGGGCGTTCAGATGGCCACAAAATATCAAAAAGCACCTTCACCCTTCACCCTTTTAGAACGTCAGTCCCGTTTGGGGATACAAACTGCTCAGAATTTCGAGCGATTTGTGCCCCAAAAACGGGACTGACTGACTGCAGTTTGCCCTTAAAGGATTGAAGGATATAGATACAGTAGGAGAAGTATCATGGGGGGCCATAGTAAATAGGACCAAATATTGTTAGTAAAAATAGGTAAATATATAGGTTTGGTGCGTACCGTAGGCCCTATTTAATATGGCCCCCCGTAGTAGTAGCATAGCGGTAATACTACCAGACTGGTAACGGTACCGTATGCTTACGTGGTACCTGGTACGTGTAATAGACGGAGCATACTTAAAATGCCGTCCGTTCTATCTGGCGTGTACGGGAAAAACCTGATGCCCCGTCCCGGTTCCGCGGACTGATTAATTTGTATTAACCCCTTTAGAACCGCAGTCCCGTTTGGGGACAAAACTACTTGAAAATTGACTGGTTTGTCCGCAGAACGGGACTGCGGTTCTGAAAGGGTTAAGAAAAAACATGACGGACAGAACGGAAGAATCCAGTGGAAGCGATACCGACTGATGAAAATAAAAGTCAACCCGATTCCGACTGTCGAGAAGACGAAACTTTGTGTTCAGCATCATCAGTAGAGAAACCACGGTAACGCCAGCAGGGGATGGGGGTCCAGAGCCGATAAAAAAAAAATACGACCTTGAACCCAACAGAAGTAGAGGTGTATGTAGACTGTAATGTGCAATCCCTACGCCGAAAACCCGGGGTACTCGCGAGTTTTAGACGGTATGTGACAACAACCGTCACAAGTGCGAGTAACAAACATTCTGTACCCGACGGGTATGGGGCGCGGGGGACTCGGTACCGATGTATTGTATTAATAGTACTATTATACACATCAGGTGAGGGTACACTCGCCGGGTATTTGGACCCGGAGTACCGGGTACCGATGTTTCACCGGAACAACCGGGGATTGAAACTCATCATCCACTATTAATAGCTCACGTCCCCTGGGGAGTAGATCGCGCCAAACCTCCAGGACACCCTTTTCAAAATTGAAGTCTCTCTCACAGATTCATAACGTCACAGGATACCGCGGGTGCTCTACCGGTCCGGCGAACTGGCCCCGGGTACCCGATGTTTACCCTGGAAACCCAGAGGATGTCAAACATAATCATCCCCAAGAAGAAATTCGCCACCCCGGCAATATTTAGTACAAAATCTCCAGGAAACCCTTGTCCAAATATAAAATATCAGCCTCCCTCTGACACATCACACGACGCAAAACAGCAGCAGTACCTCCGCTAGGTAATCAAGTGAGTATGGAGATTGCCGGAGACCGCGGTCCTCGGATCGGATCTTTGTGCGCACTACCCTAACTTACGTACGTACGCACGCATCACAAATACCAGCTACACGGAGTATGGAAATCATTGTGGCAATTAAGTTGCAGAATTACAGACAGTATGATAGTGTGATGGAGTAGCATATCTATCGTGTAGGAACGTACATTTCCCGTTTGCGAATCTTAAAACGATTATGCGTAGCGTTTCGGGAACATACGACCCGTTTTCAAATCTTACGATATACGGTTTCGCGTAGCGTTTTGGGAGCATACCCGTTATTGTTATATCCGTTATTGTTGTTGTTCTCACATTAACTCTCTGACGAAGGAGTCCGTGGTCACACAAAGGTGCTGGAGCCCTAGGGAGATCCGAAAAACCACAAAAAATCGAAATTCGGCTGCCTGAAAAAAAAGTACACGAGACGAAGAAAGCGCACACAAGATAAAACCGATGTGCAAACTGAACCAACCCGTATGCTTGTAGGACTGCACATACGTAGCGCTTTGGGAATCTTCTGTATGGGAATACTTGTATCTGCATACCAGGCCATTGATAGTTTTGGTTGACATCTGGGCTGAGTTGTTGTTGTTGTTGTTGTTGTTGTTGTTGTTCTCACATCAACTCTCTGACGAAGGAGTCCGTGGTCACACAAAGGTGCTGGAGCCCTAGGAAGATCCGAAAAACCAAAAAAAAAACGAAAATTCGGCTGCCTCAAAAATACACGAGACAGAAAAAGCGCACACTGGGCTGAGTTGTATTCCTGGCGGAGTCCCCAACCGCTCACTCGAGTTCTCCCCCTTCCTCTCAACTCACTGACTAAGGTAACAATAATAAGAAGTTCGTGAACTACAAGCAGCGCAAGCAGCGCAAGCAGCGCGCTGTACCCAGCACCGACATCCCTGTGCCCCTTCCCAGCTTATATCCCTGCACACCTCTTCGCATATGTATACATACTGCTGTTGTATGTACATACATCTACTGGTATAAGCCGGTCGCCCCGGTGGTTCAAGTGGTTAACCTCGAATTCTACTTGTTTGAGTCCTGGGTTCGAGCCCCAGGTGGGTCGGACTTTGACTTTATTTGCAAAAATAAAAAAATAAAAAGGATTCAATTGTTGAGAGCGCCTTGCAGCGTGGGTAGGCACAATTCGATGCGAGTCGACGAGGGAAGAAAAGGCTGAAATCTTCTCGCGATAAAAATGAAGGCACGTACCGTAGCGGGAAGGGGGGAGAAGAGCCTGCTATGTGACCCCGGATCTGAGTTACGAGTTGGAAGGAGAGAGAAGAAGATGTGCGAAGATAATGAATGGGATGAAAAAAAAAATATATATATATATATATATAACGCTCGAACGTTCGAGCCCATCGTGCTACCGGCCCCACTGAATTTGGGGCCCGCGGGGACCCTGGCACCCGGGGGTGCCCGATTTTTACGCTGGAAACCGCGCGGGGATAGCAACTCATCATCCTCAAGACCACCCCCCTTCGGTAGTACGTTGTACGAGAACGGTATCCGGCCCGGCATAGTATGGATGCGAGGGTCTATGGTCATACGACTCCGCACCGCCATGCATGATAACGAGTACGCCCCCCCCCACCCCACAGGAGCAGGAGCAGGTACGTCGTAAAGGTTGGGTTCCAATCTTCGTTGCAACTTTATGGACCAAACGAGGTCGAACAAAGGATAATGAAAGGCCCCGAGTACTTAGGTATCCGGCTGTTTGGCGAGGTACTCGGGTAATTTGACGGGTACACGGGTACCCTCCAAAATACCGAATAACACCCGCGAGTACCCGCCGGGTTTTTTGTATTTCCCCCCAAAAAGTCGTAGCGGATACCCGGGTGGGTACCTGCCGAAAATTGAACATAGCCGAAAATACCCGTAATCACCTGCTCACTTAGGGTCGATCTTAACGAGGGCTGTTTTTTAGGTTTATTTCGGTATTTTCACGAAATTTCGGTATTTGTCGGTTTTTTCCTATAGGAAAATACCGAAATTTCGGGAAAATACTGAAAAAAACTGAAAAAAACACTCCTCGTTAATTGACCCTTATTAATTTACAGCATTTTTACAAGGATTTTTCCCCAAAAAATGGTCGCGACAGCAGTTAAGAATCTCTTATTCTGGCTAAGGCTCGGGGCTTATTGTGACGTCAACGTTGAGCACAAGCTCCCAAATTCTATTGTGTACCTGGTACCTGGTAGGATTTAGAGCGGTGTCCTCGCTGAGCACAAATTGTTATTACGGGGGACCATAGTTAACAGGACCAAATATTGTCAGTAAATATGGTTAAATATATAGTTTTTTTATGTATACCATAGGTCCTGTTAACTATGGTCCTCCGTAATAGCTGTAAGTTCTTACTTCGGAGTATGTAAACATTTTTTTCAGCCCGAAAATCTTGACTACTACCTGGTATTAATAATTTCTTAAGACATACCGGTACCACTCATTTCATTTAGGGGCAAAGTAGTTCTCACGAACGTGGGCGTGATTGTGAAAAATGTAGACCTAAGCCGACGATACAGGAAGCACGGGCACTCGCATGCGTAATAGGTGCCGCGCGCTATGCTGAAGATGGCGCTATGCTGGGTTTCGCAGGTAACTACTGTTTATTGGTTTGTCAGCACGTTACGTACTGCTGTCCGTTTTCTCGGGTATTTTTTGTTGGTGTCGCGTTGGAAGTGTACATACCTGGTACCAGCCAGGTATACCAGTACATTATTAATAGGAGTAATTAACGACAAACAAAACTCGTAGGGCAAGCAAGTCTCACTATTAATACATGCTTGTATGTACGTACACATTGCGCTACGTATGCGCATTTTTATCAGTGCTATTGAAATGTAGTTACTCTGTGAGTAGCACAGGATGCCTACTGCTGTGGTAAGAAACAGGAAAGCTGGTCCAGGCGGGATTGCTTATCTGAGAATGGGCACCAGGTAGATTCTACCTGGTACACTACTGCTGTACCTACTACCAAGGTATGTAGCTTAGTACAGCAGTAGAAAGAGTACCAGGTACAACGAACCCTGAATTTCTTAGTTGTTCCCGAGATAAACCTGTCTTTCTCATTACTGCTAGTTTTCTTGATAACACGTGTGGGTGTGTAAACCGCTGTAGTATCACTTCTCTGCTTCTCGGACACTCCGAACCAGCATACCCCAGGGTACCGTCGTAGCCAATAAGAATCAGGAAAAGCTGGTCCATGCTGGGTTTCTTATTTCTGAATGGGTGCGCTTCATGTGGTACACTAAACTTAAAAGTATTACGAGTATCAGATTCGGGAGTTTGCGATGAACACCATAGAAAGACGAGCATCGCAACATTATTGCAATGAACGCGAACTGACCAAAGTGTGCGTTCAGAAGTACTGCTGCACGTTTACAATCGTGCAGCAGGAAAGGGACGGCAGCAGTACCCTGCTGGTACAACACAGGAATGATATGTACGAGAGAGTAAACAATCAACGTGCGATTGCGTACTCCTGGCTGCGAGTACTCGTACGCACTCACTTGCCTGCCATCTGTGCTGTGAGCTGCTGCTGGGAGTTTGATGCTTATCTGACATTTGTGAGCTGCGCTGCAATCTGTATGTAGCGCCCTCAGGGAGCATGTATATATGTACAGGTAGAGAGGACCTCAGCTGTAGGTAACCGCTGCTACTGCTCTATACGAATGTCTATGATAAATGTATATATAGATGAGGTTCGAAGACTCTCCCCAAGCAGCAGCTAAAGGTGCCTCGTGCCTCCTGCGTCGTGGATTGTTTATCGAGTCGTGTTGAGGACAAACTGCTGTAGAGAACAAAAATAATATAAAAAGTGGGTCGCCCTTTACTTGTTTGTGTTTGGCAGAAGCAAGTTCAACCAGAATAATCGCACTCACCACATCTGGTGCGACCGGGGTCGTCCAAGGGTGGAGGAATGCGGAACAACGACGACATGCTGTGAGGTAGGTAGTAGCGCTCTTGTTGTCCTGTCGTCCAAGTCGCAAGGGTCCTGCGGTGCTGCTGTGTTCCGCACGCCTACAGAGAGCTGCTGCTACTGCTGCTGCTGCTGCTGCTGCTGCTACTGTCTGCTGCTGTTTCTGCTGTGTAGAACAATCTCACGATCCGACGATCGGTCTTCAATCGGAGAATTAATACGGGAAAATCGGTTCGTCTATCCACGACGAGATTATTCCACGACGTGGAATGCGATTGGCTTATTTTGGAATACCAGGAAGATATGTTTCCCCTTCCGCACTCGACCCGAAAAGCAGAGGGAAGCTCTGTATAATACCAGGGTATGCAGTGAGTGGTGTGTATAGGCGTTGCCCCGCAGCTGCTCAGCTTGCTTGGCGCAGCTGCTGCTGCAGTCCAAAAGCATCATGTGACGCCGCACTTAGCACTGATTCACAGCAACATAGCTGGCTGGAGGCATGATGCCTCACACGTCTTCACAGATAATTTATGACCTATCGATCAGGTTTCCGAATACAGGTACCCTGGTACGAATTAATATATGTACGTACAAACAAGGTTCCATATACGTGCGTTTTTTTTTGTTTTTTTTTTCAACATCACTTTTACTTTCCAGTCTTTCACTCTCGTGGGAGGTTTTACCCTCAACGAGCTTCTGGACAAGCCGTGGTAACAGGTGTCATCCCTTCTCCCCCCCGGTTCGTGCCTTTAGTTTTTGTCGCTCATAGGATTCAGCATTCCCACAGTGACTGCTCGTCGATTTTCATCGAATGTAGCTTTTTTAATAACTCACGCTCTCTCCGCTAATCAATTTCTTTTTTGAAAGAAAAAGCCACGAGCATGCACTCTCGGTGAGACTTGAACCCACGAAATTGATCTAGGATAGGCACGCGGACCACCTACCAAGCCACCGGGGACGCCGACAACATGAAAATAGAATAACAGTTCAGAAGTAATTTGCATTTATTTGATCGATTTTGAGCAACTTGGTGGGCTGAAATTGGAAATCGGTGCCAGTTGTTATCTACTCGTACCTGGTATCATATTTTAATCGGTGCCAGGTCAGCTATACTAAATACTCGATTTCAAGTGTCCAACTATTAATAGAATCGATGTCAAGAGGAATAATAATAATAATAATAATAATAATAATAATAATAATAATAATAATAATAATAATAATAATAATAATAATAATAATAATAATAATAATAATAATAATAATAATAATAATAATAATAATAATAATAATAATAATAATAATAATAATAATAATAATAATAATAATAATAATAATAATAATAATAATAATAATAATAATAATAATAATAATAATAATAATAATAATAATAATAATAATAATAATAATAATAATAATAATAATAATAATAATAATAATAATAATAATAATAATAATAATAATAATAATAATAATAGAATCGAAGGCCGTCAACTTTTGGTCGCCCCGGTGGTTCAAGTGGTTAACCTCGAATTCTACTTGTTTGAGTCCTGGGTTCGAGCCCTAGGAGGGTCGGACTTTGACTTTATTTGCAAAAATAAAAAAAAGGGATTCAATTGTTGAGAGCGCCTTGCAGCGTGGGTAGGCACAATTCGATGCGAGTCGACGAGGGAAGAAAAGGCTGAAATCTTCTCGCGATAAAAAATGAAGGCACGTACCGTAGCGGGAAGGGGGGAGAAGAGCCTGCTATGCGACCCCGGATCTGAGTTACGAGTTGGAAGGAGAGAGAGAAGAAGATGTGCGAAGATAATGAATGGGATGGAAAAAAAAAAAAAAAAAAAAAAAAAAACTTTTGTTTTTTTGCCCGAGGTGGCAAATCGTTATTTTTCCTCGTACACCTAAAATACATACAAACAAAGGGAAACACATGTACCTAGTATGTACGATACGCATATGCATGTTTAATATTTGGGCGAGGAACCAATCAGCGCCTTGTTCATTTTTATTTCGATTTTCGATTTCGATTTTTTATTTTGTTTGGACAGCCAAAAAACGAGAAAAAATGAATTTCGGAAGTTCGGAGTTTAAAGAAGAGTATTGCCTGTGCCACATTGCCACAGGGGCAACAAAAATATTCGTTCGAATTTTGAATTTTGTACCACCAAGTACCAGGTCCAGTAGTATCAAACCAAAACCAACACAACCGAAACGGGGAAAGTTAGAGAAGTCTCATCTATCGTACAGCAGTTCCGGAGGTTGGATAATCGCGCAACCAAAGTCAAAAACAATCCATCGATCTCAGATTGCTTGCTTTGAGCAAGCAGCAGCGTGCGTTGGGTAGCCATCGCTGAACATCGCCACAAGTCACCATAGGCAACACCGCACCATCCAGCATCTCCAATAACGCTGCTTCGCCTCCTATTTCCAACCGCTGTCCTGCCTCGCGCAGTCGGTGAGGAGGGAGGCTCGAATAATTCATCACGGAGGTAGGTGCTCTTCCGTTCACTAACGTACGTGCGCCTTTCGGACAACCCATAAACAACGAGCGAGTGAAGTGTTGTTACAAAGCACTCTCTCAGCTCCACACCAAGACTGCATAGCAGCGGCAGCAGCGCCGAAAGCAACAGTAGCGACAGCACCAGCAGTATCAACAGCACCAGCAGCACCAGGACCGGCAGTGGGCGCATCAACTCTGGGAAGTGCATAGACCAAGCTCTATTCAGCTGGGGCATACTCGTTGGACAAGAAAAATAAACACGGAGTGCGCGTGGGAGGCCGGAAGACACAAACAGCGATCAGCTATGGCTGGGCAGGGGCGAGCCGGTGCGAGGCATCATCTCTTGCGGACGCACCGTCGCGCACCATCTGTCGACGGGACAGGAGGGGACTCGGGAGGTGCGTTTCTCGGTTCGGACAGCAATCTATTGAGATACTGAGATGATACAATAGCAAGCACTACTTGTATGCCACAAGCAGTAAGTAGTATCCACAAAGCAGCAGCATGGGCGACGTAAATATGATCTGCGGCTTGCTGAGCTTACCAACTCTGTCCGAAAATGTAAGAACTATTGTTACATTAATAGCAAAATACAAACGGTTCTTACATTTGCGGACGAATATGGTGTTCCGCTGTAAACAAATACTTGCTTGCTGCAAACGAGGGACGTTGCAGGTTGCTTCTTGCTTACCCTCGCTTTCCCTTGCCTGTTGTGTGTTGTCCTACGAGTAGTATACTACCACCTGACACCGGATACTGCTGGGTAATGGTGTACTACTGGTACCTTTTATTTTTTTTTGTTTTTTTTTTTGCTCGTCCCATTTATTATCTTCGCGCATCTTCTGCTCTCTCTCCTTCCAACTCGTAACTCAGATCCGGGGTCACATAAAAAGCAGGCTCTTCTACCCCCTTCCCGCTACGGTACGTGCCTTCATTTTTATCGCGAGAAGATTTCAGCCTTTTCTTCCTTCGTCGACTCGCATCGAATTGTGCCTACCCACGCTGCAAGGCGCTCTCAACAATTGAATCCTTTTTTATTTTGATTTTTGCAAATAAAGTCAAATGTCCGACCCACCTGGGGCTCGAATCCAGGACTCAAACACAAGTAGAATTCGAGGTTAACCACTTGAACCACCGGGGCGACCGGCTATCTGTCCGGAAACATAAGCACTCTTTGTATATGAATATGAGTACCAAAATGTCTTTTACATTACAGGACAAGAGTGGTCCATGAGCCGCAGACCTGGCGAACCGATTTCGAAAAGATCTCTGCTTGACCCTGGCTTGACTGCTGTACAATAGAGTCCGGGGCAATTCTGCTGTTACGTGCAACAAGCAAGCCGGACGTCACGACTGACTCACGATATTCACGACTACGGCTCACCACTGCTGATGTGCAATTCGTTCCGTCGTCCACGTCATTGCTCCACGTCTTTCTTTATCCGACAGGAGTCGATCAAACTCTCTCTATCTCGCTGTTTTCGCGCCTACATGCCGTACACCATTATAGTGCTCGATCTGATCAGATGATATGGTACAGCATTTCACCTGGTGCTATACATATAGCGAACCAGGTCACCGAGCAATTACATTGTACCTGGTGGTATTTAATACCTTGGTATAATAGTTACAGACATAACCACCACCACCACCAGCCAACAAACCAGTATCCGTCCGTAACGTAGAGTACGCAGAACCTCAGCATCAAGGCTAAACCCCGCAGCGCCCCTTTTTCCCCCCTTTTTGCGTTCGTGCATTCGTACCGGTGCTGTTTTTTTGTTTCATTTTCTATTTCAGTCACAAAATTGTCTTCTTTACGTTCTGCAAATATAGCCTTTTCGACTTCCAGCACATCTGGCTGAAGTGTCCGTGCGTCCGTCCTTGGTTTCTTCTTCCTATACCAGGTACCACATACCTGGTACCTGGTACCAGGTAACCAGGTATTAATTATTAATAATAGAGGTCATGAAACTGATGAAAATAAATACGAGACGGGCATATATGCGATATACGACCACGTACGATGTATTTTGTATCCAGGGACAATACAAGCACAACCACAGGCCAACAGTCCAGATAGTTGAAGAAAAAACAGGCTAACAGCCCAGATAGTTGAAGAAAAAAAAAGCGAGAGACAAAAGAATGAACGAAGAGAAAGAGAAAATAAATGAACGGGAAGAAGACACCCAATTTAAAAAGCACACAGTCAGCGATCGACCGCAGCATCAAAGAGCAAATACGCCTATGCTATTAATAATAAAAAATAACAAGAATAATAACAGCAGATAATAACAAACCCAATCCGTAGCGGAATAAAAATTCCCCGAGCCTGCGGCACGATGGGTACTCCACGAGAAGAGGTATACCCCGAGAAAGCAACGAACAAAACAATCAAGGAAAGTCCTCCACGTATACCTGGTATATAAGGTAGATAGATTGCCTCCCTGGTTCATGTTTTTGTTGTTGTTGTTGTTGTTCTAACATTAACTCTCTGACGAAGGAGTCCGTGGTCACACAAAGGTGATGAGCCCTAGGAACATCCGAAAAACAAAAAAAAAATCGAAAATTCGGCTGCCTCAAAATACACGAGACGAAGAAAGCGCACACGAGCTAAAACCAATGTGCAAACTGAACTAACATGGCCGCGGGTATATCCTCTCAACTATAACATAGAGTACCCCCGTTCCCACCACTAACCAACTCGTGGCTGCTGACTACAGCGGATGCTGTCTGAAGTGCTGCCTGCACCGCACGAAACGCACGGTAGTCATGTATGGTTGGCTGATGAAAATGAGGCTTTTTTTAGGGGTCATCCCCCATGGGTCCCCCCCCCACCCCCCCCCCCCCAAATCTTAGCTTAACCTCTCTATGACTACTTGGGGCCGTTTTGGGGTCAAATCACTCAAAATCTGACAGAGGGTAGGTGGTAAGTAATTTGCCCCCCAAAGGGTACTGCAATACTTACAAGTGTACTGATTTTCAGTACCAGGCGCATATGATGCCTCCCTGGTTCATGTATGCGGGATGACTGATGCAAATGAGGCTTTTTTTAGGGGTCATCCCCATGGGTGCCCCCCCCCCCCCCCCCCCCAAATCTTGCCTTAACCCCTTTATGACGACAGAGTGCCGTTATGGGGACAAATCACTCAAAATCTACCAGAGGTTAGGTAGTAAGTAATTTGCCTCCCAAAGGGTACTGCAAAATACTTATAAGACCAACTAGTGTGGGAAATTATTTCTGAGCTCTCAGAACTGAGTTTTTAGGCCGAATATACGCGTTTTACTCGGCGGGAAAGCCAAAAACACCGATAGATTCCTCAAAATGCTCCCCGTAGAGTTTCGCCAGCTTTCAGGAACAATTTTCCGTTTCTCCGGAGTCGTAGTTTTGTTTTTGGAGCAGCCAATCAGTTTTCTCTGGAGGCTCAGAAATAAGGCTGTTGGTCAGAACTGGGGCCAAAAATAACGGATCTTGGAGGAGTTTTGATAAAAAAACATGATGTCCTCAGAACTGGAAATATGGGCGAACAGTCCTGCAACGACTCTGGAGAAACGGAAAAGTGCTCGAGAAAGCTCTCGGAAAACTAACGGGAGCATCCTGACGAGTCTACCGGTGTTTTCGACAGTCTAGTCGAGTGAATCGCCGATTTTCGGCAGAAAAAGCCAGTTCTGAGGCCCCTTCGAAAAATTCCCATAATAGTTGGTTTAAGGGCACTGATTTTCAGTACCAGGCACATATGAACCACCGCTTATAGAGAGGAGAAAACTTGAGGAAATTTCTACGAGGTATGTACCAGACGAATAGGTGGTGCGGACTTTTGGGCCATTCCATTCTGATACACAGCCACACCCTGATCCTATCCCGGATGTGATCCCACTTGACACCCCCACCGGGCTACCCTGATCCCATGTACCTGGTAGGTAGGAGCGGTTGTCCATAGCCTCGAAACAAGCAAAAAAGCCAAAAGCAAAGAGCAAAAAACGAAAACCGAAAAAAACGAACTCTCATATCGTATTATTAATAACTACCAGGTATTGTTGCTGTTATCGATCCCGGAGCCTACACCACCCCAAAAAATAGTAGCGTTTTGGGGACAAACCACTCAAAATTTATACCAGGTAGTAAGTAGGGTGATTGCGAAAGAACTGAATATGGTTGGGTCGCGAACCACAGGCTACTCCGAACCAAAACATAATCGGATCTGAAACTGCTTTCGAGAACCCAAAACGATCATTTCGGTATTGGACTGGAAATAAAATTCTAGGAATTTAGAATACGGCAACAAATGACAAATAACGAAATAAAAGTACGAAAAATGGAACACCAACGGCTTCGCACGAGGTGCTGCTCCCTGCTGCTGCTGCGTGGCTCGCTGCGTTTGTGTCTGCTCTATGTGCTCTGTGGCAGTCATGCGAAGAGTGCCAGTCGATGCGACCGGGGCCTGTTGTGCAGTGCGTGCGTAGGCGTGCTGTGGGTGTGCCTGTGGTGCGGTAACACGCCCCAGAGCCCAGAGTACCGCTACTTTGTTGCCACAGCAACAACAAGCAGCACAGCAGAGCAACAACTTCAGCAGCAGCCCACAACGCACACGGCGCCGTCAACGATGTTGAAGCTGCACCCTGTCAGCCCTCCGCCGCATATGGCCGTATGCCTTTGCCGGCCATACCGAGGGCTTCGACACGGACTCGCCGAATGGGCCGTGCGCTTGGTTAGATAGCTTGGTGGTGAGAGGCAACCCATGTATCACGCCTCACTCCTTCTGGCTGCTGCTGTACGCTGTGCCATGAGAACCTGACGTCAACGGTTATGATTTCTTGCCAAATACGATGTTTTCATTCGTCCGGGGCGATTCCGGGTTGTCCTGGCCAATAGGGTGAAGATCCTAATCGAAACGCAAGAAGGCAAACCCAACCCGAAAAAATTGTGAAGATATGGGCCATATGAGGCCATTTTGGGTCCTGATTTTGGGAAGTTGATTATTTTTTGGGATCGGGAGAATAGAAATTGGCCAAACCAAATCATAATCGGAACTTCGCAAACACCATAGTATGGTGCTTGCGAACGTCAGATTATGGTTTGGAAAAACATCGTATTTGGCAAGAAATCATAATCGTCTACGTCAGGTACTGTACTCATCGCACAGCGTACAGCAGCAGCCAGAAGGAGTGAGGCGTGATACATGGGTTGCCTCTCACCACCAAGCTATCTAACCAAGCGCACGGCCCATTTGGCGAGTTCGTGTCAACGCGAAGCCCTCGTTATGGCCGGCAAAGGCATACGGCCATATGCGGCGGAGGGCTGACAGGGTGCAGCTTCAACATCGTTGACGGCGCCGTGTGCGTTGTGGACTGCTGCTGAAGTTGTTGCTCTGCTGTGCTGCTTGTTGCTGCGGCAACAAAGTAGCGGTATACTCTGGGCTCTGGAGCGTGTTACCGCACCACAGGCACACCCACAGCACGCCTACGCACGCACTGCACGACAGGCCCCGGTCGCATCGACTGGCACTCTTCGCATGACTACCATAGAGCGCACAGAGCACTCGCAACCGCAGCGAGGCACGCAGCAGCAGCAGGGAGCAGTATCCCGTACGAAGCCGTTGGTGTTCCATTTCGCGTACTTTTATTTCGTCATTTGTCGTTTGTTGCCGTATTCTAAGTTCCTAGAAATTTATTTCCAGTTCAAAACCGAAATGATCGTTTTGGGTTCTCGAAAGCAGTTTCAAACCCGATTATGTTTTGGTTTGGCGAGTAAGCCTGTGGTTCTCAAAACAACCATAATCGTTTTTTTCGCAAACACCCTAGTACGTACAATCAGTAGTTTGTCCCCCAAAACCGGCCTGCAGTACGTACTAAAAAAAGACGGGTCAAAGGGGGGGGGGTGTACATATGAACCACTCATGGAGGAGAACATATGAAGAAATTCGTGTACCAGGTAGCAAAGATGTCGGTTAAGGTGTCGGTTGACAGACTTTGAACCGATCGGCAGACAATCTGTCAAGGAGCTCCAACACTACAGTAGAACTATTAATAGTAAATTCAGTTTTTATTGGCCTTGACAGGCCAAAACTTGACTGTCAACAGACGTCTTTGCCAGGTAGGTGGTGCGGACCTGTGGGTCGTTTCTAATCCGATGCGATTCGAGAGGGAAGAAAGGGCTGAAGTATTGTCGCGACAAAAAAGCCTTCCAAGGCAAGAACCGTAGTGGGAAGGGCGGGGGGGGGGGGGGCTGCTATGTGACCCTGGATTTTGAGTTACGACTATTAATAGGAAGGAGAGGAGAAGAAAAAAAAAGGGCGAACATAATGAATGGGATGGGAACAAAAATGAATAGAAAAAAAATATCCCAGCCGCACCTTCATCCCACCCAGATATTATCCCATTTGGTACCTTGCTCCTACGGGCTATGACGGCCAAGAAAAATAATTGGGGAGTGAGTTGGTTTTGTCGGCGTCTTTTTGCTACGTACGCGATGCTCATTCGGTTTTCCAGAGTAACCTCGTGGAATCACGGGGTCGGGGGCGCAAATATTTTCCCACAAAAACACTCTCGAAGGAGTCGGTTGAGAACCCTGCCTACGCCCCCCGCGGAGAGACCACGTGCCCTAGCGCTAACATTCCGGTGACACAACACCAGATAAAAGGGTGGGGCCGAAGATTTAACCGAAAAGGACAGGGCAGGCTCAAAAAGTGACAAGTTGGCGTTCATGGTTCGAACTTGTTCCCGGTTCTCGTACGATATGGTGCTTTTGGACCACGCCATGAGATCTCATGTATGTGCATGGTCTGCAGTAATTTGCACCCTGTGACGGCCTGTGTTACACAGGGGGCCGCGGGAAGAGTCCGTTTGGAAATTGCCACCGCGCAAAGATGCCAGGAGACATGTCAAGCCACGCAAGATGTGCGCTGTCAAGGGTGTACGTACGGCCGAGTCTTCCACACTCAAACCCAGTAGTTTGGCGTCCGTCAAGGCATGTCAAGGCAAAGTTGCTGTCTGTCATCAAGGGCGAAAGTGCTGTCTCCTGACATCTTTGCCGCCGCGTCGCCAGAGAAATATCGTGGGGTTATCGGGGATGCATGAAGAGTCCATTTGGAAATCGCCATTTCTCTGGCCACGCGGCGGCAATTTCCAAACGGACTCTTCCTGCACCCCCTGTGTGATACGGGCCCGTCACAGGGTGCAAATTAATGCAGATCGTGCTCATAGGTGAGAGGTCTCATGGCGTGGTACAAAAGTACCATATCGTAAGTTCGAACCATGAACGAACGCCAACTTGTCACTTTTTGAGCTCGCCCTCCGTGCTCTTCGGTTAAATCTTCGGCCACGCCCTCCTCTCTGATGTTGTGTCGCCGGAATATTGGCGCTAGGGCACGTGGCCTCCCCGCGGGGGGTGTAAGCAGGGTTGTCAACCGGCTCTCACGAGGGTTTTTTGGTGGGTAATACACGCGTCCCCGATCCCGTAATTCCATCGGGTTATTGTGGAAACCTGAAGAGCATCGCGGGGGAAAAAATCACCCTTCAGGCAGGTGCTACACCCCAATCTTGTGTTTTTACTGTCCTTGCTCCCATCCACAAGGCGCAGAATATATAATCAGCCCTCCGCAGGAGCCGCTGGAGGTTCACCAGCTATACCCTAATCGAGCCGAGTCCATAGCTGAGTAAAACGCAATATTTTTCCTGGAATATTCCGTCGCTCTGTAAAGGATATAACCCCTCGATCTATGGTGCCCAGTACCATGATTTTGATGCTGGGTTCATTTCCCGGGTCGCGACTTTTTTGTGTTTTTGCATCCGACGATTTCTGACCGTTTACGGTTCGCGCTTCGCGCTCACGAGCTCCGGCGGCTCCTGCGGAGGGCTAATTAGATTTCCGCGCCTTGTGGTGGAAGCAGCGTGCCAAAGGGGATTACATCCGGGTGGGATCAGGAGAGCCAAGCAGGGGCCTGTTTTGTTTTCCCGCTTTTTATGGCGACTATTCCCAGAAACTTACTTCATCTGCAGCATGGAGCTTTCTACTGCCCTGATCCCACCCGCAGACACCCCACCGGGCTACCCTGATCCCATGTAGGCAGCAGCGGTCGTCCACATCCTCGAAAAAAACAAATAAAGCGGAAAAGCGAAAAGAAAAAAAAGGAAAGAAAAAAAAAAACCCAACTCGCATAGCTGGTATCGAACCCGGGACCGATAGACAGCATCGCCGCTATAGGCTACGGAGCAATACAAATCCTTCGACTGCCACCCCCCGACGACCATCCGCGTAAACCCATCTACAGCCAAGTGCGATCACGGCTCGGAACCACAGAAGTTTCCTGGAACGAGGTTGCTCTATGAGTGGATGGCACAAGCTCCTCCTGCTTTTCGCCGACGGGGAGGGCCATGTACTTCGTCAAATCGACTCCAAATCAAGATCCGCAGCGTTCGTTTTTTTTGTGACGAGCTCCCGTTCGTTGCATGATCTGTTGTTGTTTCTCGTGGATGTAGAGCGGGTGAATTTATTCAGCGGGTGAACTTTGTTCGGCGGGTGAACGAGAGTGATAAAAGAACGGGGTTGTGTGAGCATCTACTGTTTATATACATACGCACCCCTGTTTGGCTTGCTCTGCGAGCATCAGCTGAGTCATCACCGCCTCCCTCACCAGGGGTCGTGCCAGGTGCTCAAGGGCTGTGGGCTGTGTCTGACTCGCGCAGGGAGTACCCCGTCGCCTCTATATTTCAATAGGTTTGGGAATATGTCCCTCTCTGTCCCTCCATGGAACCACTTTATCCCCCCCCCCTATTATACATAGGGTGGGTTGGCGTCGGTTGGCAACGACACTACAGTCTGTAAAACATGCCGCTCACTACGAGTACGTGAGCTACTGTAGACAACCAGGGTACCGTTTTTTGGTTGTTTATTTTTTTGGCGGTCGTCCACAGCTGGTCGTCGAGTTAGATATTTTGTGCGAAGTAAACAACCTTTACTCCGCACAATTGGGAATGATCGTATCACGTAGTGTTCAAGGTAAGGCACCCAATAGACAGTTACGTAGTACTCCCACTACCGTCTCTGGAAGTGGCCACACCTCAAATCAAATTAACTCGTTGAAGCTGTCATCCATATGCAAGTCCGCCTCACAAGCGGTTCTTAGTAGGATGCAGCTCACCCTTCATGCGACTCGCCAGACTCCTCACGGCGCTTCGCGCTTCGCGCAAGCAATGTCTGTCTGGTCGGTGAACACCCGACATGCTCCGTCACGGCGTTGTAGGGATGCGAGGGTCTACGAGTATGGTCATACGAGTACGGCCATGCATGAAATCGAGTACATATCTCCTATCGAGTACACCCCCCCCCCCCCGTTTTTGTCTCATTGGGGGGGCATGTACCCCGGACTTGCTCGAAAAGACCGCCGGTGGGTATCGGTTCCCGCTCCCTGGTCGTTGTGGTACGCCGAAAAGATGGCGTCCCATCCCGACAATCCCAACGGCCCAGACCAGCTCAAACGGGATCAGGTGATTATAAGATTATACCTACAGGGATTTCGAATCGAAAGTTTCAAGATATCGTTCGATTCAAAAACGATATTGTCGTGTTATATCGAAAAAAACTTCGATATATCGGTTATACTCGTGTTGATGCTGTGCTTTCGGAAATCTGCAGCTACTGAGACCTATGCCAATGGAAACGCGCGAAGTCCAAAAGTTTTTTTTCAAACATATTGCTTTCAAAGAACCGCCGAAAATTTCCTCGTACCGCCGCTGTGGGAAAAAAGAGAAAAAAAAGTGTTTGATTTATTTATTTTTTCCCCCCAACCGGCGGCGCAATTTGTTTTTTCTGGTTGCAAATTGTCAACACGGTGATAGAAACCAGCCCGTGCGACGACCGACGCTCGATCCCAATATGGGCTCAGCCCACGGCCAACCCGCTTGGTGTCCGGCAAGGCCAACGAATAGAGATGACGGCCTCGAAGATATCAGGTGGATCGATGGTCTTGGGGGCGAGAGCTTGCCGGCGGCGTCCTAGGGTATCCTCCCAAACCTGAAAAAAAAACTATTTTTTGCCGTTCGAGACGGATGGAGATGTATTGTCTTCTGTTTTGTGCACACCAGCGGCCAATTGTTTTTTATCATACACCTGGTCAGCTCCCGCCACATGACACCGGCCATGGTGTGAAGACGGTGACCTTAGGGTGGGTTGAAATCCCTAACGAGCACACTCGAGCGCAATCTGTTCAGAACTCATGACGCAGTCGTTAGTTTTGTCGATCGATGTCTGTCAAGGACTCGGAATCTCGCCGCTTCGAACCAAAGGTCGGTCTGGGTTTTTCTAAAGCCGATGTTGGCCAAACATCGGCCCAACATCGGCCCCAGATTTTTCTTTTTTCGGGTTTTTCCAAAAGTTTGGAACTTTTTTTTCTAAACGTGCCCATAGGAAGCGTGTTCTAAAAAATTCTGGAGGGTATCTTTGAAATTCAAAAAAAAAAATGATACGTCGCTTTCCCATTGGTATGGGTCTAATACGTGCCAGGTAGCTGATATCAGTGCAGCAGTATTTCATTCGCTACGGCAGTAGGGCTCATAGCATCATCATTGCGACTACTGTATGATAACGATGAATGATTGGTGGGTGGGTGGGTGGGGTTGTTGTTGTCTAATTATTTATTGTCCGGACTCTGGGAGACGAAAAATCGGCAAACGACAACAACACGATGAAACTGTAAAAAGCGAAATGCCTGTCCGGGGGGCAGGGGATGGGATACAAAGAAGTTCCCATTAGAGATGTATCGTTGTTGCTAGGGGAGAGGAGGCGTTACGTGTGTACGGCGGCTAAGATCAGTTGCTTACCGCTCTAGAACCTCGCCGGATGCCGTAGTGCGGTGATCCGGCATCATGGGTGTTATCGAGGCTTGCCTTTCGGCCGGCCTTTTTTGCTGTTGTTGGAAAAACGCCACCGAAACACGCGGCAGAACCGCATGACGGTATCTGCTGACCTCGAGCCCCCCAAAGAAAAAACTGGGAGTAGGGTTGGTTCTGGGGTCGGGACGCGTTTGGGCCGACGTGCAAGGCAGAAATCGACCAAAAGTTGTGGCACGAGCCTATCTATTCACGAGGTGTTGGGGGCACACGATCCTTATTATTGTCCATGTCTCGGACTCTGGCATGACTTTTTTTCGCTCGGCAACCTTCCGGACATGGCAAATATGCTAGGAGACTGCGTTCTGACCCCTTTACTGACCGCTCCATACACTGAAACTGGTGTATAACCGCCGAGTATGCTAGGAGACCGCGGTTTGACCCCTTGACTGACCCCTTGACTGACCGCTCCATACACTGAAACTGGTATATGACCGCCGAGTATGCTAGGAGACCCCTTGACTGACCGCTTGACTGACCGCTCCATACACTGAAACTGGTATATAACCGCCGAGTATGCTAGGAGACCCCTTGACTGACCGCTTGACTGACCGCCCTGCGCCCAAAATGACATGCGTGTCTCCTTCTGTTGATAGTGGCATATTTGATCGCGGGTGTGGACCCCTGATCCCGCCGGCCCCCCCCGTCCATTGACGTAACACTCACCTTTCTTTGGCGTGTGCCGCCCATGGGGTTCAAACTTTCCCCCGTACTCGTTGATTTTCACTGCTGCTGTCTCAACGAACGTCTAAAGGATATTTATAAGATTGAAGAAAAAAAAATAACAGGTGTGAGATTCGAGGATTTCGTCGAAACTCGTCTTTGCAAGCTATGTGTGATACTTGGAACGCGCGGGACTACGGGTTAGATGTGATACGGCGTAATACATGCGATAACTGAATGTAGGTTCGAGTAAATATGTGCTAGTTTGTATGATACTGGTATGTAGTACCGGCGTATCATGTGGGATTGCTGTGGGATCGGGATAAGATCATACCTTGAATATGACTATTATTTATAGTAACGAAAAAGCTGATGAATCGTACCAGGTAAATGACTTTTTGTGTTTATTCTCGATGATGATGGATGAATCTGAGTATGAAATATGAGAATGTGAACGGATGTCAACCGATTCCCTTGCAGATGTTGAGCTGGGCACCCGGCACCACCACCATCACCACCAGCATGGCCACGCGTCGCGAGGCGCGGAGGAAGAGGCGCAGCAACGAGAAGCTTTGCTCGGAGCAGACCCGTCTGCTCAGCCCGATTCTGATCGGGGGGGCGATGAGACTGGTAAGTGCTAAAATTTTAACCTGAAACCCTCCAAACACACTAAAAAACAGTACCAGGGTATGATATTAGTTTCACCTTGGGAGGCATTCGGGGTGGGGTGGGGTGGGGGGTGTGCAGAGACTTTTTTGCGGACCCCTGGGGTGTACAGAGTTATGTTTGCAGGCATACCGGGTCTGCAAATATATACATGCAAGTCCTTCTTGTATACGCTGGTTGTTATTGTCAGACGTCTTAACATTGGAAACCCACCAGCACACTGTAATACTGTAATACTTGGTATGTTATTACACCTTCGGAGGCATCCGGGGCTGGGCATGCAGAGTTATTTTGAGGCACCTCTGATTGCCAGGGCAGTGAATCGGGTGTGCTTTACCGATATTTAAAGCCTCGGTTTTCGGCGCAGACGATGTTTCCGATGTACCGGCGAAGAATCCGGCGTACGTGCGGGTGCGCTCCTTGTTCAAAATCCCTGTTTTTACGCTAAATGTGAGTGAATCCCAACTCTAGGCGTGCACATCGGGACGATTTTTCACCCGATGATATGGCAATTTCCGGTCGGAAAAAAAAAAAAAAAAAAAATGCCGATTTGCCGATTCCGATTCCGTTATATATCGCTCCGATCCATTGAGTAGGAATCGGCTCCGATTCACACCCCCAACTTTTTTGCGCACTGGTCTTCGGCCACCCTTGCCTCACCCTGACTCTGGAAGGGGAGGGTGGGGGGGGGGTGTCGGCGGGGGGGTGGGGCTTGCGGAAACGTAGTTAGGGGTGGGAGGGGTGGGGGGGAGATTATGGGTATTTTCGTGGGTGCGTGAAAGTAGGGATCCCGAGCACGGATACATGCCGGACCTGCTCGTATCGTCGACGCGGTAATATATCTACTTGTACCCGTAAAAAAATCGCCGCAACTCCACGGCGAGCCAGTCGCGAGGGCGTGCATGCTTGGGGAGGGCTAGGGTTTTACCGAGACGCGTTTGTTTCGTCTCTCCACCCAGGTACTGTACAGATACTGTAGTCGACAAGTATGGGAAATTGTATCCTTACCACGGGGATACCAGGCATGATATGATGGTATGGAATTTTCAACAACGTGTATAGCCAAAAGATTGGCATGTGGGCGTGGCGGGCGGATGGGCTGTCTGCGGCTGCTGTCGAGCGCTGCTGTTGTCGTATGTAAATTTCTGCTGTCGACTGCTGCTCACAACCAACAAAACTCGCTGTTGGTTTTTCGTTGACTGCTGCTGCTGTTGTGTGGACTGCTACTATGTTGTGTCGACTGCTACTGCTGTTGTTGTGTCGGGATCAGGTCGGCGTGGGGTTGTAGGGGGGTTGTGGGGGAAGCAGGGAGGATGAAAACGTCGACATGTCCTCGCTCGTTCGCTCAAAAAAGCGACACGTACCGACGAGCCTAAATATTTATCGGATGCCCCCCGGTTCCCTTTTTTTGTTGGCCATCCAGCCGTATGAAAACCTACTTCGATCGAGTCAAACCAGCAGTGAGCGCGACAACAACAGACAGGCTCCTGTCTAAAAATAGTTCGTTGTCGTACGACAGGGGTGCGTGCGTGCGCAACACAACAAGAACAGACACAAGAACGTCGGGCGGGAGGCGCGAGGTTAAATAGAACGAACTAAGGGGGGGGGGAAAGTCGTTTTGGGCTGGTCGGTGCTACGTACTTGCCTGCGGTTACGTGTCCGGTGGCTCAAGTCTTTTTTTCTCTGCTGCAGTAGCGTTCGCTAACCCTTTTAGTACTGTTAGGGCCGCAGTCCCCTTTTGGGGACAAACCACTCTAATAACAAGTGCTTTGTCCACAAAACGGGACTGCAGTTCTGTTAATATAAGGATTTTTTTTCATGTTTTTCTTCGTTCTTGCCCGGTGGCTACGTACGAGTGGTAGCTGGGTACGAGAAACAAACAAACGCCTGCTGTGTTCTCTTCTCCCTTTCGAGCTTGCGGCACCCCCGGGGTTTCTAAGTCAACCGCAACCCCGAAGGGGAAAGCTTTGTACCAGGTATGCGGTATCACCCGGGTGAAAAAGTATCACACCCTCTCGGGCGAATTTTCAGGGCCGATTTTTCTCCAAACCCAATGGTGGGGAGGGGGGGGGGGGGGATGCACAACCCAAATGGTGGCTTCTGGAAAGATCCACACCTCGCACAGATCGTGTACAGAAATTCTGCAGATCATTCCCACTTGAATGATTTAGATATTTCAAGGTAGATATATCCCTATTATGTTATTGTGTACCTGGTGCCTGGTATTAGCGCTCATGTTGCGGGGTGGGACCCGTATAGTCGTATAATCCGTACCATATACGTAGTGCATATCTCCCGGGTTGGATATGTACTACATTTATGCAGATCCTGCACAACCTGTCACAACGGTAGGTGAGGGACTGATAGATGATCTATTTGTAGATGATCTGTAGATAGGTAGATCATCACCTGTCCAAGGTATGGAAAGATGGCGAAGATATGTTTTTTCGCTGACGTGTCGCCCGGCGTTTGCGCCTCCCCGTCTTCCCCCCGTTGCGGAGAAGATCAACATCGAAATTCGCCCTAGTGTGATAGTGCCATATGGCGGTACTGCTATATCCCGTTCAGTACCCTGGTATTTATGAGTGTATTATACACGCAGAACGGATGCAACACTAGATATAGGTGCCAACCGCTTGTTGGTAGTATTGGTAGAACAGGGTACCGAGTGTGATACATGATATCCAGCTGTGGCGTAAATCTGCCCGACAAGGCAGTCTCCCTCAGACTTTGCCGAAATAAAAGGATGCCGTTCAGATGAGGGCAACGATGTCAGGAGATATCTGTCAAGCAAGGAAAAATGTGCGCTGTCGAGGGTGTATGCACCTGGTACGGCTGAGTGTTCCGCACTAAAACCTACCTGGTAGTAAATTGCTGTCAGTCGATCACGAAACTGCTGGACGGCGGAGAGATTATTTTCGGCCTGACCCTTTTGATACCAGACTGCTGCTGTGCAGACAGAGGCCTGAGTCTGAACCTGCCGTAATTCCAAGTGTTTTGTGCCCAAAACGGGACTGCAGTTTCTTACCCCCGTTAGAACCGCAGTCCCGTTTTGGGGACAAACCACTCAAATTTCGAGTACTTTGTCCCCAAAACGGGACTGCGGTTCTATAGGGGTTAAGGGCCACCACCGCCACGACCCAGAAGTCTAACAGCTAACCGTGACAGTATCTATTTTAAACCCTTTAGCACCGCACTCCCATATGTGGGGACAACGCACTCTAATTATAAGTAGTTTGTCCCCAAAACGGGACTGGGGTCCTAAGAGGGTTAAATAAGAGGCCCGCTCGATTTGTTGGTGTTTTTTTTTTTTTTTTTTTTTTGCTCATCCCATTTATTATCTTCGCACATCTTCTTCTCTCTCTCCCTCCACCTGGTAACTCAGATCCGGGGTCACATAGCAGGCTCTTCTACCCCCTTCCCGCTATACGGTACGTGCCTTCATTTTTATCGCGAGAAGATTTCAGCCTTTTCTTCCGTCGTCGACTCGCATTGAATTGTGCCTACCCACGCCGCTGCAAGGCGCTCTCAACAATTGAATCCTTTTTATTTTTATTTTTGCAAATAAAGTCAAATGTCCGACCCACCTGGGGCTCGAACCCAGGACTCAAACACAAGTGGAATTCGAGGTTAACCACTTGAGCCACCGGGGCGACCGGTGCCAGCTGATCGTTATGCTTTGGAAAGGCTCTTATCCTGCTATTCGGGCATATGTACGAAAGTCCGACTAAATAAACGGGCAGATATATCTACCTACCTGGTACCTGGTATATATTAATAAGCGAATCCACGACTTCGTGTCACGTGATTCTATTCATCGGGCAATGCATCTTGTACGAACGCCTTCTATACAATGTGTACGATGTACACCGGTATATATTATACTGGTACCTGATATACGTATGTCCCCTGCTTTTTAAGTAGAAACCTGCCCTAGATCGTACAGATCATACAAGTTCGGGAATATAGATCTATCTTCCTCGAAAGATCTAGATCATGATATGTACATGCTCTGTCCGAGAGGTGTGCGACCATTTTTCGTGGACCAAGGTTCGTCGGCGGCGGGGGGGAGGGGGTGAGTGTCACTTGTCTCGTCTCTTGACTTCCCTCATCCGCCTGGCCTCTCTTACGATGTCTCCTGCTTTTTTTCCTCCCCTGTGTACTTTTTTTTTTTTTTTTTTTTTTTTTTTTTTTTTTTTTTTTTTTTTTTTCTCATCCCATTCATTATCTTCGCACATCTTCTTCTCTCTCTCCTTCCAACTCGTAACTCAGATCCGGGGTCACATAGCAGGCTCTTATCCCCCCTTCCCGCTACGGTACGTGCCTTCATTTTTATCGCGAGAAGATTTCGGCCTTTTCTTCCCTCGTCGACTCGCATCGAATTGTGCCTACCCACGCTGCAAGGCGCTCTCAACAATTGAATCCTTTTTTATTTTTGCAAATAAAGTCAAAGTCCGACCCACCTCGGGCTCGAACCCAGGACTCAAACAAGTAGAATTCGAGGTTAACCACTTGAACCACCGGGGCGATTACTGGCTCAGCTTGACTGTCTGTATCCCTTCCTGTAGTCTCGTTTTGGGGACAAACCACTTGGGATTTCATTGTTTTGGTCGGCAGAGCGGGACCGACCGCCTTTCAGGACCGCGGTCTCGTTTCGGGGACAAACTACTTGAAATTTGAGTGGTTTGTCCCTAAAACGGGACCGCGGTTCCGAAAGGGTTGAGAAAGGCTTTTTTTTCGTCCCCCTGGGCTGACCATAACACCAGGTATAAAATATGGAACATACTCCTCTGGTACGATTTTTACCACTGGTTGGTTGTCCTGTTGCGGTTGCTCTAAGCCTGTAACTGCCCGATATATACATACACCAGGTATATATACCAGGTACCAGGTATATGATATACGTATATTTTTCAGAAAAGAAAAAAGAAAAAATTCGGCGTCATTCCGTGTGAATTCATGTCAGTCGTCGACACACACGCCAGTTTGGGAACTGGAGAGAGCGAAGAAAAGTGACTTGCCTGAGGAAAGCAGACGACACAGACTACGCGGATAAACAACCATCGACCACATCATGCATCATACATATTACTGCTGTGCATCGAAGGATCGGGCACACGGGACACTGGTTGCGCGTGCTGGGTTGGGTGTCCTGGTTAAAAAAAAAAAGTTACCAGGTATATGTTCGTACAGGATCGCAGTTTCCTTTTGGGGACGAAGCATTTGTAGGTCGATTGGTTTGTCCAAACACAAGGGGAGCGCGGTGCTAAAAGGAAACATCGCTACGTACATAATAATACTGCACCAGTAAGCTCGCGCTGGAGTGAGTGCGAACGATTTTCGGCGCTCGTTTGCTGGACACCACGGTAAAAGGGGTGCTACACACAGTAAATACAACCGAATTCTCTGTTTTTTTCGGAAGGCCCTCTGCCGCACCTTCTTTCCGAAAACCCTTCTTTCCGAAATCCCCCTTTGTTCGGTATTTTTTTGACGATCTTCCCGTTCTGAAAAAATCGAGCCGGATCAGAGTGCCGAATGGCATATATATATATATATATATATATATTATATATATATATTATATATATATATAATATATATATATAATATGGGTCACTATATATCTGTATGGGTCACTGCGGGGTCATAGGTCAAAGTGCCCGCATGGGAACAAAGCGCCCGAAGTGGTAAAAGAGATCGTGCTCGTATTCGTAGGCCGGACCAGCCAAGCACATGTGGGTGCCGTTTTATTTCTGGTTGGTGTGTGTGTGAGTTTTTCTGTTGTTGGAAATACAAGCTCCTGTATCTATCAAACACATCGAGATCGTACCGAATACCTGGTACTGGTTATCACAACAGCAGTCGTTCGTTTTTTTTTGTCATCGGTATTGTCGTGTCGAGCTCGATTATCGTTTGTCCGTATCGTGTCGAACTCGATTATCGTTTATCGGTATTGTATCGAACTCGATTATCGTTTATCGGTATCGTGTCGGACTCGATGATCGTTCATGGTATCGTATAGAAATCGACTATCGTTTATCGGTACCGTAACGAATTCGATAGTTGTTTATCGGTATTGTATCGAAATCGATGATCGTTTGTCGGTATCGTATCGAACTCGAGTGCCATTCGTCGGTATCGTATCGAACTCGATTATCGTTTGTCGGTATCGTATCGAACTCGAGTGCCATTCGTCGGTATCGTATCGAACTCGATTATCGTTTGTCGGTATCGTATCGACCTCGGTCATCGTCCATCGGTATCGTTTCCAACTCGATCTCGATATCCGATATCCAAGACTATGACTAGTATACGTATCCCCCAACATTAATCAGAATATTTGCTCGCCACTCGAGGAAAAGGTTGACACACTTCTGGGCGTGTACCAGACGACCAGAACTATCGCTATCCCTCACCCTGAGTCAGTCAGACGCACTCAACCACGATTTAGCGTTATTTACGGGGGGCCATAGCAAATAGGACCAAATCTTATTCGTAAAAAAAAAAGAAGTTGATGGGGTTTTGGTTGTACCGTTGATCCTATTTACTTTGGTCCCCCGTAAATAGTAGAGCCCCTTTGTCTCGTATACAGCACACAGCAGTACTCATACGAAGTGGTCTACTACTACTACTACTACTACTACTACTACTACTGCTACTGTTTGTACCTCCTTTGGTCGATTCGATTTGTTTTTCTTTCGCTTCTTTCTGTTTTCTCTCTTTCAACGCAGGCCATAATACGAGTGTATGCCGTGCCTGCCGTATCCAGTATAATGGTATGGCGAACATGTATATACCACAGTACTACTGCTGTATGTGTGTGTGCACTGCACGTTTAACCGTTCTATCTACCTTTTGGCATCCAGCCCACAACCAGTTCCGTGCCGATTCTTGCAATCCCAGAGAGATGGCATTGCAACTTCCACATTCTGGCGTTGTCCAGTTCTTATCCAGTCGGATTTATTTGCAACCAGTTAAGAAAAAGTCGCTTTTCAGCACGTTGCCACGAACGAGCCTTTGTCCCGAGAAAGTACGAAATTGGTCTCCCTCGCCTCAGAATGGGTCGAACGTTTTATCCGAGACCTGTCCAGAGCAGCCGCCCGCTTCTCCGGCCGCCCACCGTTCGTTGCCGAAGTCACCGTCATCGTTGTTTCGATCCAACTGCTGTCTGCGTCAGTTGCGATTATGATCCCCGATCGAATCCACGATCGTAGTCGAATCTGGGACAGGTGGGTAGAAGGAGTACCAAATGTTGGTTTCCTGTGACTGGGTGCCTGGAGAAGCGGGCGGCTGTGGCTGCTCTAGATATATACCTGGTATACTCGTAGATCTTGGATGAAAGTACGCGACCCATTCTGAGGCCAGAAAGACCAATTTCGAATACTTCGGGGGTAAAGAAAAGCTCGTGCGAACAAAAAGCGGCATTTTCTGACTGACTTCAAATCCGACAGCATAAGAACTGACCTTACTGCGTGACGATGTACGTGGTATCTCTTTGTCGCAGCTGTGTGACCACAATCAGAGCTTCTAGCTATCTCTCTATTACGAGGGGCCATAGTAAGTAGGACCATATATTGTTCGTAAAAATAGGTAAATATACAGTTTTTTGTGTGCACCGTAGGTCCTATTTAGTATGGTCCCCCGTAATAGTTTAGTTGGCACGGACACGGGGTGTGCTGATGGATATCGACCGATAGAAATGACGGTTTAGACCTTCCATCGCGGGAAATCATGTTCAGGGCTCTGTGAATGTTGTTACCTACTGAGCTATGATATATACAGGGGTAAAACATATCGATCGACTACCCAGCCCAGGGTAATCCTAGTCCTTGCAACACTACCCCCCCTCTGAAGGGCGGGATCTTTGGGGCGTCGGTACCGTATACGTCTGTACGCTTGACCCACCCGCTACGTTTCAACACCTGGGGAACAATGGAGATGTGTCTTTTGGGACCGCACACGCGAGCGTTTTTTATAAAAAGGAACGTTCTAAGTTGAGAGATTCGGAGCCGTGTCCTCGACAAAGTCGAATGTGAAGGTGTATTCTACTGATATGTATGGGTGAAAGATCGATGGATTACCCAACGTAGGGTGATCCTTTTAAAAGCTCCGGGAACTGGGCCTTGTGGACCGAAAATACTCCTCTTGCTCGACGGGACAGCAAGCAGTCTAAAAGGCCGGTAGACCTCTCAGAATGTTCCCCGGATTTTTCCGAGAGCTTTCATGAACCGTTTTTTGTTTCTCCAGAATCTTTGTTTTTTTGGCGAAGCCAATCGGTTCTCTTTGGAGGGTCAAAAATGAGATTGATTTCTCAGAACTGGGACCAGGAATGATGAATGTGGATCTTTGAATACCGGGTATTTCTGATGAAAATCGTAACGTGCTCGAAAACTGGCAGTCCGTGTGGACGAACAGTCAAACTACGACTGACTCTGGGGTAACGGAAACTGCTCAAGATAGCCTCCCTCGGAACACTTGCCACTGTAGGGGAGCAACAAGACCTAAGGAGTCTGCCGGTGCTTGTGACCGTCCTGCCGAGTAAATCGCGAGTTTCCGGCGAAAAAAAAAAAGTTCGTCATCCATGCGAGCCCTTAAAAAAAATCCCTCGGCCCCTTGAGGACTGCAGTCCCGTTTTGGGGACGAACCACTTGGATTTAGGCTGGTTCATCCCCTAAACGAGACTGCAGTCTTAAAAGGGTTGCCTATTAATAGTTGGTCTTAACGTGAAAACACACACCTCAATACCTTTTCCCTGGCACGAGTATGTTACGTTTCTCTTTGTGCCTCTGAACCCTTTTAGAGCCGCTGTCCCGTTTTGGGGGGCAAGCCAGACAAATTATGAGTAGTTTGTCCCCAAAACGGGACTGCAGTCCTGTGAGGGTGAATTAACCCCACCCCCAGGAGGGATGTTTTCGGATAGGTAGTGCTACTCCGGCAGGCAGTATAGTAATCGCTTCAACTTTAAAATGAAGACCAACCTGTACTTACTTTTCCGCCCAGGGTGATGAGGTCCACTGAATGAGTGCTCTAAACGTAGTCCACAATACAGTATTAATAGTAATATTACGGGGGGGTGTAGTAAATAGGACCTACGGTACACACAAGAGCCTACCGGTATATATTTACCTATTTTTACTTTTAATATTACGGGGGACCATAGTTGATAGGACCATATACTGTTAGTAAAAATAGCGAAGTACATACCTGGTAGGTGTTTGTATGTACCATAGGTCCTATTTAATATGGTCCCCCGAAATAGCAATATTTTATCCTGTTTACTATGGCCCCTCGTAATAATTACGGGGGACCATAGTAAGTAGGACCAAATGTTGTTGGTAAAAATGTGGACATATATAGGCTTTTGTGTTTACCTTAGGTCCTATTCACTATGGTCCCCCGTAGTATAAATAGCAATTCCAACATGTCGCCTTCGCTCAGAGGAAAAAAATAGGACGCGGTCTTGTTCTAGGGTTGGTTCAGTACGGTTTACTACGTGTATACGTTTGCAGGCCTCCGCCGTGGTCCACAACAGCACCGCCTCCATATCATGTGTAATTTGAGCATCAAAAGGGAGATTTCCGTGAGTTCGTCGGCGGCTCGACCTTCGGGCTATATATAGCTGTATGCACGTGCTGCTGTAATCCCCTACAGCCCTGGTAGCGCGCAAGGTAACACGCCCCCTGCGACGCCAGCGTTGGAGATCGTCTTATGGGGTGTGTCGTCCAGCTTGCGTTTGTCATATGGTATGACCTTCATATTACGGGGGACCATAGTTAATAGGACTTATGGTATACATAAAAACCTACCAGGTATATATTTAACCATTTTTACTATTAATAACAATATTTGGTCCTATTAACTATGGTCCCCCGTAATAGTACGATACTGCTGTAGATAGCCCCCTATAGGCCCGACACGTACTTATAATACATGGGCTTTCGTTTTTTGTCGCCCAAGTGTTTTGTGGATTGCTGGCGTGTGTATGTTTGTGCCTTTCGTGTCCAGTGCAGTGACGTGGCGTTGCGTCCGCTGTCTATTGATAAATTCCTTTCTGCATTACGATGTACAGCAGCAGTAGCAGTACCAATGGTACTTGCATACTCGTATTATCACGGGGGACCATGCTAAAGGCCGAGGTGATGGAGACCCTGCTGTACGGGTGCGTGACGTAGACTCTTGGTCAGGAGCACTTCGCTGAGCTCAGAACGGCACACCACAAACTCCTCCTACGGATCATTGGCATCCAGCGCCGGCAACGCACTGACCACCTCATGTCGTACGCCAAGGCCCTCAAAAAGGCACAATGCGAGAGCGTTGAGGCGACCATCCGCAAACGACGCCTCCTCTTTGCGGGGGCCGTACAGCGGACGACCAGTGAGCGACTGACCCACCGGGTGATGTTTGGGACGATGGCTGGTGGGGAGAACCCGAGACGAGGCCGACCGGAAAAGAACTGGGCCCAATGCCTAGCAGACGACCTCAGGGTTTTTCAATCCACCAAGGGGTCCACGGAAAGCTCCCCCCTGCGGTTCGAATAGAGACGTTGTTATGGCCGAGGGCGGCTAAGAAGAGCGGGAAGTGGTAACGGGGGGTCGTCGAAGCGGCGGACTGCTTCATGGCGAGATGGCACAGGGACGAAGCACAGAAGAGCCGGCTGCGCCACGCAGCAGAGGACGCCAAGAATGGCGACAGGGGGAGGGGGGGAGGGGGGAGGGGCAGCTGTTCTGATACAGCTGTCGACGAATGCAGAAACGAAATGATAGACCGGATGGCTAGGTATCGGTTCGACTAGCTCTTTACAGACTTTTGCCTGTATCTCCCTATGTTTCGTGTTGCTTCGTCCGTGCAGCAGATACCTGCCCTTCCTGAGCACGTCTGTTGTCCGTCTATTAATAGCAGGCTTTCTGAAGTCCTTACGTCGTTTGCATCCTGTTTTTTCTTTTTCTCTTTCTTCTTTTTTTCATTTCAGATTTTTTTATTTTTTATTTCATTGTCTTTTGATCTTATTTTTCCGGTCTTGCTTGTGTTGTTGTGTTCTCGTACGCGGTACGCTGACACTTCATTTGCTTGACACTTGAATTTCCGATTTATTTTTTATTTCTTCGTCTTCCTCTGTCTCAGTCTGTGACCACAGAATCAGTATCTCTCTAGGATAGGGAATCAGGACGGACACTGGGTGTGCTGATGAAGCTGGGTAGAAAGGACGATTTAATGTGAAGACAACAACAACAACAACAACAACAACAACAACAACAACAACCATAGTTAATAGGACCTATGGTGTACATAAAAACCTATACATTTAACCATTTTTACTAACAAAATTTGGTCCTATTAACTATGGTCCCCCGTAATAGTAGTATCTCTTGTCGTGCTGTCGTGTCCAAGCATAGCTTGTATTAATACTGTGTATCTCTAGAGAGGATCGAAGAAACGTCACGGAACAGGCAGTGGGTGTGTGCTGGATGTCGACGGGTATAAAAGAATTACCAGGTTCTGCTACTGTTGAAGGCCGTTACTACCGGAGAGCTTTTTTTTCAGATTTTAAAAAAGTGGGAAAAATTGGAAGTTGATACGTATCAAAAATATATGGAGAGGCGTTCTGTCACAAATTTTGTGTTTTTCTCGTCAGAAGCAAAAGAAAGAAACAGGAAAATGAAATGTCACATATAAATTCGGGAAAAAAAATCCAGAAGCAAAAAAAAAAAACAGGAAAAGGAAATGTCACATGTATATTCGGGGAAAAAAATCCAGAAGCAAAAAATAACAGGAAAATTAAATGTCACATATATATTCGGGGAAAAAAATCAGGGAAATCTGGAAGATGAAAAAAAAATGCCCGTATAAAACCCTGGGAATTGCGGAAATTACGGAGAAGAAGCTCTACGATAATGAGGGCCCTTAGTGTGAGAAACACGCACATGCGCACATACATCCAGGTCACCTGGCAGCTGGTGCTGCTTTGCTTTACCGACTGGTCAACATTGTTTGCGGTGTCATTTTTTTTTTCGTTTTTTCGAGCCGGTTTGGTGTCGGCATCCTTCCACAATCCATGGCCCGCACGCCAGACGGCTTATTGCCCCTCCCTCGTCCGCTGTACGCCCCCCCCCCCTCCCCCCCCCCCCACAGAGAGATTTACTGATGACGCACTACTGCTGCCCCCTGTGAACTACAACTCTGTACAGACATCGGTTGAGATCTCCTTCCCAACCGCGGGTGCAATGCCCGTATTCTAATCTCGGGAAGCCATAAAATCCCCAACCACCTGAACAGCAGTACATGTATTATTGTCATACTGTAATTGTAAGTATCATCAGAAGTATATGCGACGCCAAATCTCGGAATTCCCTGCAATCTTCATGTACATCAGACTCCTGAAACCTGCATGTCTCAGATTTCAGGTTTCGGACCCCTGAAATAGAACCCTGAAATAGCACGTACCTGAGGAGCTGTTCAGATTTACTTTCTTTTTGTCTACCGGTTGGCACTCTGAATACTAATACTGATAATTATTGTAGTAGTGTTGGATATCGTCCCGAAACTTTCGATAGCAGATAGATCGTTCGACAAGAACAAAAAAAAGGTCGAACCGAAAAAAGTTCGGTATTTCGATAATAGCTTCGATAATTCGGTAAACTAGAACCATACGATAAAGCGATAAGAGGCCGAACGCCTCCCAGGGGGGTAGGGGACACGGCAGCAAACAGCACTATACCCTGGTATAGGAGTATGCAGACCATCAAACTACTTGGTTGAGATATTTAGTACCAGGTGTACGTACCTGGTGCGTTTGCAGCAGTACAGGGTACCTAATAAGAAATCGAGCACTAAGAAAGGCAGGCTGAGATTAAGAGGAAAATAAGAAATTCGGGGATAGTGCAACTGGAACTAGTGGATAACGCGCCACATTTCTCAAGTAAGAAATCGGGCCTGGGCCAGGTTTCTTGTTTCTTAATATGTCTCCTGCCTATACACTGTACGTTGATTCTGGTAACCTACGCCTGGTTTTGTATTTACCGGCACATATTTATGTGTGTATGGTTTTGTTGTATATGGATAGAATGCTATACAAGTTGAGCTATACCTGGTGCATACGTACGTAGTAGGAACCTTGTGTATATCTACGTAGTAGGAGGAGTGCAGCAGTATATACAGGATGCGTACTCTGAAAACGAGCAATAAGAACGGCCGCCTGAGACGAACAAAAAAAAACGAAATTCGGGATTCGTAAAGGGTTGTATAACGCACCCATTCCCAGAGAAAGAAATCCATCCTGGGCCAGCTTTCCTGTTTCTTACTGAGTCTTTGTGCTTGTGTAACCCGAGGAAATATAACAGTATGACGATGAGTGGATCGTCATGGAAACAACGTAGTAAGCCCCCCCGCTGTCGGGGGGGTCTGTCTCCGTTGGGCGTAGTAGGAACGTTGCTCCTCTGTCTCTAAAGGGATGCGTGGTCAGTGGTCGAATGACTAAAGGCAAGCATCAAATGAGTACGCCCCCGATCCCCCCCCCCCCCCCCCCTCTGGCATACCTCCCTTTACCCCCTCTGCTTGGACACAGGTCTTCGCGGCGGTGGGGGCAAGGGCGAGGCCCACCCGGCGAGACCCGTCGCCTCGTTTAAGTCGAAGGGCCCGCTGGCTGCTTGGTTGGACTCGCTGGCCCCCCGCCTGAAGTTCGCAATACTCGTGGGCTGCGTCATGGTTTTCTTCGGCTTGCACAACATCCTCCAGGTGCCTAGGAAACCTTAGTGTAACCTTTCACCGTCGATAACGTTGTTGATATCCTCGTGTACGAAGCAGTGTCATATTATGCGTTATGACATCAAGACAGATCGGTAGTGGGTCCCTCTTTTGTGCCCGTCGAGTAGTCCACGATCGTGACGCTGGAACCGCTTGGCACAGATGGTATTAACCAGTGTGCTATTGATGGTGCCGGTTGCCGCTGTAGTGCTGGTGTTGTCGGCTGAAGCATACATACATACCGTCGCTATAGAGGGGCCGGCACTCATGTAGCGTGAGGCTCGCTTGCCTTGTGGGGACGGCACCGATTTTTTCATGAGGCTCTTCACTCGAGGTGCTCTATCCCCCACCCAATATACCAACAAGTGGGCTTGCAAACAGCATTTGCAATACACTTCGGAACCCTCTGTTGCTATAAACCCGCTGTACGAACACAAAACGCCTTGTATGAAATACAAACCTGCTTGTGTTCGCGCCTTCCAATGTGATAACCTATGTGTCTGTATTCTCCCTTTTTAGGAGGCGTTGTTTGCGATGGACGGTTTCCATTTTGGCTGGTCCCTGGGCATGCTCGAGGCCGTCGGCGTCCTGGCCGGTTCCATGGTTGAGCGCGCCCATACGTCCGAGCGCACGAAGAGGGTAGCACCGTTCCACAATTACGTTTTACTGGCGGGCCTGCTGGGGATGTCTAGCTCGCTGTCGAACATCGCGCTCAATTACATCAAGTACCCGACCAAGGTGAGTCTGATATTCGAAATGTCATCTCAAGGGGTGGCGATGATGGTGATGGCAGTGTGCTTGTTGTGAACCGGAAATTAAAATGGCGTGGTTCGTTTTTTTTTTTTTTTTTTGTCGAAATTTCTCGGGCGGTTTTGGTCGGCTTTTAATTGGTAAAATTGATAAAACCGACACCGAAACCGACACCGAACACTTCTCGATCGGTTCTTCGGCGAAACCAGCCGAATTGTCAAGTTTTTTTGAATGGTTCGGTGTGCATATGTCTCTGTCTTGTGGCCTTTTTGTCTTGCGTGGTAGTGGTTATGAGGATGAGGATGCTAGTGATGATGATGGTGACCTGTTCTAAAAGGTTCATCGGCCTGGTTTGGTTTCGTTCGGGTTTGTTCGGTTCGGTTCGGTTCGGTACGGTTCATTTTTCTGTTATGTGTTGTTCGGCTTCGGCTCCTGTCCGTCTTTCTTTCATGGCTCAATTTAGTTTCGATTCATCCCGTCAGTCCACAACGTCGCCGCTCTCGCCGTGCCTTTAGATGCGAGGGCAAGCGAACCGTTACATCCTCGACGGAACCGGCATCGTTCCGACCGTCCTGGCCCTTTGTACAACTACAAAAATGACCCTTCTCTATTTCCAAGTAGTTTTACCCTAAAATACGGGTGCAGTTCTGAAGGACCCAACCCCTCCCTCGTCCCCTCCCCCCCCCCCCCCCCCCTCCTCCCCCGTACTCCCTCCCTCCCCCCCTTCTCCCCCGTCCTCCCTCCCCCCCTCCCGCCCCCCCCTTCTCCCCCCTCCTCTCCCTCTCCCCCCCTCCTCTCTCCCTCCTCCCCCTCTCCGACCATGCCCCCCCCCCCCCCTCCTCCTGCCCCCTCCCCTTGAAGGTTATTTTCCGGTCCTGCAAGCTTATCCCCACCATGGCGATCGCCGTTATCTGGCGCAAGAAGATAGTCAGCCGAGGGGAGTTCCTGGCGGCCTTTGCGGTGTGCACTGGGCTTATCGTGTTTGCCCAGGCGGATGCTATGCTGGAACCTGACTTTCATCCCAAGGGCATCGCGATGGTCATACTCTCTGTCTGCGCTGACGCATTCCTTCCTAATTTGCAGGTATGGAGTAGCGGTCGGTATCATCGATATAATATGGTATGATATGATAACTAAAAACTTTATATTGATATGATATGACATACAAGGCGCTTCGCTCCGCGGGCGGCCTACGCCGCCCGCTACGCTCGCTCGCTCAGGAAGGGAAAAAATACATCAAACTATGCGAAGCGAACAGAGGTCCACGATTGAATTTAGTTTTTTCAAGGATCGTAATTGCAAACCGGCGACTTGATAATGCCAAGAGTCCCACCGCCATGCTTCAGGAAAAAACAGCTCCGACGTCAGCTCGGACGCCACATAATACGCTTCGCGTCGCGGATGTCGTACGTACGTACATACCCCAGGTAGGGTACTACTGCTGTACTTATTTTCTTATTTTGATATGCTCTATGTCTGTACTCGTGTGTACGAAGAAAGCGAAAGCACAGCACGGCACAGCAGCAAAAACAATAAAAATGAAACCGAAAACTCGGAAAGAAAAAACATCCCCATCCCCTTTCGTGCATAAATGTTCTGTCTGATTGGAACACCTTACACCCGGTCGGAAAGAAGAAAAGAAAAAAATCGCACAGAAGAGCTTCCCTCTCAGCCTCGTACGCCGCCCGCCCCTCTCGCGACCACCTCGACACCGATTCGGTCCGGGTAAAGCTTTTATCACTCTCTGCCACAATCAGCCCCGTTGCCCGCCTCGCGTGAAGCCCGGTGCTCACCGTGGCCGTCGTTCGCCAGCTCGATAACGTTGGTGTTCAAACTGCACACCTCCTTCTTTCAACTTCAGCGTGGTCGCAAAAATAAGCACCGCTTGAATATTATCTTGCCCTCCCGAACGACCTTTGTAACTCGTACATACTCTATCAACAATCATAAATCGAAGCCAGACAAAGCCCGTTCATGCATCCCTCGTGTCTCGAGGCACACGCGACGCCTAGGCACGAAAGCGGCGACCGCGCTCCTTGCAGCCCCCCCTCTACCCGCCAGCACCCGCTGACACCCGCGACGGTGCCGGGTCCTCCCGCGATGCCGTGCTCGGAGAACCCGCACCCACACGAAACGAAAGAAGAAAAAAGGAAGAAAGGACCGAGAAAACAAAGAACTTCTGGAAAGGTCCGGCAAGTAATGAAAGGAGGCGGTTTGGAAGTGGGAGCTCTGAGAGGCCAGGGATGCACCAACCGAGCACGCTCAGGGGTTGTGACCTAAGTATGTAGTTCTATATCATATCACATTTGTTTGATATTGATATGGTATGTGATACATCATGTCACATTGCTTGATATGGATATGATATGTCAACCTGGTATACAATATCACATGATACGCATGATATATCACACATGATCCTAAAATATATGTATGTGGCGGTCGTAGTATATCATATCCTGTGATGTGGATATGTGTGTGGATATGAGTTACAATATATGTATGTTCGTCGCGGTCGTAAGATATCATATCCTGTGATGGAATATGTGTTGTAATACGAAGCATATATATGTACGTATGCGGCGGTCATAATATATCATATCCTGTGATGTGGTATGTATTATAATATGAAGTACAAGGCGCTTCGCTCCGCGGGCGGCCTACGCCGCCCGCTACGCTCGCTCAGGAAGGAAAAAAGTACATGAAATTATGCGAAGCGAACAGAGGTCCACGATTGAATTTAGTTTTTTCAAGGATCGTAATTGCACACCGGCGACTTGATAATGCCAAGAGTCCCGCCGCCATGCTTCAGGAAAAAACAGCTCCGACGTCAGCTTGGATGCCACATATACGCTTCGCGTCGCGGATGTCGTACGTACGTACATACCCCATGTAGGGTACTACTGTCTGTACTTATTTTCTTATTTCGATATGCTCTATGTCTGTACTGTATGTACGAAGAAAAGCGAAAGCACAGCACGGCACAGCAGCAAAAACAATGAAAATGAAATCAAAAACTCGGAAAGGAAAAAAAATCCCCGTCCCCTCTCGTGTAATATTTTTCTGCCTGATTGGAGCACCTTACACCCGGTCGAACGAAAAGAAGAAAAGAAAAAAACGCACAGCAGAAGAGCTTCTCTCTCAGCCTCGTACGCCGCCCGCCCCTCTCGCGACCACCTCGCAACCGATTCGGTCCGGGTAAAGCTTTTATCACTCTCTGCCACAATCAGCCCCGTCGCCCGCCTCGCGTGAAGCCCGGTGCTCACCGTGGCCGTCGTTCGCCAGCTCGATAACGTTGGTGTTCAAACTGCACACCTCCCTCTTTCAACTTTAGCGTGGTCGTAAAAATAAGCACCGCTTGAATATTATCTTGCCCTCCCGAACGACCTTCATAACTCGTACATACTCTATCAACAATCATAAATCGAAGCCAGACAAAGCCCGTTCATGCATCCCTCGTGTCTCGAGGCACACGCGACGCCTAGGCACGAAAGCGGCGACCGCGCTCCTTGCAGCCCCCCCTCTACCCGCCAGCACCCGCTGACACCCGCGACGGTGCCGGGTCCTCCCGCGATGCCGTGCTCGGAGAACCCGCACCCACACGAAACGAAAGAAGAAAAAAGGAAGAAAGGACCGAGAAAACAAAGAACTTCTGGAAAGGTCCGGCAAGTAATGAAAGGAGGCGGTTTGGAAGTGGGAGCTCTGAGAGGCCAGGGATGCACCAACCGAGCACGCTCAGGGGTTGTGATCTAAGTATGTAGTTCTATACCAGGTATATATATATATATGTATGTGACGGTCATAATAGATCGTATTCTGTGATGTGATATGTGTTGCAGCATATATATATATATATATATACCAGGTATATATATATATTATATATATATATGCCAGGTATACATTAGGCCGTTGAAACCTAGGGGCTATATATATATACCAGACACTAAAAAATAAGAGAAAATGGTGGTCATAATATAGTATATCCTGTGATGTGATTATACATGTATGCGTTATAATATGTGGATTAAATCCTGAAACCTTGCGGGCTATCATGTGGATGACCCAAATATATACCAGGTATAGTATAAAATGTAAGATAGATATATAAGATATGTCTATGGCGGGCCATACCCCCCGTGGGTTGAAATGAAGTGGATCTTGACAGTTTCGTGTGTTAGGAGTCGTCGCTTTGTATCGGATATTGTTGATATCGCATCGTATTTGTGATACACATCGTACCATGTGACAAATGGTATTGTATGCGGACTGCGTGCTTGAAAACAACTGGATTTTGTCATGATGGTATGAACGAATTGCCCCTCTGCTTGTCGGTATTGATTTTGAGATATTTCAAATGTCGCGTAATATATCAAGAGTCATGGTATACCGTAGATACTGGTCTCTAGTATGGAGGTGGCGGGAGGGTTACTCTTTAGGTGTTTTTCTCAGCCATTTGACCGTCGACCACGTATCACCTTCAAAACGGAGAGGGCACCGTTCCTACTCCTAGTAGAAACACCGCCAACACTTGCGCGCTCACTACGTGTTTCCCAAGTATCACACCATACCTTTTCGCCTCATAGTACCCTATTATTCCCATCCTGTTTTGCCTTTTGCGGCCACCATCTGTCTCCAGTATAGCGACCGTTTCATCTCTATTATGGAGTTCACTAACCTTGTGTATGTCGGGGGGGGGGGGAGGGGGCGTGAAGGGAGGAGGGGCGGGGGTGTACTCATGTGCTCATGACGTGTTTCCCAAGTATCACACCATACCTTTTCGCCTCATAGTACCCTATTATTCCCATCCTGTTTTGCCTTTTGCGGCCACCATCTGTCTCCAGTATAGCGACCGTTTCATCTCTATTATGGAGTTCACTAACCTTGTGTATGTCGGGGGGGGGGGAGGGGGCGTGAAGGGAGGAGGGGCGGGGGTGTACTCATGTGCTCATGCCATGCATGGCCGTACTCGTATGGGCATACACCCTCGCCTCCCTACAACGCCAAGACGAAGCACGTCGGGTTTCCACCGACCAGGCAGGCATTTGCACCAAATGCGGAGTCGCATGGAGTCAGTCACCCCACGGTAGGGGTTGCACACTTTTTGGGCCAAAACATTCTGACCGATTGAGTTCCCTAAGCGAGGAACTAGCAGTTATTAACAGGATGAAAAAAATTACTCGTATATTCGTTTTATAACTATACATAGCGCATAGGAGTGCCGGTCGGGTGGCGCGAAAACAAATCTTCCGAGTATTGTATCGGGTGGGATATTGAGCTCCTATTGTGAGGGGTTCAGGAACTTATCGTGCACGCCTACCGTGGGATGGCTCCAGGAAGGGTGAGCCGCATCCTATCACCTTAAGGTAATAACCCATGGTGAGGCCGGGGGGCTTACTGAATCTAGTGAACAGACCGAACACGCCGGGCATACCGTGCCTGATTTTTTTTTTTTTTGTGTTGAAACGAATCATACTATATCCAACATGCTGAACGTCTTGGACACACGGAACACGCAAAACATAACTGAACTCACGTTTACATTATCAGCATACTCCAACATGCGGAACATACTGCAACGTACACAACATATCATACTGAGCTCACCGGACATACTGAACGACACTGAACGTACTGACGATACGAGTGGCGAGTACCTCACCAAGTATGAATAAGTGAAAAGCTGTCTCTTATCTCTTACCGCAACCCCCCCCCCCACCTTGTTCCCGCCTCCCCTCTCGTGTGACAGGAACACGTTTTTAGCATGGGAGCGTCGCGAGTAGAGGTGAGTTTTGCTTTTGTGTGTGTATGAATATGCAGCAGGCGAGCTCCTCGTCGTTAGTGGTTTAGTAGCGGGGGGGGGGGGGGCACGGGAGGGGGTGTGTGTGCTCATTATCATGCATGGCAGTAATAGTCGTACGACCATAGGCCCTCGCATCCCTGCAGCACAATGCCGGGACGGGAGATGGGGGGGAATAGCGGAAGGGGGGGTGGAGGGGGGGGGGGGGGGGTGTGGAGGAGAGAGAGGGGAGGGGGATTCGCCGAGGTCGTTTGCTAGGGTCGTGGGTGCCCTTCTCTTTTTTTTTTCGAGACCCGCGTTTTGATAGGGTAGGACTGGAGGCTTCCACCAGTACGTGTTGTCTTCCGTCTTTCACATTTCGAGGTTCGTATTGCTTTGCCTAGGGCTGGAATGAAACGGTGCTGCGGCTGCCTCTGCCACTGGTCTACTGCTTCTGCGTATTGCTGCTGCTGCTGCTGCTGCTGCCCGCCCCCCAAAAACAACATCATCAACAACAACAACAACAACAACAACAACAACAACAACAACGAATATTCCGCAGGTGACTTTTTTCACGAACTCTCTGACAGTCCTGGGCATGCTCTTGTCGACCACGGCCAACGGAAACCTGCTGGAGTTCCTTCGCTACGCTGTTCAGAGCAGCTCTGCGATGGCCCACATGGTGGGTACTCTCGTTACTGACTTTTGGTGCCGCTTCGTAAAATGTGATATTTAGTACTATTAATAGACAACTCGTACATACATTCATAAATATATATATATAAAATCAAATAAAACGTCAGCGTCTGTGAGACGGAGGGTTTCGTCGTAGCCCATCTTCGCGAGCTGTGTGTGATACTTCCATCGCGCGTACTATTAGTACGGGTTTTGTATGGCCTCGTGCAGGGTATATATATATATATAAGGCAGTCCGTCTGCTCGTATGAGGAGGACAAGATCTGAAGGCGCAGAATCCAGGGAGTTTTGTGTGTATGTCGGCATGCGTACGATATACCGTGCATGGTACCAAGGGATGTCTGTCGTATGCCATCGTCTCGTGTAAATACGACGTGATTTGGTGTAAACGTGTCAACATCGCGAAAAGGTATGACATATATATGCCAGGTATATATAATATCTGTCTCTATGCTTCTTCATACCAGGTATGTATCATAGTGCACGATAATCTTTGATACGTACTGATATAGGATACGATATTTTATGCTCGTATCGTATCGTGTCGTCGTGTAATATACTTCGTATCACTTGTTTTTTTTTCGGGTATATTCCAAGTATCCGTATCACGTGGTGGCGTTTTTAAAACACGAGTTTGACCGCTGAATTGTCTCCCTGCTTTCGTTTGGCGCGAAACAATACTCTTTTTTTTTTACGCTCCGCCAACTTGTGTTTATTTCGGCGCAAGAGCGGGGGACTTCCTTGTCGGACCTTCTCCCTCATTTTTTGCAAACCCCTCGCGTTCTGACCTCCCCCCCCCCCCCCCCCCCTCCTCCCCGTTTCCTCCCCTCCCCTCTCCCCCCTTCCCTCCCGCTCGCCTCCGCCTTTGCGCTGTGCTACGCCGTGCTGTCTGTGCTGTGCGGTGCTTTCAGGTGGCTTACGCTATCCTTTCCCACGCAGCCATCGCGGCTCATATGATGGTCCTGAAGGAGTACGGAGGCGTTACGGCGGTTCTGGTCGGGGTCACCCGGAAATCCATGACCATCGCCCTGTCCTTCGCTCTGTTCCCGAAGGTCAGGCTGAGGTTTCGCGTCCAAATGCCGGGGGGTTCTGGGACTGCTTCTGTTGGTGCCGATCATTTACCACTGCGAATGATTACCGGTACCAACTATTACTGTTTACACCCTGGACAGATCATCAGTTCACCGCACGTAGCTCGAGCTAGCTCTTGTCGAGGGTAGCTCGTCGGTGAGCTGCGTGAGCTGCATGAGCTAGCTGCGCATGTTTTCCCGGCCTGAGCTATAGGAGGGTAGCTCATCTGCACATGTTTTCGAAGCTTGAGCTATGGAGGATATATCTCATATTACGCGTATATTTGCCCCCAATGTGAGCTATTCTAGGAGGTTTATGAGCCATAGCTCATATGGCCCATAATGAGCTATAGGAGCTACATGAGCTGCACGACTTTTCACCGACATAGGCTATGGGCGATAGCTCATCTGCACATGTTTTCAAAGCTTGAGCTGTGGAGGATAGCTCATGAGCACATATTTTCCCTCGGTGAGCTGTAAGAGCTGCTGTACATGAGCTGGCTTATTTGGCCCGGAATGAGCTATATACCAGATACATGAGCTACACATGTTTTCCCCGGCTTGAGCTATACCAGGTAGGAGGTAGCTCATCTGCACGTGTTTTGAAGGCTTGAGCTATACGCGACAGATGAGCCAGCTCGTAGGTTATCCGAGGCGTGCAACTATTGCCGATACCAACTATTACGGGGGACCATAGTTAATAGGACCAAATATTGTTAGTAAAAATGGTTAAATATATAGGTTTTTATGTATACCATACCTGGTAGGTCCTATTACCTATGGTCCCCCGTAATAGTACCGTTACCAACAATTACTGTTACAAACTATTCCCGTTATCATTGATTACCGTTGCCAGGTATCGTCACCAACTATTACCGTTACCGATAATTACCGTCCCCAACAATTACCGTCACCAACAACTACCGTCACCAAAAACACTGAAAAATTACCGTTCGCCAACAGTTACCGTCACCTACTATCACCGTCGCCAACGATTACCGCCACCAACAATTACCGTTTCCAACTACAGTCACCAAAAACACCGAAAAATTACCATTCACCAACGGTTACCGTCGCCAACAATCACCGTTACCAAGCACCGTCACCAAAAACCCCGAGAATTTACCATTCACCAACAATTACCGCCACCTACAATTACCGTCGCCAACAATAGCCGTCACCAACAACTACCGTCACCAAAAACACCGAAAAATTACCGAAAAATTACCGCTCACCAACAATTACCGTTACCAACAACAGTCACCAAAAACGCCGAAAACTCACCCTTCACCAACAATTACCGCCACCTACAATTACCGTCGCCAACAATAGCCGTCACCAACAACCGTCACTACCAACTACCGTCACCAAAAACACCGAAAAATTACCGTTCACCAACAATTACCGTCACCAATAATTACCGCTACCAACAACTACCGTCACCAAAAACACCGAAAAATTACCGTTCACCAACAATTACCGTCACCAATAATTACCGCTACCAACAACTACCGTCACCAAAAACACCGAAAAATTACCGTTCACCAACAATTACCGTCACCAATAATTACCGCTACCAACAACTACCGTCACCAAAAACACCGAAAAATGACCGTTCACCAACAATTACCGTCACCAAGAATTACCGCTACCAACAACTACCGTCACCAAAAACACCGAAAAATTACCGTCACAAACAATTTTACCGTTACCAACAACTACGTCACCAAAAACACCGAAATTTACCGTTACGAACAATTACCGTTACCAACTACAGTCACCAAAAACACCGAAAAATTACGATCAACAATTACCGCCGCCAACAAAAAAACTGTCACCAACCAAAAACCGTTACCGGCCGCGTTTTACCGACCGACAGCCCTTCAGCTACCACTTCGTGCTGGGGGGCGCACTAGTGCTAGGAGGCCTCGCAGCGAACGTCCGCATCAAAGACCGACGGAAAGGAGCAGGAGCCGCCAACCTATTCCACGCGAACCTCCTAGCAGCAGCCAAAGACAACAGTAGCGCCAGCATCGGCGGCAGCGGTGGTGGCGGTGGTGTCGGTGGTGGTGGTGGTGGTGGTGGAGGCGGAAAATTAAGCAACCGGTCAGCGGATCACCATCATGGCTCGGACTCGGAATCTGCCTCGGGCATGGCTCCCGCTGCGGGCGGCGGCAGCGGCGGCGGCGGTGGGGGCCCTGGGGGGGGAGGAGGGGGCCCAAGCGGGGCTTCTGTTGGGAGCTCCGCTGCGGGTTCGGGGAAGCTCCCGCGACATCGGAGGGATGATGCGGAAGCAGGTAACGGGCATGGGGGGGTCTCGTTTGCTCCCCCGAAGAGATGACAGGCTCGTTGTCGTGCAAGATATAGCGGGGGGGGGGGGAGGGGGTCTACTGGTGTCATGCATGGCCGTACTCGTCTGACCATGCGGTCCTCGCACCCTCTTATATACAACGCCGGGACGGAGCACGTCAGGCTTTCATCGACCAGGGACCAGCATTGCTTGCGCCCGGGGGGCAGGGGGGGGGGGGTCGAGTGCTGTCGCGATAGTCTGCAGGAACGTTGAGGGTTGGTGGTGGGTGGAAAGTGGGGAGGGGGGGGGAGGAGTTTGTAAGATTATCCTGTTTTTATGGCGTGGGGGGAGGAGGGAGGAGGGGAGGGGGGAGGGGGATAAGGGCAGGAGACTGTAAGACAAACTTTTTTTGTTGGGGGGGGGGGTGGGGGGCAGGAGATGTATTACCACATTTGTGTGTGTGTGCTCATTGTCATGCATGACCATAGTCGTATGACCATAGACCCTCGCATCTCTATGCATTAGGGGAGAGGGGAGCCGGGCAGGGCGAGAGAGTCGACACGCGATTTATGTCGCGATTGCCGGAAGGAAGCGTTGAACGGTGGGGGTGGAGGGGGGGGGGGTTGGTGGTGACACGCGCGTTTGGAGGCGAAGGTCGAGAGGGGGGGGCATGTACACGTGTTGGGTGCAAGAGTGGGGTGTAACGATGAAAATACAAATGCGGCGGAATTGTGATTGGCTAGGTGTCAACTGACGTGTGCTGCAGGTTATGGGTTATGTGGGAAGTGATTGGCTTGGGGTTGGCTTGTATCGGTTTTCGTGGCCCGATATATCACCCTGGAAAAGCGGCTGGTGGTGGGAGTTCGAGTGCGAACGTACAAATGCGGCGGAATTTTGATTGGTGGAGGGATGACGTGTGCCGGTTCGTGGCCGGAGATCCCGCCCTCTGGCTGGCAAGGCAGCTGGCTTAGTCGCGGAGTTCTGGGGGCGAAAAAAAACATGCGGCGGAATTCTGATTGGCTAGGTGCTAGCTGACGTAAGTATTTCTGCAGGTGTTGCGCGATTGTGATGGGCGGGGTGCTGGCGCGTGCCGGTTTTTTTCTTCGTGGCCCGACGTCCAGCTCTCCTGGAAAAGAAGCTGGTCGCGGAGTTCGATGGTGGCGTTTTAGAGGAAGCGTCATGCTCGCAAATGCCCGCCCGGGTGTTCCTTTTCTACTTCTCCTTCTTCTTCTCCTCGCCTTTGTTATTTTCGTATTCCTTCTCCTTTTCGCTCTTTCTTGTGGAAAGCTTGAGCTCCGCACCGACCGGGACGTTTTTTGTGTTTTTTCCTTGTTTTTTTCATAATACAAAGGGCGGCCAGGTGGGGGGGGGGGGGGGGGTGTACTCGATAGGAGAGATGTACTCGATCTTACGCATGGCCGTAGTCGTATGACCATAGACCCTCGCATCCCTACAATGCCGGGACGGAGCATGTCGGGTTTTCACCGACCAGGCAGACATTGCTTGCACCAAGCGCGAAGCGCCGTTAGGTGTCTGGCGAGGCGGCCAGGGGGGGGGGGGGGGGGGTAGCTGCTTTCGTTTGTAGATGATGTTTTTCTCTTTTTTCTTTTGTTTTTTCGAGGGATAAAGCGTTGCTTTCGGTTGTTATATTAAGCGTAGTCGGTAGTCGGCTTTTTTCTTTTTTTTTTTGGCGGTGCAACCATTGAGAGATAAAGAGAGGCGGGTGCCTTTATAAGTCATGCTTCCAAGTTTTTTTTTTGTTGTTGTCGAGGAGCGAGGCGCTGATATGGGGTTTTGCAGGCCGCCGCTGAAGCTGCCACAACAGCAGCAGCTGCAGCAACAGCGCTGTTAATAGCGGGCAGGCAATACATAGACGCTACCGCATCACACGGGTGATGAAGTAGATCCCCCCCCCCCCCCCATCAGAAGAGTTTCGAGGCTGGTTTTCTCTCTCGACATTCAAAAACACTTGAGGAAGGTGCGAAAACACCGACAGAAAGATGGCGTCTAAAACCACCGTTTTTCCTGTGTGTCTGTCTCGCCTGCCTTGGAGGGAAACTCGGCTCGGAAGTTCGGCCCAGAGGGTGTGTTAGATGTTATCACCCGTGTGTTCTTTTATCACCCGGTGTGTTATCCTATCACACCGGGTGATGCGGTACTACCGTGTTGCAGGCCTTTCCTTCCCTCCCGGCGCCACTTCTGATGTGCCTGTGCGAGGGTGATGCTGTCTGTTCTATGTCGAAATAATGTATTTCGCCCGTTTTGAACAGCCGGTCAGCAGCATCAGCAGCATCAGCCGCAGCAGGGCACCTCGCTCGCTATTTCTCGGTCAAGTAGTGATGCGCCTGCTACCTTCCTGCCTGGTGTGCGGCGGAATGAAACTATACTGGTTATCTGTGTCGTATCTACCTAGTACCTGGTATATCATAGCTATGCTGTATGGTATATATTTCTGTCGGTGTATTTGTAACGGTTTTTGTACACGTTGTTGCTACGGTCGTTGAAGTTGCTCCTGTCTCTCTGTGTGTATACGCGTACGTACGCGTACACAGCCGCGAGTATTGTGCCTCTTCGCGCCTGTCAAGCGTTTCACGAGTTGTTCCTGTTTCTGTGTGTGAAAAGTATGCGTACACAGACGCGAGTGATTGCGCCGCCTCTTCCCCCCCCCCCTGCGGCGGAATAGGCCACCATAGGGTGTGAAACGCGGTTTCCAGGGTCGAGTGTCGGCGTTTCGCTCTCTTACCTGTCGTGGTGTACCTTTTTGCAGTGCCAATACCTTTAGCAGTACCTTTAGGTACCTCCCTGTCCGGAAACGTGAGGGTCGTTTTTTTGTTTTTTTGTTTTTTACGGTTGTACCAGAACCGGTCCTCCTAATTCCGGATGGAGTGGTGAAACAATTTTTTCCCCCCCGAACGGCCCGCTCCCAGATTATCTCGACAATCCTGGAAGGCTTTTTTTTTTTGCCTGCGCCCGTTCCTCCGGGCTCTTCTATGAGGAGTATTTTCGGTTGGTTGATCGTGGTGTGTACCGGTGTGCGTATCATCCTCGTATAATAGACGTGGATACATATATATGTGATAATGTTCCTATTGAATCGTACCTCGGGTATATGGTACAAGATATATGTGCGTGCGCACTTGGTACAGTATGTATAAGTACGTAGAGAGCGCCATGATATCGAGTATACCCCCCCCCCCCCCCCCCTGCAGCCCGCGCCCTCTCTTTTTCTTCTTCCTTCGTTTTAGTTTTCGTATTTTTTAGGTTTTTTTGGGGTATTTTTCGGGGGGTTTTCGGTATTTTTTAGGTATATTTCGTTCTCCGTGTATCCCCCCCTTCCCCCGATTTGTGCCTGCGTGAAAACTCAATTTGTTTTAGTTCACTTGTTGGGGAGTAAAACAGGCGATCATGAGGGGCAGAAACATTTCGAGGGCGTGTCCGGTGGGGGCAGGGATCCTTCGAACAAACCTGCTTACTCAGGGCCTCTTCACGGATCATGACGGGCCAGGAAGGTCGGGTCGGGATTTTGTTTTTCAAGTCTCACGGGTCGGATTGTGTCGGGACGGTCGGGTCATGGGTTGCTCGCTATTTTTGACGAGTCGGGTCGGGTCACCGTTACCTGACCCGACCCATCCTGACCCGCTAGGTGTGGCCCGTCCCCGTGGTCAGTCCTGGGTATCTTGGCTATACCCGGGTAGATAAATACCCGGCATTCCTGTGGGTAACATTATCTTGGTCATACCCGGGTAAGTACCCATCTTGCGGGTATCACGCAGAGTATACATTATACCCTTGCTGATTTTGTGTGCTGCTGTAATGGGTAGCCCACTCGACTTCCGAGTGCTGGCAATTTTGTCCCAGCCAAAAAACGGTTTCAGGTCTCCTACCACAAGGGGGTTCAAACGTTACTATTAAAAATAGTTCCTGTAGGCGAGCTGTTTGTAGGGGTTCATCCGACCGCGTTACGAGTATTCGAAAACGCACAGCAGTGGTATGTATGAATTTTGCGTGTCTTGTTGGTGTTTTACACGTTCGCTGCGAAAAGCCAAACACGAAAACAAAAAAATGCGGGGTTGCTGGGCGAGGTAGGTGCCAGGCAGAGAGGGGAGGGGAGGGTGCAGGACTGAAACAAACTTGGTTTCAGTCTTTTCATGTTGTACCTTTCGGTGTGGCTCTTTTGGTGTCGGGAGTAGGGGTGGGATTTTGTTTTTGGTGATGGGAGCAGTGGTATAGGCTGGTTCAACCTGAACGTCCAGAGTGTCTTCCCTGTCGAAAATTCGCGAGGTTTCTTCGAGTCGAGACGCTGAAATCTCGCAATTGCTCTTTTTTTTGTTGGTGTGGTGCCTCAAGCCCTTGCTAAAAATGTCAAGGAACGGTGTTTTTTTTTTTGCGTACGTATTGTGTCCATTTTGTGAAGTAAAAGTGTGTTTTCGTGACAGCACCAACGCGATTTTGTTCTGTTTAGTTTTGTTTTGTTTTGTTTTTGTGTGTTTTTGTTTTACGGCCATTATTTTCGGTCATCGTGAGAAGAGGAAGAAAAATAGTACAATTCGGACAGATCAGACTCCCGCTACGTGCAGGAGCGTCCTGCACAGGACGTGTGTCGCCAATTTCAATCTTCCACATCGACCTAGACCACAGGACCAACCCCATCCCAGGCCTGACCGTATGCCGAATCCCAACCCTATGGGCGGCTCGATGTCGGCGGGGGCAGTCAGGCGGCTCCGCCGCGTGTTTTGGTGGCGTTTCCCCCCCCCCCCAAAAAAAAATAGACGAGCGGCCCAAAGAGCCGCCTTGACTAAGTAAGACCCGCATCCTGCACGAAGTTTTGTGCCGGACGCTCCTGCGCACAGGTGGAGCCAATAGGTAATCTTCTGTAGCTCCTCAGCTACCGCCGTGAAAGGCTTGTGCAGGATCTGTATCGTGGTCTTACACAGGTCCAACTCGGGAAACATTTGCTAGGCAGTGCAGATTGGACGGGTCCTACCCGGCAGCATGATGAGCTAGATCATATATACACGACCGGAAATAGATCTGCCTTGAAGTATCTAGATCGCCGATGATCTGTACATGATCTGTACATGATCTGTACATGATCTGTGGGAGGGGTGGGTTTCGAAGAGGGTGGCGTGGGAGCAGGGCGGCCAAGGAGGATTCCGTAGCATCATGGATGGTACCTGGTGCTTGTTGCCGCTGTTGTTGCTGCTGCTGTAGTTTTTCAGCGGTGCTTTGGTTTTCTTCTGTCCTGGGTGCTGCTGCTTGCTGCTGTCGCTGCTGCGCACTGCTGCTGCTGCCGCCGCTGCTGCCGCTGCTGCCGCCGCCGCTGCTGCTACTGCTGCTGCCGTTGCTTTGTTGCCAGCTGCCTTTAGAAAGTGCACCCCCCCGTTTGGGGAGACAGTCCGCCGGAGTTTTGAGTTGGCTCTTTTAGCAATGGGAAAAGGGTTCTTTAACCCGTGGAAAACTCCGCGTAAATGGGGTACCCTTTTTGTGGGACTCAGGTGATACAACCCTAAGGTTAGGTATTTGGACCCCAAGTACCGTATCACCCGTGTGATAAGATAACACCCCCCCCCCCCCCCCGGTCGGAAGAATTTTCCAAGCTGTTTCCCTCGACAACGGCGACAGTACAAACGCCGAGCGACGCGTTTATCGAAAGACCTCGACAAGATCTTCCCAAAGCCGCCACTACTTTCGTTGCCCCCCCCCCCCCCCCCCTTACGGCATGTTACGGAGAAGGGGTCGGCTCCCGAAATTCGTCCGAGGGGGTGTGTTATATTACCACCCGTGTGATATATTATCACCCGTGTGATACGGGTAATGACTATTTTGGGGCTCAGGTCTTCAACGACCCATACCATGAAAAGCTCCGCCATAATAAAAAAAAAACAGCCGTCTACTACAGTGAGCGGTAGTAGTTGTAGTAGTAGTTGTAGTAGTAGTAGTAGTAGTAATCGTAGCGGCATCGCGCTGCAGCAAAGGTGCGTAGTGTGGTGCCTATCGTGTTGGTGTGCATGCGCCTGTCGTACGCGTACTCCTAGTATCTCTCTCGCTTCGTTGCAGTTTTATCCGGACACTTACTTGACGAAGAACACACTACTGCAGCCTCCCCCGGGGGGGCTGCGTCGTGTGGCTGGTTCTGCTGCAATCGTCACTGGTATATATGTGCCAGACACTTGCTCTCTCTTTTTTTGGCAATAGAGCTTACCACTCATTCGAGATTTCGTCTGATGTCCCGAGGCTCAGGGTCGGGGTTTGGGTTGCTCTGGTTGGCTTAGGGTCAGGGTTGGGGTTGCTCTGACTGGCTTGGGGTTAGGGTTGCTCTGATTGGCTTATGCTCTGATTGGCTAGGGGTTAGGGCTGCTCTGACTGGCTTGGGGTTAGGGTCGCTCTGATTGGCTTATGCTCCGATTGGCTTGGGGTTAGGGTTAGGGTTAAGGTTGTTCATATCCGGCTCGTACACAGCAGTGTATGTCAACCGTTTTCTCGAATAGAACGTGAGCAAGCGTCCCCGGTGGCTTGGTAGATGGTTCGTGGTCCTATCAGTATCAATTTCGTGGGTTCAAGTCTCACCGAGTGCGTGCTCGTAGGGGCTTTTCCTTGCATAAAAAAATGATTATTAATAGCGGAAAGCGCCAGAGCTTGAGTTAGCTACATTCGATGAAAATCGACGAGCAGTGGAGAATGCTGAACGAACCTTATGCGCGACAAAAAATAAAGGCACGCACCGGGGGGGGGGGGGGACGGACGACACCTGTGACCACGGCTTGTCCAGAAGATCGCCGAGGGCAAAACCTCCTACCCTGGTACGAGTTATACTGGAAAGTACAAGTGATGGTAAGCCCTCCTTTTTGGAACCCACGGGGCTTAACCCCTTTAGAGCTCCAGTCCCGTTTTGGGGACAATCCACTCAAATTCCAAGTATTTGTTCCCCAATTGCCCCCAAAACGAGACTGCAGTCCTAAAAGGGTTCATAAAACCCCCTTTTTGGGAGAGCCAGGTTTTGATCCCAAAATGATTAAAACAATAAAGAGTTGGAAAAACAAATACCAGGTATATATATATATATATCAGCCCAGCCGGTGTTCTGGGCCTGGTGGGCTTCGTTTTGGCTGTTCGGCCAATCTGAGGGGAGGCGTTCTTCGTGTGTCTTCGTATGTATGTAATATTTTCTCCACTTTTTGTTCTTGGCTTGCATGAAGATCGGTAATGTACGTCGGCTGTGAGCACGACCGATTGAGAAGTTGAAACCGTTTTTGTGGTTTGTCATATACCGTATAAATATTACGGGGGATCGTAGGAAATAGGACCGAAGATTGTTGGGAAAAATACGGAAATGTATAGGTTTTCGTGTATACCGTACAGTAGGTCTTTATTTGCTATGCCCCCCCCCGTAACACAGCAGCAAGACGCTCTCTGCTCGCTTGGATGGTTCCCTCTACTACAGTCTATTGGGGCCCAGGTAGGTCATCTACAACCTGGTCCAATATACCTCTTTTGATCCCCAGCTTACCGCGACCCAGAGACGCTGAACTCTCATTCCCCACTAATAATACGATATATGCGGCTGACTGTAAGTAGCACGGCTTATTGCAATGTTGAGCAATACCCTCCCCCTCCTTTTCCTCCTCCTCCTCCTCCTCCTCCTCCTCCTCCTCCTCCTCCTCCTCCTCCTCCTCCTGCTCCTGCTCCAGCTCCTCCTCCTGCTCCTGCTCCTGCTCCTGCCTGCTCCTACTCCTCCTCCTGCTCCTCCTACTCCTCCTGCTCCTCCTACTCCTCCTGCTCCTGCTCCAGCTCCTGCTCCTGCTCCTGCTCCTGCCTGCTCCTACTCCTCCTCCTGCTCCTCCTACTCCTCCTCCTGCTCCTGCTCCAGCCTGCTCCTACCCCTCCTCCTGCTCCTCCTGCTCCTGTTCCTGCCTGCTCCCGCTCCTCCTACTCCTACACGCCTACTCCTGTTCCTCCTCCTACCTCCTACTCCTACTCCGCCTCCTCCTCCTCCTAGTAAAAGTAGCATATTAAGCGGCAGTTCTTCAGTTGGTGGGGAGCGCGCAACCAGTCTGAAAAAAAAAGAAACACGTGGGATGAGCTTGTCGTGCTCAGCTCACTCGTGGGTCGGGCACACCCACGACCTCGCATCAGTACGGCAGCTCGGCCTGCTTCCGGTGTGACCGATGCTACGAACACGCGTGCATGCAAACGCGATGTACGAATCGCGACATCTTTTCGGCGCGTATTTTTGCCTTCAAGCCCCAACTATTAATAGAGGGGTTGAATTCACTAAAGAGGTAAGGCTCTTCCAAAGTCGCGGTAGTAAAAGGACACACAGCTCTTCCTGAGTAGGTTCTAAAAGTACTGTAGTACTAATAGTGTTTGTTATCCCCTATAGACTTGCATTGCGTTTGACAGCATAATAATAGTATTCGTGTCTTGGTGTACTGCTTTGAATAAGGCTGAAAGGCCGATAACTACCTGGGTTGGAATACTCGGGGGGGGGGGGTGTACTCGATAGGAGAGATGTACTCGATCTCATGCATGGCCGTAGTCGTATGACCATAGATCCTCGCATCCCTACAACGCCGGGACGGAGCATGTCGGGTTTTCACCGACCAGGCAGACATTGCTTGCACCAAGCGCGAAGCGCCGTGAGGTGTCTGGCGAGTCGCATGAAGGGTGAGCTGCATCCTACTAAGAACCGCTTTTGAGGCGGACTTGCATATGGACGGGGGGGGGGTCTTAGCTGGAAAACCAGGGGGTTTCCCATCGAGGCGCGAGCCTTGCCCTCGGTCTCTCATCGTGCAGGAAAATAATTTAAAAAATGCTCGTCTTCTATCTCTAAGAAAAAAACACACACACACGTGAGAGCCAACGAGTACCTGCTCAATGGGCACACCTAACGAGGGATACAAAGTGTCCCGACCCTGAACTTAACAATTGGTGTCGTCGGCAGGACTCGAAGTTACGCGTGAAATCACAATGGGGTTCCAAATCAATTCCCGTAGCGACTCGGGCACCACGACGAACAGTCGCTGACGCTGGCATCGCGCCGCCTGCTGTTGGTTATGGCTTCGGGCCCGGCGGGGCCCCTAGACCATCTTTCCGGCGTGCTATCATCCCGCCACGAGTCCCACGGCCGCGACCGCCCGTATCTGTCGTTATGGCCCCAGCTCCTGTCACCTCTCGTCAGCCCCAAAGGCACCCATCCCATCTGACCGCGACCGCGCCGAGCCCATGGGAACTCATTTTTTACGGCTTCCGCTACCAACTGACGCACCGCCCGTCACCACGACCGACTTGGATGCCCTCGGCGCAGCTAACGAGTTTCAGTTCGGTGATCCCGCAGCGTGCTATTCGCACGCCGACTGGGCTCGGGAACAACAGGCCGGGCCCGCGTGCAACGCTGCCATGCGCCACATGGGCCTTGGCCGGCCGGAAGATTTTCCCGCCGAGTTCCCGTCGTGCTCCCCCTCCCACCAGCGCCCTCTCCCTTTTCGGAGGTTCAGGAGCTATAGCTATAGCAAAGGCCGATTGCACACCACCACCGACGCGGGCAGCGTTCTACTCGTCCGACAGCCGTCTCCCCTTCTTGTGCCGAGCACGCAACGCCCGGTGGGTCGTTCGGCCTGTTTACTGAACGACGAGCCTATTCGCATTTTTGTGCCGCTGCTCATGCGCCCCTGGGTCGTCCAGGCGTGCCAGTCCACAGCTTCCTGCCACCTGGGAACCGCGCGAACCCTAGGTATGCTCGAACGCTTCTACTATTGGTGGGTCGGTATGAGCATCTGCACCCGGTGGGGGATACGCAACTGCTTGGAGTGCCAACGGCGGAAAATCGTCGCGACAGACGGTATCGATGGCCCGCCATCACGCTGCCCTTGCCAGAAGAGCCCGGCATCGCTGCCAGCGTCGAATACTTCGGCCCTCTCGCGCTAACTCCTCAAGGTAATGCTTTCATCTTGATTTCGACTGATTGCTTCAGCCGCCGATCCGACACGTTCGCAGTCACAGCGGCTGAGTTCATCGCTGAGGGCACGGCTAACATTCATCGGCCGGTATATTATCTTCTGGGGATGCCCGCGCAGCATCTTCTTTGCCGGCTTCGTAGCCAGCCTTGCCGTTCAGAGGTGTGGGAGTGGGTTTTGAGGAGCCGCATCTTCGACTCATGTTCTAGCTCGTGGAATCGAGGTTCTCACGAATTTCTCAGCTTTCTGCGGATACGGCTCATCAGAGTGGGCTAGAGTTATGGTACTGCTTTGAAAGAGGCTGAAAGGCCGGGCATTACCTGGGTTCATGTATTGGGATCGTATTTCTAGTACCTGGTACTTGGGAGGCGTATGTTCGATGGGAAAGCCAGGAGTTTTCCCCCCAGCGAGGCACGAGCCTCGCCCTAAGTCTTTCATCGGGCACGAAAGGAATGAAGTTGCTCTTATTCTATCTCTAGAGCAAACGACACACGTGAGTCCCAACGAGTACCTGCTCTAAAGGCAAAAAATTAATAAGGGATATAAGGTGTGTTCGGACCTTGAACTTAACATGCATTAGATACGTTCGTACTACTGTATTGCGGGGAAATCTAGTAATCAGGACCCAACAATGCTCATTAGTTCGATACGTAACACGAAACCCCAGGATATGTACGAAACAGTCAGGCGTCGCCAGACGAGTATTATCGAGTTCACCGTATCACAAACAAAACATGGTAAATCAGAACCAATTATCCACAAACAAAACATCGGGAGTGGGACACTTTTTGGGTTCATTGTCGGTTCTGATTACTACGCGATTGCGCCGCCGGAACAATAGCAGGCAATGGGATCGTGTATCGGCCACAACAGAAAAACAAATACTGGCCCCTAGGCTGGATTGTGGTCGACTTTTTTTCTCATCTGGGAAAGAGCGTGAGCCCTGCGGTAACTTCAGTATCATGTATGTGTACGGGCTTTCGAATTTCTTAGATTTCTGCGAAAAAACTCAGCCTGATCGAGCCTCTTCTACTACCGTACAGTATTGACGTTTGGTCTCTTGGTCTAGGTTTCGCTGTAGTCACGCCGTGGTAGACCTCCCAAGTGAAAAACCCCAGCGTCTTGTTCGAGGCGATCCCCGAGGATGGCGGGAAACCGCGGTGAAGCAACCATGGCGTCATGGCGAACAACAAATGAGTGCGCCCCCCCCCTCCCCCCCCGAAAAACTCCTGTTTCTACTCTCCAGAACCCCCACCCCCTACAATATACCAGGTACCTGATATCTATAGGTTGGGTTGGCGGCGGTAGGCAACGACGCTGTAAAACACGCCTCTCACTACGTGAACTAAGACAGCCAGGGTACCGATTTTTTTTCTTCTTCTTTTTTTGGCGGTCACCGCCTTTGACGGTCGAGTTAGATCATTTTTTTGTGTGGGGAGAAGCTTCCCTCCGCACAAGGGGGATGATGGTATCACGTAGTGTGTATATGGTGAGGCACCCACGAGGCAGTTACGCCGTAAGCCCATTGCTGTCTCTGGAAATGGCCACACCAGAGATTAAATCAACTCAATTGGCTTTGTCATTCATAAGGAAGAAAGTCCGGTTCAAAAGCGGTTCTTAGGAGAATGCAGCTCACCCTTCATGCGACTCACCCAACACCTCACGGCGCTTCGCGCTTGGCGCAAGCAATGCCTGCCTGGTCGGTGAAAGCCCGACGCGGTCCATCCCGGCGTTGTAGGGATGCGAGGATCTATGGTCATACGACTACGGTCATGCATGATAATGAGTACCCCCCCCCCCCCCCCTTCCCCTAGTACGTCTGATCCTACTGCTAGTCTCTATTAAGAGTAGAAACGGTGCTCCGTCGAAACGGATGCGTCGCCAAAGGTCAAATACCTAAGGCAAGCTACAAATGGGCACGCCCCCCCCCCCCCCCTTCCTACGTTAACGCCCCCTCCTATACTCTAAATAACCCCCCCCCCCCGCTCCCATCCGTCTCAAAAGGGATGCGTGGTCAATGGTAAAATCACTAAGGCAGGCAACAAATGAGTACGCCCCCCCCCCCCCCCCCCCCCCCACCCACGAGGCAGTTACATAGTAAACCCATTGTTGTCTCTGGAAGTGAGCAAACCAGAAAATAAATAATTTAATTGCCTCAAGAGCGTTTATTTGTAAGATGCAGTTCACCCTTGATGCGATTCGCCCAACACCTCACGGCGCTTCGCGCTTGGTGCAAGCAACGTCCGCCTGGTGGGCGAAAATCCGACGCGCTCCGTCCCGGAATTGTTGGAATGCGAGGGCCCATGGTTATACTTACGACTACGGACATGCATGATAACATCCCCCCCCCCCCCCCCCTCCCCCCAGCTACGCCACTCCCTATTCATCACAACCAACCCCCCCCCAAAAAAACAAAACTACGCCCCCTCCTGCTCTTCATAAACCTTCCCCTTCTTCCGCCTGGCGCTGCCGGTGGCGGCTTAACCGCGACATTATTTCGTTCCAGAAGTGACCCGGCTGGTCCGGATGGTTCTGACACCGCAGAACGCTCTCGAGATCGCACGCTGCCAGCACCCAGTTTCCCGCCAGCGTCTCCGCCTCCAGTTGGCCGGGGCCCCAGCCGGAGTACCTTGAGAAAAACTAACCAGAAAGAAAAAACACAAGAAAACACAAAAAAACACAAAAAAAAATGTTTCATCCGTACGTACCGGTACACCAGGTATATGAATTAGGAGGATACGAGACAAGGGTATGTATATACTTCGGGAAGATGAAACACTTCGAACCAACTGGGCGCAAAGAGAAGCACCTTTTTACTCATTCATATTCCGCACGAAATTATAGTACCGGTACTCGGTGCTACACTCACACAGGAGATGAGGGAACGAGATCGACGCTTGCTGTACGAAACGCCATTCTGCCCCTAATCATACAAAACCGTTTTCACGAGATGCTTATATGCAAGCGTTGCTTATTGTCTGGGGCATAGTGGTACTGGTATACAGCACGGCATGGGTGGGGTTTACCTGTGCCTGTTCAAAGCGAGGGGCTCTAGAACTGACCTCGAGAGAAGCTCCTTCTACTACGGGGGACCATAGTAAATAGGACCAAATATTCTTGGTGAAAATGGCGAAATGTGTAGGTTTTTGTGTGCACCGTAGGTCCTACTGGTATTTAATATGGTCCCCCGTAATAGGACAAACTGCGGCCCCGCTTTGGGGGACAGTTCACACTAATTCAAAGCAGTTTGACATGAAAACGGGACTGCGGTCCTAAAAGGGTTAAAAACACCGAATAAACAACCCCATGACCTACGACAGCGTACCGTATACCACGTTAACATGAGGACCGTTTTGTCTTGATATTAGTGTAGAAACGATCCTTATACTTCCGCATGATAGCATGATAGCACACACCCTCGGAAACATTTGGGAAGAAAGCGCGCGCCCGCGCGCGGGGGGGGGGCTCGATAGGAGAGATGTACTCGATCTCATGCATGGCCGTAGTCGGATGACCATAGACCCTCGCACCCCTACAATGCCGGGACGGAGCATGTCGTGCAGTAGAAGGCTACGGTATACGTACGGGTCGCGAGCTTTATCGGCCAGACATCTGACGCAAGAGCCGTATTTAAGGGTCGCGACACACCCGAGAGATCGCACAGGCGCATCGTCACTCTCACCAAATGTGAACATGACGCACCTTAAACTCGTCGGGGTCAGCTTTTCCATCCGCGACCAGCGCCAGCGCCTCCTTCAGCCCCCCTAGGCGTAGCCCTTTCACCACCTACGACAGGAGGGCCGAGGTTGGCGGCGAAATTAGTCCACGTGTCGTCGTACAGAGCAGATACTTCAGTAGATAGACCCCCCCCCCCCCCCTTGATGATATACATATATACATACCGTAGATATTCCGGTGCAGAGACGTCAGTCACCAACCAATGGTCAGTCAGTCCCCAACCAGTGACCAAATCATCAATCTCCCCGAAACGCCAGTCACCAATCACCAAATCACACCTATCGCCGACCCACCTACGAACTATGCCGTGCATGAGGTTCACCAAGTCCGACCCCATCATAATCAATCGTATTTTTAGCGGGGCAACTTATCATCAATCACCAATCCCCGGCCACCAACTACTAGCCAATCACCACTCACCACCCAATCATCGATCACCCCCCAATCATCAATCACCACACCCAATCACCAATCACCACCCTATCACCACCCAGTCACCACCCAATCACCACCCAATCACCACCCAATCACCACCCAATCATCACCCAATCACCACCCAATCACCACCCAATCACCAACCAATCACCAATCACCAACCAATCACCATCATACCTCCATGCCGGGCACGTCGTCCCTGCCGTGCATGAGGTTAACCACGTCCAAGCCGTCGTCTCGAGCGCCGGCCACGTAGCCTCCCATGTACAACACCTATTCTCACGCAAGACATGCATACCAACCTCACGACGGTCAGTTCGTTTCGATCGGCGCATACAAACCCACCCCCACGCTCGACGGGGCCGCGGTTGTCCGCTCATGTGGCGCACACAAAGGGTCTCCCTCAAGGTGGGGTGGTGTTCGTACGCTCATATGGCGCATACAAATCATATGGCGCATACAAAGTGTTTCCCTCTCAGACGGGACGGCGGTTGCCCTTTTCAGGCACTGACGGGGCAGGGCTGCTCTGCTCAACCATTGAAACCGAGGAGCTACCAACACCCATATACGGAAATTGAACATTTTGAACTATTTCATTGTGTGTTTTGATCAGATTGCATCCCCGAATCGGAAAATATACACCAGACAAATCGCTGTATCCGTTTTTTTTTTTTCAATTCTTCGATACCTGGTCGAGATCCCTAACCCCATGGGGATGCATACCAAGCTCTGTCCCAAAAAGTGAAAACCGTTTTTAGTCAACATTAGTACACAAACGGTCCTTATATATTAGTGCAGAGTGTGGTTGGTACCAGGGCCTCCTTAAGTGAGGAACGAGCTCCAGTTTTTTTTTGTTCCATGTTCTTTCTACCAGGGCACACGAAAAAAAAAAAAAAAAAAAAAAACAACAACAACAACAACAACAACAACCCGCTTTTTTTCCGAGTTCCTGACAGGGGGCTGGGCTGGGGTGGGGGGGGGGGGGGGGGGGGGGGGCGTACTCATTTGTTGCTTGCCTTAGTCATTTGACCATTGACCACGCATCCCTTTCGAGACGGAGCACCAGGGGGGGGGGGAAGGGTGTACTCGATAGGAGAGATGTACTCGATCTCATGCATGGCCGTAGTCGTATGACCATAGACCCTCGCATCCCATATACTTGAATCAAGTGAAACAAACTTGGGAAAAAAATCATGTTTTTATTTCATTTCTGACGAAAGCCCCCAACCCGACCCGCTACCTACGAGTTTGTTGTCAATCCCGGCGTGGTGACGAGTGGGGCTCCGTTGTTCTCTTCTTTCATTTCTCGTTTTTTAACCTCAGCACGGTCATACCTATACCTCAGCACGGGCCAGCAACGTGGTTACGGCTCTGATGATGATGATGATGATGATGATGATGAGGATGATGATGATCGTGATGATGATGATGATGATGATGATGATAATGACGATAATGAGGATGATGATGATGACGATGATGACGGTGATAACGATGATGGTGATGACGGCGATGATGGTGATAGCCATCATGGTGATGGCGATGATGATGACGATGATGATGGTGATGACGATGATGATGGTGATAACGATGATGACGGTGATAACGATGTTGGTAATAACGACGGTGGCGATGTCTTCACACTGCACTATTACGGGACCTACAGTAAATAGGACCTACGGTACACACAAAAACCTACACATTTACCTATTTTTACTGACAATAATTGGTCCTAATAACTAAGGTCCCCCGTAATAGTATCGCTTCCTCTCTATACGAGTGCCGGCATGTATGTATGCGCCAGCCGACAACACCGGCACTATATATAGCGGCAACCGGCACTATCAATAGCACACTGCCTTACACTTGGGGTGAATCCCACCTGCCGCGCGGCCGTGCCAAGCGTTTCGACGGGCACTATTGTAGCGGGGCAGCCGGCACTATTATATATATATATACTCAATCGGCACTATAGAGGGACCACGCTACTACTGCTGTATACCTGACATAGCTATTCATGGCTCATTTCCCCTGAGATCTAGCCCGTGTTCACTAAAGGGGGGCCCAGTTAAGTTAACACTCGTTAAGGGCTGCAATCCCGCTTGGGCGACAAACCACTCAAATTCCAAGTAGTTTATCCCCAAAACGGGACTGCACTCTTAACAGCGCCGAAAAGGTTGGTCCTTTTAGGAGCGCACTCCCGTGCCGGGGACAAAAGGACCTGAATTTAGAACGAAACGTGCGTTTCCGTACAGCGCGGTTTTCCAAAAGGGCTCCTTTAGTACTTTTGAAGCGTGCGCTCACGTTGTCCTCCATGCCCGGAACGCGCTGCAAGCTGCCGGTGCAGAGATCGCCCATCGTGAACGTGGTCGGCCTGTTCAGGATGAGCCCCACCGTGCCATCGTCGTCGTGTTGAATGACCAACATCACCGACCGGTAGAAGTACTGCTGCTGCTGCGTGAACAAGCTCTCGTTCGCGATCACCAGGCACCCGAGCTCCGGTCGGACCAGAGGGTGGGCCCACCTTCATTCACCGTTCGGTGGCATAAATATTCGGCAACGTTTAGTTAGGTTCGGCAACATTTTGGCAAGGTTTTTCATGGTTCGGTACGGTTCGGTAAGGTATCAGTAGGGTCCGGCAAGGCGTAGAAGTGCTGCCGCTGGTACATGAACAAGTTTCCGTTCGCGACCATCGGCTATCCGAGCTCCGGTCGGACCAGGGGGTGGGTCCACCTTCCTTCAGCATTCGATAGCATTCGGTAAGGTCCGGTCACGTTCGTTAAGGTTTGGTACGGTTCGGCAAGGTTCGGAACTATTCGATCAGATTCGGTGGATTGGGTGAGATTCGTTCGAGGTTGGCAACGCTTTCGCTTCTTAATACTGAATAAGGCAGTCATTGGTAACGGTCCAACAACGTTCGGAAAAATCGGAAAAGGTTCGGAAAGGTTCGGCAAGGTTCGGCGAGGTTCGGTAAGGTTCGGTAAGGTTCGAAAAAGAGTCGATAACACACAGCAGTAGCGTCCGCTAAAGTTCAGCAACGTTCGGTGGCGTTTCGGCAACGATCGGGAAGATACTATGACATTTAGTCGAGAAGTATCATCGAGCCCAGAGAGGGATGGGGTCTTGAAGGCCACTATTGATATTACGGGGGACCATAGTTAATAGGACCTATGATATACATAAAAACCTATATATTTAACCATTTTTACTAACATAATTTGGTCCTATTAACTATGGTCCCCCGTAATAGTAGACAGCTGGCGCGTTCCACGATAGAGGTGGCCCATTTCCGGTAAAAGGTTTTCTGAATGACGGGGCTCCTTGACCGCGGAATGCCAATTTTATTTCGACCGAAGACGTTTTTGTATACTTGGGCCGTGAGATTATTCATCGGGATGCAATGCGATGTTTTGCTGAAGTCAGCCGTCGGGTGAGATATGAAGCTCCTCAAGAAAGGAGCCTCAGAAACATTAGGGTGAACCCCTATCGTAGAACGCCTCAGCCGTACTGCTATGTTGTGTGATTCCCTCTTTTTCCTGGCTAAAATAAATACCGGGGATACCATGCGCATGCATATGGTCCAACCTCTTTACAGCGGTGATTCCACCCTGTAGTACATTTTACGTGGTCCCTGACCAATCGCAACATCGCTTGGCTGTCACTGCAGTCACTTGCGTCTCTTGAGGAAGAAAATTCAGGGCGTGAATGTGCCGGGTGTCATCGGAAAGAAACAATGCTTTCATGTCGAGACACCGACAGCCGCATAACTGACACCGTCACCACATACCACCACCACCACCACCACCACCACCACCACCACCACCACCACCACCACCACCACCACCACCACCACCACCACCATCGTCATCATCTCCAACCCCACCAACACCGTCCACGCCAACACCACCAACACCACCGATAACAGCGCCAACACTAACTCCTCCAAAAACACGCCAAAAAACGACACCATCAACACCATCAACGCCGCTAGCACCACAACTACTACGGCCACCACTACAGCCAACAACACCAACACCAACATCAACACCAACGCCAACACCACCACCAACACCATCAACACCACCAACACCTGACGCACACCTCTCAAGCTTCACACCTGTCACTGCTCGGGGCGGCCCCTCTTCCACCAGCAGTTGCTTCCTCCCCCTCCCCGTCCCCCTCTCCCGCCCCCCAGCCGTCCAAACCCTTCGACATAAGCCGAGCCCGAAAATCCCGCAGCTCCATGCGTTCACCGCCGCCATCACCACCCCCATCGTGAGCACCAACCATTGGTCCGTCGGCGGGGGTGGCGTTTTCTGCGGGGTCCCGACGGATTTCATCCCCCCCCCCGCCCCCCCCTTCCTCCCCCCCTTCCCCTGTCCCCGCCTGCGCCTTGAGGATGAGCGGGAAGCACCGTCTTTTTCGAGAAGCAGTAAACGTGGTGGTGGTGATCGTGGTGGTGGTGGTGGTGGTGGTAATGGGAGTCCGAAAAGCTCCGATTGCCGCTGCTTCCGCCTGTTTTGTCGCGGTTTTCGAGTAAATGAGGCGTTTTGAGGGTTTCTTGCTGAAGGGGAAAACCTGGTATTCATGGGGCGACCGTTTTTTTTCGATCTCGGGCACGTCAAGAGCCTTTCCCTCTCTCGTTTGGCCTGAGAGGGAAAACCTTTGACGCCAAAAAATATGGGACGGCGTTACATGCAGCAAAGGGCCGCAGCGTGGTTTGGCCGGGGAGGGTGAAAAAGCAACACTGGTGTCCGAGTCACAACGTCAAGAGTTTACAAAGTACGGCACAGGCACAGCATGGCCCTATACCCGAATTGCTGGGACGCTCACGCCGCCTCCTAGACAATGGTTGATATCATAACACCATTTTCCCCCCCAACTATTGTTCTGGCCGCTGTCACGGGTGTCCCAAAGGGGCTATACGGCAATAGTTAATACAATGTGCTGGTTTTATTCTATCCCTCCCCCCCCCCCCCATTTATGGTCATACGACTACGGCCATGCATGAGATCGAGTACATCTCTCCTATCGAGTACACCCCCCCCCCCCCCCATTTATGTTACGTATTTGCCCTTCTTTTTCTCGCTCCTCTCCTCGACGTAACCAAGATTCGGGGTCACACAGCAGGCTCTTCCCCCCCCCCCCCCCCCCCCCCCGCCCCTCCCCGCCACGGTGAATGCCTCTTGTTTTTTCATCGCGACAAGACTGGGTCCCTTTTTCTTCCCTCGTTCACTCGCTTGTGATGGGGGCGGTCAGTCAAGGAGTCCTAACCGCGTTCTCGTACGTGCCATCTTTGCTTGGGGGGTTGGTGGGGGATTATGGTGGTGGTGGAGGATGGCGGGGGTTGGGAAATTGCGCAACTGCCCACTACGTGCAGTAATTTCAAGGGCGGCTGCGACGACCAGTATGCTCAGTATGTCCAATACGTTCAGTACGTTTCGGCGTGTGTTCGGTAGATTCGGTGTGTTCGGTGTGCCCAGTACGTCCAGTATATCAAGTACATGTTGAGTATATGTTGAGTATGCTCGGTTTTCTCCGTAGGTTGAGCATGTTGGGTGCTGAATATGTTCGAGTACGTTCAAGACGTACGGTACGCTCAGTGCGTTCAGCATGTCCAGTTTTTACGTTCAGCTTGTTCACGTTCGGTGCTAAGCTCTGCTGCTATACGTACGTGTACCCTCGTTGCCGTGCTGTCTGCAGGGTACGCAGCATGGCATACTAGCACGTAGGCGGCTCGGAGGACCCTTGATGAACCTTGGGCGTGTACCATGTACGACCTCTTGACCTCAAATGTTTATACCAATACTACATACGAGCGAAGGCGATTTTTTCTAATTCTCCCGCCTCCTCAAAACACAGCTGCCTCATCGAGAGGGCCGAAGCCTTATTTCACTTGATTAAAATATTTGCTGTAATCCGCGGCGCGCAATCTCCCAGAACGCAACTTCCCAAACGCGATCTCCCGAAAATGAACTATGAGTCGTGCTGCGGAACATTCTTGAGGCGGAAAATTCTTGCGGCGTTCGGCGTGCTGCGATCACAGCAATCAGCGCAGCAGCGGAGGTGAGCGACAGCGATTCGTTGTCACGGAGGGGGGGGGGGCATCCACACAGACAGCAGCACAGGCAGCAGCACAGCCGCCGCTCATGCCGAGCGCACCCTTTTGTCGTGGATAAGAACGGTGCTGGTGTTCGCTGCTGTGTATGGCTGGGTTGCGTGTACGTACGGTGCTGGTGGTCCCTGCTGTGTATTGCTGGGTTGCGTGCACGTACTCAAGGTCCAGATAGCAACGCCCACCGACAAAGCAGCAGCAGCAGCAGCAGCGTTGCGCAGCATGCAGCTTAAAGCTGCTTCTCAGACAAAGCACAGTTGTTCTTTCTTTCTCTCGGCTACCACGCCGAGCTACCCACGCCCGGCACGATTGCGCTAAGGCCAAGACGACTCTCACTTAAGAGGCTCGTGGCCGGCCGGCGTCACGAGGTCGGGGCCGCAAGAGATGCGTGAATGCTCCATTCTTCACCCGATGGCCGTGCCACACCTGGCCTACCTGTTGTGCTTTTAGATTGATTTTTGTTTCTTTTGGTTTTGCACCATTATCTTTTTTGCTATGTCCGCTGTTCCTGATATTTATTTTTTTGCACTCGAGTTCGACTCCAGACTCTAGAATCATGGACACACCAGTGCTGCAGGTACTGTACGTATGCACAGCTAGTAGAATGCTGCAACAGTAGTAAATGGTGTACTGCTGCTGTGTGGCACTATACACTGCTGTGTGGCACTATATACTCGCAGACGACGCAGCAGTAGTACGGCATATTTTGAGCCCGATCCCCCTGATGCGGATGTTTTCTTCTGTCTGGTGTGTGGTGGTACACTGCAGTGCATCAGCAATACAGTCAGTGCGCGTAGTATTAATAGGGCTGTTGTTGTTGTTGTTGTTGTTGTTGATGTTGTTGTTCTCACATTAACTCGTCGCAGGACAGGGGTATTGGACCCTGAGCCGACGTCTTGTGTTTTGCGACCGAACGAGGACAGCAGCAGCAGCAGCAAAGCAAATTCCAGTGTCGACGACACAACACCGACGATTCTACTACTACGGGGGACCATAGTTAATAGGACCTATGGTATACATAAAAACCTACTTCGAAGTATATATTTAACCATTTTTACTCACAATATTTGGTCCTATTAACTACGGTCCCCCGTAATACATACCAAGCGGCTATCATCCACCAACACAGGTTATGGTACTGCTTCACAAGGTTACCACAACAGTTACACATATATATCCTGCTGCGCGAGTTCCCACAGCGCGACAGCTATGTACGATAGTTCCTACCGTAGGGTAGAGAGCACAGCAGCAGCAGCTCGCGGGGCAGCCTCGTCAGTGAGGGAAATACATGAGAGATAGAGTTGGTGTAAACTACTTGATTACTGTATGGTCCCGCCAAGAAGAAACGCCTCCTACGTAATCTGAGAAAACCTTATTGTGGCACCGTCCTTAAACAACGTTGAGCTTACTTATTACTATTGCTGCATGCTATTATAGACGAGTTACCGGTGTTGGAGCGCTCGCTGCTGAGCACCATTTCTTATTCCGACTTTCTTCGCGTCCCCAAAAAGTTATCCTCAAGTTCTTACTGCCTACAGGTACCTAGTATTTCTACTTACAATACCAGCGATTGGTTCTTATTCTTGCTCCTCCTACGAGTACGTACTGCTGTGTGACACTATTTTTACTGATGTACTTGTAGCAGCCTTCGGAACGAACGCCCGAGTCGGGAGCGAGCTCAAAGAACGGAAGCAGGCTGTGTAGACGTGCGCAGCCGAGCCAGATTGCATAAGCAGTCCCCGCGTGTGAAGTTGCATGGGTTGGCTGGGCGCGGCAGGCCTGATTTGCACGGTCGAAAGGATTACCAAACCTAACCAATCATCATGTGTGTGACAGCACTCGTCGGCTGGTGTATAGGATGTACGTGGTACGTACGTACCAATCTGTCCGTAAATGTAAGGATGTTTTTGACATCGGTAGTGATGTTGAAGCGGTCCTTACATTTTTGTACACAGAGTGGTGGGAACGTATAAACCCTGCTCACGTCAGTTGTTGTTGTTGATGTTGCAGCACAGACGAACGCGCCTCTCTCGCTGCTATGCCTTGCAGCAGATACACGGACGGGCCTCGCTACCGCTCGAAAGGAGTAGCTAGGGGCCAGAATGGACATTATCACCAGCACCCGGCATCGTGAAACCATCATGACAATGTGAGCGCACGAGGCCCTTCTGCCCTCCTCTTCTAAAAAAGAACCAGAAAAACTTGTTGTTATGGAGATACTGAAGCGTTTTGGTTCGGGAATCCTACATTTTTTCACCCACACCGTTTCAATCGAAAATATAATAATCGTTTTATTATTAAAATTGACTTTAAAATGGTCCTTAAATTTCCAGACAGATGAATAATTTGAAGAAATTTTTCGCCAGCCCGGGGCCCGGGGGCTCGGAGCTCCCAGAAGGGGTCCCAGAAAGAAAACAAGTTGCTTTTTTTGTTTCCGAGACCCGAACTGAGAGGGATCTTCGAGACTCGGGACTCGGGAAGGAGGACGGAGAGGGTAACCTGCTGCGATCTCCTGAGCAAGGCAGTCCCCAGGGCCCAGGCGAGGCACCGCGGGAGGAGCAACAACCGGCCGTTTTGGGGGGGGGGAGGTAACATGGTCGCGAGAAATGCTACTCGCCCTGCTCGCGGGGAAAAGGCGAGATTCGACCAAAAAAAACCCCGACAGGTCGCAGCTACTCGCAAAGCAGCGGCAACAACAGCATCGTCGACAGCAACAGCAGCAGCAGCAGCAGCAGCAGCAGCAGCAGCAGCAGCAACAACAACAACAACAGTAGCGACGGCAACAGAAGCAGCAACAAAAGGGTCAGGTACGGGTCTTCCGTCCACGGACGCCCCTTCGCTCTTCTCGCTGTCGCTTGCCGTTTTCGCTATAATATCATCAGAGTACGTACGTGTGGTGGAGTTTTATCTACATACTCCAGGATCCCCCCTGTAGGAAATTTCTGGCAGTATTTTCATGCTTGTATCATACCCAGGTACCTGGTACGTTTCTGTTGCTGCTATGTTCCTTCATGCGCGTGGTCTCGAGACTGCCTGCCGAATCCTCCACTGCTGTACCATGTTGTACTATACAACACTGACTGGTCACGGTACTTAGACTGCCACCGGTCCTGCTGCTGGCTCTGTGCGTGTTGCCAAAAATCCATACGGCATCAATCAGGATCTTCATCATACAGGGATAATCCGACCTCGTACGTATACTCGTGTACAGGTAGGTGCCAGCGTCTGGAGGCTATGTACCAGGTACGTTGTGACGGTGGAGTCCATATACGTAAAGATACGGGAACGGAAACGTATGTATGTGTGGTTTTTAGGGTTCAAAAAGAATCGCTGGTGCTTATTATTAATAGTCATACCTGGTACCTACCCCCCGTGGCCCTTTCAGAACTAAAGTGATTCGCAAACCAAAGTGATCGCTTATTATACCAGGTACCTCGTATCATACCTCGTGTTCGATCATCCCCTTTGTGTATACCACCCCCCCCCCCCCCCCACCCCCCCCCCCCTCCCCCGGTTGCGCCTGGGTGTAGAAATACATGTCGAAAGGTGGCAATTGCCCCAGCTTGATGCTGCATCGCCCCCCTTTCATTTTAACCCCGTCCACTTCCTGGGTAGGATGTGTGCCTCTAGCTGTGTACCAAATCTTCCCTTTGTTATTAGGCTTGCCATCCGACAATGTGCAGCATGAGCTTTCACGTCGATCGATCAATCAAAACATTCCTGAAAGAAGATATCTCCGTATACGAAGGAAAAACCTATACACCAAAGTCTATCTGCCTTCTATGTCTACTACCTTTATGTTTTGTCTACGATACTCTATGTATGTGTCGTCTTTGCTCCCTCCTGCATCTTGATAATATGTACTCGTAACTTCTACTTTTAAATCCTAACCCATGCATTAGTATTATAATGCTTTTGCCATCCGACAATGTGCAGCATGTCTATTGCCGGTCGCCCCGGTGGTTCAAGTGTGGTTAACCTCGAATTCTACTTGTGTTTGAGTCCTGGGTTCGAGCCCCAGGTGGGTCGGACACTTGACTTTATTTGCAAAAACAAAAATAAAAAGGATTCAATTGTTGAGAGCGCCTTGCAGCGTGGTTAGGCACAATTCGATGCGAGTCGACGAGGGAAGAAAGGGCTGAAATATTCTCGCGATAAAAATGAAGGCACGTACCGTAGCGGGAAGGGGGTAGAAGAGCCTGCTATGTGACCCCGGATCTGAGTTACGAGCTGGAAGGAGAGAGAGAAGAAGATGTGCGAAGATGATAAATGGGATGAGCAAAAAATAAAATAATAAAGAAAAAAAATGTGAGCTTCGACGTTGATCACTCTCAAAACATTCCTGAAAAAAGAAATCCCCGGAAACAAAGGAAGCCTAAGCACAAGGTCTATCTACCTTCTATGTCTACACCTCTCTTTATGCTTTATCTACTATAATACTCTCTTTGCTGTCTTTGCTCCCTCCTCCATCTCAATATACATATACCAGGTATACTATTTACGGTCTATTCTTAAATCGTAAGCCGCATCCAAGCTCTATCCCCACGCCACCGGTGGGGGCTTGTCATCCCCCCCCTCCCCTGCTCCTTCTCGATTCCTGTCGACCCCTAAGCTGGAGTTTCAATCTCGACACCCTCCTCGAGATGGCGTCCTGTGTAGTCACCGAGACGATTTGGAGTAGGCGTTCCTTCACAATTCCTCCCCTTCCCATCGGCCCACCACCACATCGTACTGCTATGAATATCTCCCCCTCACGAAAACCCACCGAAGGTGTTGATGAAAAAATAAGAAAAATACCCAGAAAAAATGTGTTCGTACGTATAAACCAGGTGTGTGTTGCCTGCACATTATATATAGTATACCGTTATTTCTACTCAACTAATACCAGTACACCCACAACTAGTTCGTCCTGGTTCCTTTTATGCTACTGACTGTAGAGAGATACTATCAATATTAATATGATAGACTGTGAAGCAGATACCCCGGGTGCCATCATACATAGCGTGAGGGTTAGGCTCTGAGTTAGAGGGTTATATATATATATATATATATATATATATCTTGTGAAATATCGTACGTACATCAAATCGTTCGGGGTGGTTTGCTCCTTCGGGGCAATGCTCGTAGAGGGTTGTGAGTCGGCAGCAATCCACAACTATTACGGGGGACCATAGTTAATAGGACCAAACCTTGTTAATACGGGGGGCCATAGCTAATAGGACCAAATATTGTTAGTAAAAATGGTTAAATGTATAGGTTTTTATGTACACCATAATAGGTCCTATTAACTTTGGTCTCCCGTAATAGCAAAAAAAATAGCCAAACATATGCCTGGTAGTTGTTTGTGTGTACCTTAGATCCTATTTAGTATGGTCCCCCGTGATGATAATAATAAGTGACTGCTACGCATTAATCGTCGACGAAGGCGACTTGATAGCTGACTTGACTTCAGTCGGTACGTCGGCTGGCTCAGGCGAGCAAAAAAGCGAGCCAAAACAGCTACCCTACCCCGGCCGACGGGGGCCCACTGGAGGCGCCCCCGGAGGGCCCGCCGGATGCGCCTCAGAAGGGTCCCGCTAAATAAAGGGGGCCGCCGGAGGCCGAAGTTTTCGGTATTGGCGCAATTTTCCACAAAAAAAGCACGATATAAATATGTCCTATACCGCAGTAGATTCACGGATGTTTGTTTCAACACAACAACAACAATAACATCAACAACAACGACAACAGCAACATCAACAACAACAACGACAACAGCAAGAACAACAACGACAGCAACAACGACAACAACATCGACAACAACCACGACTACAACAACAACAACAACGACAACAATGACGACAACGAAATGGGTTCTGTTCACGGGGAAAGTGTACCACTCTGTCCCTACAAATCAACACCGTTTGTACTGAATTTTAATGCAAAAACGATACTAATATTTTCGGGACAGAGTCGGCATTTTTTTTCTCCTGACGGTGACACGAGCGATACACCGAACTCATGACCAGGCTATGTAGAATACATGCCTTTCAACGGTTGAGCGGCAGCGGTGCATCGATTATTCCCAGAAGAAAAAATAGTACCAGGTGCATATATATTTTTTTCCCCATCCCATTTATTGGCTTCGCCACTTCTTGCTCCTGCCCCCTCCCAGCCGTAACTCTCAGGTCCTGGGGCGCATCGTACGCCCGTCTCCCCCCTCCCCACTACGACACGCGCGTTGGAAGTTTTTTTTATCGCGGCAAGGCTTCTATTCAGCATGTTTTTTTTCCGTCGGCGACTCGTGTATAATTGTGCCCACCGGCTCTATAGTAGTAGGCGCTCTCGACAGTTCGTCAGTCGGTGTCCTTCGAGAAAAAAAAAAAAAAAAAAAAACTATATACGAGTATACACGTAAGAGTACGGAGAATCGAACTCCTGACACCAACCAAGGCTATCAGCGTTCGAGGTTAAGCCTTTTAGAACTCCAGTCCCGTTTTGGGGACACACCACTCAAGTTCCACGTCTTTTGTTCCCAATTGTCCCCAAAACGAGACTGCGGTCCTGAAAGGGTTAACCCCTTTAAACAAAAAAAAAAACAATGCATTTATTTGCTGCCGCTCTTGTGATGGGGCGAAAAAAAAAAAACGGCCATTAGCGTGGTTGGGGGGGGGGGGGGGGGGGGGGGTTGTTAAGATCATGGACAGCGGGACACTTTGTATCCCTGGGCAGGTCTGCCTATTAAGCCGGTACTCGTTGGTACTCACGTTGATGTTCGCTTAAGAGATAGAAGAGCCACCTCATTCCTTTCGTGCACGACAGGGACTGGGGCCACGCTCGTGCCTCTCTGGGAAACCCCTGGTTTTCCACCTAATATACGCCTTCCAAGTACTACTAATACGTTCCCAGTGCCAGAACCCAGGTAATTACCGGGCTTTCAACCTCATACAAAGCAGTATCATAACAGGGTTGATACATGATACAAGTAAGCGTTGTCCGCGTCACAATGGTTGGATGCAAGGAGGAGCAAATGTACCAGAGGAGACAGCACGCTTTCACCCTAAACTGTTTCTAGGTTTTGGTGTGAAGCCACTCGGCCCCACACACCCTTGACGGCGCATGTTTTACCTTGCTTGACATGCCTCGCCGGACACCTTGGAGGAGGAGTCGTACGGAACGGTCGCAAGATTGATATATCTGAGCTGCCGAGCGCGCGTCGCTCGTAGACGATAGTTAGACGATTGGTAGTACCAAGCGTTGCCATTGTTGTCTACCGGGTCGCTATCTCGAGCCCCCAAAGTCCTAAGGGGGTTAACCCTTCTAGAACCGCAGTCCCGTTTTGGGGACAAACTACTCGGAATTTGACTGGTTTGTCCCCAAAAACGAGACTGCGGTTCTAAAAGGGTCAATGTGGTGTCTCTCTCCCAACCCTGTCGATGACGGCAGGTCGTAAACCATATGCTTCGTATTATACAGTATCGTACTGTATGCACGAAATACGAAGCATTACGCCCTCGACGCTGTGGAGAGAGATGGGGCTGTCCCGCCATGTGTGCGTGTGTGTGCGCGTGTATCTCCCGCCGTGCGCTGCAGGGTCACAGGGCATGATGCTATCGGCAGCCCGCAGCAATTCACGTTGAGAAGCTGTATCCCGTATTCTAAGCGCCTTTTTACAATTAAAAGAAACCCTATGAGTCGGACAGTCGGTACTTACTTCCGTTTCACGACTGACTATCAATATTAGTCCGACCAACAACTACAGTAGTAGCCGGCAACTTAAGTCGTGCCGACTCATAACCAACCCTAGAAAACGCCACTGACGGCACTTGCTTTCCAGCCTGACTAATATCTGGAGAAGGCGACTCGCAGTAGTACACAGCCTTCTTCTGCGCAGTTGATCAATTCACGATCGATCTACTTGATTTCTAATTTTAATTTTACGTTGGCAAAATTGGATTGCTACATGTGTAATGTATACCAATATATATATATATATATATATATATATATATATATATATATATATTATATATATAATATATATATATTATATATTATATATTATATGTATATATATATGTGTATGTGTATATAATATTATATATATATATTATATGTATACGTGGATGTGTATGTGTATATATATGTGTGCATGTATATGTATGTGTGTATGTATATATATATATATATATATATATATATATATATATGTGTATGTATCGTCGATCCCATTTCTTCTATTGGCCCTTATTTCTCGCTCTCTCGTACTACTCGTACTAACAGAATCATATACCAGGTATATAGCAAGCTCTTCTCCCTCCTCCCCACTGCAATACGTGCGTGCGTTATTAGAGATGATACTTGTCAGTAACCATCATAATATTCGTTACTCGATTACACTTACGTCATCTGGTGTACATTTACGCATTCTATGTACAACAGACAGTTTTCCAGTCTGAGTTATAGTAGGATAGCAGCAGCTGTCTTTTTACGCATACACTGCTGTGCACCCGAACGCACGGAATAAAGTCCCAATGACGAGTAGTGCCATGGATCTACTGTTGTGGTACGTACGTATCTACGGTAGACAGCACATACATTTAGTACGTGCTATCATTGGTACATAATGGACAGGATATCTTCAGTATCCCTCCGAGACCGGTAGCATAGTTTTACTGTTACAATATAGTTCTGGTTGGAGAAACAACATAGGCTACACTGGGGTCATGGATATGTACCCCAAGATATATTGTTCTTTCCAGTAAATCTGGGGGTTCTCTTCGTTGTTTTTATTTTGAACGGAATACGAGGGTATTCCCTCATTTTGTTTTTGTTTGACCGAAGTGCAAGGGTCGTCCTTTGTTGCGAGCTGCGAGCGCACACGCGCACCGCCCTCCCCTTTGAGCTCACTCTACTTTTGCTCACCATCATCAGCTTCCAGCTGAGCAATCAATCAACAATGTGGCTTGGGGTCACCACACCATCTTCTTCTTCTCTTCTATGTTGAAGCTTCACGTACAAGTCACCTGACAGTGACTACGTGTTTGCCTCGAACATTTTGACTGTGTATTGCCGGCCATCGGCAATCGAGTCTAGGCGTACACACCAGCTACGAGCTGGTACACACGTCAATCGCCATACCTAGTAGGTTATGCGCCATGAGCCTTAATATGCGTTGCCTTTTTATCGCGACAAGACTTCAGCCCTTTCTTCCCTCGAGGACTCGCGTCTCGTTATTAATAGTACTGCTGTCGATATTAGTAGGGGCGCGCGCGGCAAGACTGGTCGTAACTGCCATCAGCGTCTGTTCGTCGGTGGTTGATTGTAGTAAGTTGTAATGCATAATAATAAATATATAGTACTACGGGGGACCATAGTTCATAGGACCTATGGCATACATAAAAACCTACCAGGTATATATTTAACCATCTTTACCAAGAATAATATTTGGTCATAATAACTATAAAAAATAAAAAATAAAAAAATAACTATGGTCCCCCGTACGATTTATAGTACATACCAGTACCAGGTGGCAATCAGAACCATACACCATGTATGTATGTATGCATCCCTCTCTGTGTTCACGCACCAAGTAAATGTGATTCTGATTTTATTTTACTTTACTCTACTTTTTGTTGTTGTTGTTAATCCTGCGGCGGATTGGTAGAAAGAAAGCTTGCTGTCACCGCACTTCCACGTTCAGATTACTACTCAATACCCATAGTATGTTCCCCCGTGTTCCCCCGCAATAGTTCGTGCTACGAAAAAAAAAAAAAAAACTATCGTGAGTGAATTCTGACCCAAAAAAAAGAGAATAGTTTAAAAAGAGGTAGACTTGGTGCCCATGGGTTTCCTTTTGTTTCCGAGGTGTTCTTCTTTCGGGAAAGTTATGAGTGATCCATGTTGAAGATCATGCTGCACATTGTCGGATGGCAAGAGAAATAATAATAATAGTTGAAAAAAAAAAGCCACTTCTATGATACCAGGTATGTTCGATCACAGCATCGGGTGTATAGCTCCTTGCATCAATAGCTGCCCCTAACCGAAAACATCGCAGCATAATAAGCCTATCAGGTGTATATATATACACGCACGGGGTTTGTTTTTCGTTTGTTTTTTTTTCGTCTTTCGTTTTTCTTTTTCCTTTCTTGTATTTTTGTATTTTTGTATTTTTACATTTATTTTTTAGTTTCCTTCTTTTTTTTCTTTTCGTCGTTCTCGTCCTTAAATTCCCCTCCCCTATTTTTTTCGCTCGCTTTTTTTTTTCGTCCTTGTTAGACCTATGCCAATGGTACAGCGAAGTTGCAATAAAAAGATTGAATTTCAAAGATACCCACCAAAAAAAATCAGAACACGCTTCCTATGGGCCACCTAGAAAAAAAAAAAAGTTCCTAACTTTTGGAAAAGCCCGAAAAAAGCAAATCTGGGGCCGATGTTGGGCCAACATCGGCTTGAGAAAAACTCAGGCCGATCTTTGGTTCGAAGCGGCGAGATTCCGAGTCCTCGACAGACATCCATCAACAAAACCAACGATTGCGTCACGAATTCTGAACGGAGTGCGCTCGTTAGGGGCTCCGACCCACCAGAGGGTCATCGTCTTCACACCATGGCCGGTGTCATGTGGCGGGAGCTGACCAGGCGTGTGATAAAAAAACATTTGGCCGCTGGTTTGCACAAAACAGAAGACAAAACTTCTCCATCCGTCTCGAATGGCAAAAAATAGACTTTTTTTCAGGTTTGGGAGGATACCGTACGACGCCGCCGGCAAGCTCTCGCCCCCTAGACCATAGATCCACCTGATATCTTCGAGGCCGTCATCTATACTCGTTGGGCTTGCCAGATACCGAGTGGGTTGGCCGTGGGCTGGGTCTATTTCGAGATCGAGGGTCGATCGTCGCACGAGCTGGTTTCGATCACCGTGTTGACAATTTGCGACCAGAAAAACACAAATTGCGCCGCCTGCAGCCGTTGGGGGAAAAAAAAGAAAAAATCAAACATTTTTCTCTTTTTTCCCCACAGCGGCGGTACGAGAAAATTTTCGGCTGTTTTTTTAAAGCCATATATATATTTGAAAAAAAACTTTTCAACTTCGCGTTTCCATTGGCATAGGTCTTATGGCTGTTTGTTTCGTTTCTCGCTCCCGCCCACCCAAAATAAATAAATAAAAAAAATCAGTCATCGACTCCCCCCCCCACCCCCCCCACCCCCCCCAAATACTACCCTCAACACAGGGAGATGGCAGGTTGTGGCGTTGGCCGTGATGATCATGCTAGGGAAGCGCCTGATCGACGCCATAGCGGGACCCCAGACCTACATCTCTTGCCGACCCGACCAGCCCCTCTTCACTACGTACGAGGGTTTCCTACCGGATGATGCTTTTTTGGCCATTCAGGTAAGCCAACGAAACGGTTCGAACCGAGACGACTACATAGTTCTTATTAACCGAACGGACTGTTTTTTAATACAGCACCCGGTACTTCGTATTCCAAACGAAACACCTACTACTGACGTACTTGCGTCTGTCTGTATTAACACGAGTGGAAGAAACGAAACGCAAACTCCGAGCACGAAGCGAAACGCCTGCCCGTAAACGAAGCGGAACGAACAGAAACGCCGCTTCGAAAACGACCAGAAACAACGAAACGTTATCTTGTAGACGAAACGAAACCGCCTTTTCTCGTGAAGCAAACGCAACGGCTATATCGAGAACGAAAGGAAACGTCCACGGACCTTGGTACAACAAATGAAACGCCTACAGTAAGTCGCATCTTTCTCGGCTCGGTTTCCTATAGGTAATGATGCTTTTCTCGTGGCCCTCCAGGTGAGACGACTACTTGTAATCGAGTTGAAACGCCTGCCCGCATGATCCTCACCCTAAACCTGAACTCTATCCCTAATCCTGAAAACGGAACACGCCTACTCGTACATACGCGATGGCAAACGCCTACGTACATACACGAAGTATATATTATACACGTAAACCAAACGGAACGCATACACACGAATTTGCAAACTACGGTAGGCTTTAGACGAAACCCGATTAAATGTACACATACGAAAAGAAAGGCCTTCGACATGGACGAGGTATATAATCACACTCGGTCACCAGGCGAAACGAAGGCTACTCGCAAGCTACAGAAGTCCAAACACCTAATTTACGTATTATTATATATGCTTTACGAAACGAACGCCTACTAGTGCTGTGCTTGTATTCGAACATTCTAACCGTAACAGCACCTATATATCAGGTACTTCGTGAGCGAAACGAACGTCTACGCACCTATTAATATTACCGGGGGGCCATAGTAAATAGGACCTATGGCACACAAAAAAAAACTATACGTTTACCTATTTTTAATGGCAATATTTGGTCCTATTTACTATGGCCCCCCGTATTAGTAGCTCTCCTCGTTTCGGCTCAAGTCAAGGAAGAAACGGTGACAAGCTCGAGAGTGGTTTGAAATACCCAGGTACCATGATTTGGGTCAGCAACAACTCGTATCCCCTCCTCCTCCCCACCCGCACGCCCCCCCCCCCCCCCTCCCCGACATGCGCCAAATTTAACGGACGCCTCGAAAACGATGCATTGCTTTAGATTTGGCGGTGTTTAGTGGTGTAGTGCGGTGGGACATCTGTTGTTGTGGAAAACGGGGACAGCTCATATCGTGCACGGGACTTGGGGCGGTGTGTACTTGATTGATGCTTGTTGCAGATCATGTTCTGTCTATATATCTACATCTAGATGATCTATCAGTTCCTCGCCTACCGTTGTTAGAGGTTGTGCAGGATCTGCCTTATTATAGGGCAGATCTATCCCAGGAAATATGTGCTACTCGTAGATCATGCGGATTATACTACAGCTCCCATCCGGCAACACGAGCTGATCGGGAATAGATGATCTATCTATCGGCCTGAGAGATCTAGATCATGACTGTGGGAATCGATGGTCTGTACATGATCTGTACATGGTCTGTAAATGATATGTGGATGATATGTAGATGATCGGTAGATGATCTGTCCGAGGAGTGCGGTATCTTTCGAATCGGGTTATTCCGGAAGCCACACACAACAATCCTCGGGCCATCTCAAGTGTCATCGAGTCTATCCGATATCTATAGTGTGTTGTTGTCAGTGGAGACAAACCGCAAATACCCCCTGCCCTGCCCCCCCCCCCCCCCCCCCCCTCCCGCCTATTATACATAGGTTGGGTTGACTTCGGTTGGCAACGACACAGTAAAACATCCCCCACCCGACATGCTCCGTCCCGGCATAGTAGGGATATGGTCTTACGACTACGGGTATGCATGAGATCGAGTACATCTCTCCTATCGAGTACCCCCCCCCCCCCCTCCCCCCCGCCCCGGGCCGGCTCCCCTTTCGTTTCGAATGGCATTTCGTTTCAATATTCCACCGCGCTTTTTACCCGTGTGACGGGGTACGATCTAAACGGAAACTGAACCGATACCAAACGCCACCCATCTGAACCGTCCCCCTCTGTACCCCCTGCTCTTACGGGAGGGTACCCCGTTTTCGTTTTCCGCGCTTACCCGCCGGGATGGATACGATCTAAAACGGAAACCGAACCGTGGACGAACGCAATCTGGGTTTCCGATGAACTCAATCCTTCGGCCGTTTCAAACCGAATACCTTCGGTCGCTTCAAATCTTGGACCGTTTTCAAAAAAATCCTCGGCCGATTCTAATAATGCCGTTTCAAATGTTTCGGAGCAGTTTCTATTCTTTTTTTTTTCTTTTTTTTTTCTTTTTTTTTTAACAGTTTCGCATGCTTGGCCGTTTCAAACCTTCGACCGTTTCAAATGTTTATGCTCGAATTTCCGGCCTCTTTCAATCTACGTCTGTTTGAAACGTCCCGCCGTTTCGGACGTTCTGTCGTTTCAAACTGCCGATCTGTTCTCAACTACAGCAGTCGACCACATCAAACCTCCGACCGCTTCAAATTTCTCGGCCTTTTTTAAAAATATTCGACCATTTTTTTTTTACCTTCGACCGTTCTCAAAATATTCGTCGCCATGTCCCAAGAATGTTCTTCGACGGTTTCATTTCATCGGCCGCTTGCGTCCCCTCCTACTCGCCGGCCGTGCTCTGCCGTGCGAACGGGATGCGATCCTTCGGGGTGCAGAGCGATATGAACGGTCACCCCTTTATGGGCGGCAACGCGCTCAACGACAAAAATTTTCAGGTAGGAGACAGGGGGTGTTCGAAACCAAAAAGAAGAAAATGATAGACCTGAGGGACGACAGACCCACACCGATGGCGTGGGGATGGAGCTTGGATGCAGTTTAGGATTTAAGGATAGAACGTAATGAGAAGGAAGGAGCAAATACAGCAAATAGAGTAGACAAGCTGAAAGTTGGCACGGAAGGGAGGTAGACTTGGTGCATGGGTTTCCTTTTGTTTCCGAGGTTTTCTTCTTTCGGGAAAGTTATGAGTGATCCATGTTGAAGATCATGCTGCACATTGTCGGATGGCAAGATAAATAATAATAGACCTGCCACTTTTTCGGTTTCAGGTCCCAGACCGGGAGGGGGGCGGGGGGGGGGGGTGTCTATTCTTCTTTTGTGGGTATACTAAAACCATGTGTAAACATAGCTCTTGAAAAAAAAAACATGTTTATTTTTTTCATTTATATATATTTTGTCCTGGAAATCTCATCTCGCGATCTCCGACCTATTGGGAAAGAGTGTGCTCGTCGCTCGCTCCTTCTCTAGTTTTGTTTGTTTGTTCGTTCGTTTGTGTGTGTGAGTGAGTGTGTGAGAGTGTGTGTGGTCCTCTTTGTTTGTTTGTCGTTTCGGTTGTCATCTCGAATTCCTGTTGGGGGGGGTGTCCTTGTTCGGACATGGTGCGATAAAAATCCTTCTCCTCCTTCTCCTCCTCCTCAGTCATGCCAGGAGGTGGATGGAGCCTCATAAACATTTCCAGGTAGGTTCATACACTCCTCCGTATACATGGCACGCGTCAGGTGAAGGCGTTTTGTTTTGGCGGGGGCTGAGCCGCGGTGGACGTCAGCGGTGGTGTTTGCGGATACAGTGCTTCCTCCAGTCGTGTTTACGACTCGCGCTTCGGCTAAATGGTTGATAGTCCGCGCTTACTCCTCCAGACTCGTGCTACGGTGCTACCTACGCGTTTACGAAAAAAAAAACGGTTTGTTGTTTTTTTCTCCGTCCCACTTATTTTCCTGGCCTTACTCTCCCGCTCCCTCCCAGTGGCAATTCGAGCCCGGGGTCACATGCCGGGCGCTCCTCCCCGCTACGGTGTGCGCCTTGATTTGTTTATCTCGGGGAAGAGGAAGCATTCGGCATTTTCTTCCCTTGGTCGACTGGCATCGAATCTTGCCAAGTCTGTCTCCTCATTTCATGGCAATCCCGACCCAGCGACACGACACCAATCTTGGCCCCTTCTGAGACTCCGAGATAGTGGACGAAACACAATGGTTGGTAACTTTGGTGGTGCTATCAACCATTGTCCAGGAGCAGCGTGAGCGCCGAGCTGTACGGTACGGTACGGCAAGGATATGATCACCTTGGGGCCCGTTCCGCGCGGACTCCTTGCGTTCAACCATATGTCTCTCGGACACCGGTTTCGTATGAAATGCCCCGATCACGCAGTTGTCCGTTTTGGCTGAAATCGTCTCTTTTCTTTCGTTTTTTTACCGTCGATTTTTTCCTCTCCGAGAGGGTTGAGAAACAACAACTTGGCATCGCTTAGTTTTTGAGCCAGGCTCGAGTTCTTATTATCATGAGGGGCAGGGTGTGTCCCGCACTAGTTTCATTATAGAAGGAGGCTTTCTAAATGTTTCGTGCGATCGTCGAACCTTTTTTTTCCCCTCAGAAGTTCCGATTTTCTCGAGTGGGTGTCAGCATTGCGGCGCTTGGGCCCAACCTTGCAGCCTGTGACCCGCAGGAATCGCGCAGGTTTCGTACGTCAGTATCGAGGGCCAGATGGTGAATTGGCCTGCTGTGTCCGAACAATTTGGTTGTTGTTGTTGTTGTTGTTGTTGTTGTTGTTGTTGTTGTTGTTGTTGTTGTTGTTGTTGTTGTGGTAGTTCCCCCCCCCCCCCTATCCCATTTGTTGTCCTGGCCATACTCTCCCTCTCCCTCCCAGTACTAACTCAAACCCGGGATCACACGCCGGGCGCTTCTCCCCGCTCCCCGGTACGGTGGGCGCCTTGATTTTTTTTTCGCGGGGAAAGAACTCAGCATTTTATTCCCCAAGTCTGTTTCCTTATTTAATGGCAATCTTGACCCCACGACAAAATAACCAGGGATTTTCGGGGGTCAGGTCAAACCTCACGGGTCGGGTCGGGTCGGGTCGGGTCAGATCGGGTCAGCTGACCCAGACCCGACTCACGAAAAATTCGAGGAGTGTTGAATTGACCCGACCCGACCCGCAAGATTTTGAAAGCCTCTTGACCCGACCCGACCCGACCCGACCCGACCCGACCCGACCCGACCCGACCCGACCCGACCCGACCCAAGCCGACCCGACCCGACCCACCACCTTCCGATTGACCCGTGAGAGACGAGTTTCATGCAGGTCGTGTCACCTTGACCCGCGAGATCACTTATCTTGACCCGCGGGATCGACTTGCGGATCCGGCCCGTGGGTCGACACTTGAAAACAAATAATGTCCATTTTTGTGCCCGGCAGCGATATGTGGCTTGGCTGCAGTGGGTATGGATGGATGCGGGCATGCGTAAGTATTGAATATGATACCACCGGGTATTATTGAGTATTGATACGAGAGAAGCCTTTGGGTGGGGGAACGCGAAATGTTTCAGATAGCAGACCCGCGGGCCGGATGCGTGGGTCCGACCCGCGGGTCAGCAGAAAAAAAATCGCGGGTAAGGCTGGCCCGACCCGGGAGTTACCCGTTTTTCGCGGGTCATGACCTAACCCGACCCGTGAGATTCGAAAAGTTCCTAATCCGACCCGACTCGACCCGATCCGTGAGATCTTGACCCGACCTGACCCGACCTGACCCGACCCGCGAGACTTGAAAACGTCTTTGACCCGACCCGACTCGACCCGTGAGATTTTGAACACTTTCTGACCCGACCCGACCCGACCCAACCCGTGACATTTTGAACACCCCGTGACCCGTGTAACGCCTTGCAAAATACCACTTGACCTCTTTGGGACACCGGGACAGCGACGAACACAATCGTTGGTAACTTTGGGGGTGCCATCAACCATTGATGATCACCTTGGGCCCGTCCCGCACGATTCCTTGCATTCAACCATTGTTTCTCGGGCACCGGTTTGTGTCAAAAATGCGCCGATCATGCAGTTGGCCGTTTTGCTGAAATCGCCACTTTTTTCGCCGTCGAATTTTCCTCCCTGAAGTTCCCCCCTCCAGAAAGAGGGGTAAGAAACTCGTTGTAGCTTAATTTGAGCCAGGCTGAAGTTCTTATTTTTTCTTGAGGGACAAGGTGTGTCCTACGCTTGCCCCCCCAATGTAAAAGGGGGGGCGTTCTGAATGTTTCGTGCGATCGTCGAACCATTTAAAAAACAAATCCGATTTTCTCATGTGGTGTCGGCATTACCGCGCTTGGGTCCAGCCTTGGCCCGTAGGGATCGCGCAGGTTTTGTCCATCAGTATCGAGTGCCAGATGGTAAATTGTGCTGCTGTGTCCGTGCCTCTGTGTATGATTACTTCGGCCACCGTGGTGGTATGAAATCCTGATTCACACCGTACAAGGCATCGTACGTGGATTGGACGACCGAGCTTTTGTGTCGATTGCTCCGCCTATAGGCGGAGGGGTAGGACTACGTACAGTACTTCGTTGACCAATCAACCAACCGAGCAACCGGTCAATGTACCAATCGACCACTGTAAGCAACCAGTTATTCAGCCTATCACCCAACCAGCCATTCATTCGTTCAATGAATCAAACCAACCTACCGATATTCCAATCAGTTAACCAAACCAAACCAAACCAAACCATACCATACCAAATCATACCGAACCGAACCACACCACACCAAACTATACCGAATCAAACCAAATCATACCGGACCAAACCATACCGAACCGAACCAAAACATACCGAACCGAGCCAAACCATACCAAACCATACCGAACCGACCCAAACCGACCCAAACCAAACCAAACCAAACCGAACCGAACCGAACCGAACCAAACCGAACCAAACCAAACCGAACCGAACCAAACCAAACCAAACAAAACCGAACCAAACCAAACCAAACCATACCGGACTAAACCATACCGAATCGAACCAAAACATACCGAACCGAGCCAAATCATCCCAAACCATACCGAACCGCACCGAACCAAACCGAACCGAATCGAACCGAACCAAACCAAAACCGAACCAAACCAAACCAAACCAAACCAAACCAAACCAAACCAAACCAAACCAAACCAAACCAAACCAAAACCGAACCGAACCGAACCAAACCAAACCGAGCCAAAACCGAACCAAACCATACTTATACCGACCCGCACAAGTACTGACTATTAATAACAGCGACCACAGACCCCCTCCCCCTCCCCTCCCCGAGTACATCTCTCATATCGACTACACCCCCCCTCCCCCCCCCCCCCCCTTCCGCTCGACGGTCCAATTCCCCGGGTTTTCTAGAAGACGGAAGGGTTCGTAATCAAGTTTAACAGGGAGGGAGTGGAGCGTTTGAGGTCGGATTCTTCTCTGTCGGCGCTAACGGACTATTTCGAGCGCGCAAGGGATCCCTCAGCCAACGCGTGGGTGTTAAACGTCCTCCTCTGCAAGCCTGAGGAGGAGGGAGAGGGAGGAGGAGGAGGAGGAGGAGGGGGGTGGGGGGCGGGAGGGGGGGAAAGGCCACTGGCGCTTTCTGTGGCTCCTCATGTAGATGATACGCTGGGCACGAGGTCGAAGGATTCCTTCATGGCGCATGTGGTGAGTGGAGGGAGAGGGGGGTAGGAAGGAAGGACGGGAGGGAAGGAAGGAGGGTGGGAGAAAGGGAAGGGTGGCAGATGGTCGCGTAGATGAGGTTCTTATCCCCATACTTCCTACCAAGAAGAAGCAAGTAGATGTCTTGCACCACTCCGGCTGCCTATGCAGAGCGTGAGGCGCTCCGACCCTCCCCTCCCCGCCCCCGTCCCCCTGACGAACAAACGCCACCGCGACGGAAAGACGAACACAAGAAAAATACCGACAAAACGAAACAACACCACACACACAATAAAACACACCCACACTATCCCACACACGCATTCTGTACCCCCGCTCAGGCACCACCACTCCCCCCTGTCCCCCCCCCCCCCCCCCGCCCCCCCCCTCCGCTCCCCCTCCCTTACCCCCCTACCCCCCCGCGTTTGTTTTTCACGCTTGCGCGTTTTTTTTCTCACAAGTTTGCGTCCACCCGCCCCCCCCCCCCCTCCTTCCCTAGACGTTCTTAGAAGGATAAAGCTCACCCTTCATGCGACTCGCCAGACACCTCACGGCGCTTCGCGCTTGGTGCAAGCAATGTCTGCCTGGTCGATGAAAACCCGACATGCTCCGTCCCGGCATTGTAGGGGTGCGAGGGTCTACGGTCATACGACCACGGCCATGCATGAGATCGAGTGCATCTCTCCTATCGAGTACACCCCCTAGATGTACGGAAGGCCTACGAGACAGTTTGGAGAGAAGGATTGTGGAAAATGGTGCGCGAAATTGGGATCAGACGAATGATGTGGGGAACGGTAAACCAAAAAAAAAAAACTTGACGGAGTGTGCGAGAGAGCTGTGATGCTGGACGGAGAAATGTCGAAGTAAATGTTGATACTTTGCAAGGAGTTGCACGGGGGTGTACGTTAGCACCGAATATGTTCAAGGTATATATTAAACCGTTTGGTAGGGCAATCGAAGCGGCAAAGCTGGGAGTCATGGTGGGGGAAGGTACGGTGTCGGGATTGGTGTTTTCGGATGACTTCGTGGGGACATCAGAAGCACCCGAAGGATTGAAAAAACGACCAGAGAAGGGGCTAGAGTACGCTGGGAAACGGAGGGTGACGGCCAATTTCGAAAAGTGCGAAGTACTGGTATGTATCGAAGACAAGGGGAACTCGGTGGTTCTAGGTTGGAAGTCGAGAAATACACATATGGCAAGAGCAATAGGAAAGGGTAAAACTCACGTAGGCAAGATGGATGCGATCCTAACAGACTCGCACCTTTGGCCTTAAGCGGTGTATCCCGATGAGTGTGATCGTACCAAAGCTAGAACTCGCAGGAGAAGTATCGGAAGGGAACTCGAAGTTCGGAAACAATACAGATACACCCGCCAAAAAAGTGCTATTAATTGGATGCTCAGGTACAACGAGCAATACAGTACTAAGAGCAGAACTGGGAACGTACCCACTTAAGACACAAACAGAAACGTGACCAAGCTGAAAAACCAATATCAAGTAAGGGACACGCCAAAAAAGAGGTTGCCAGCCATGGCTGATAGAGCTGTAAGGGAGGAAGCAACAAGAGGGCGAGCTGAAAAAAGGTGAGATGTCGTAGTCGATGGAGCATGGAAGGATGTAGGAGGAAACCAAGAAGAGATTATGTCCGCAGAGAAGTTTGGGAGATACAAGGCAGAAGTAGAAGAAAGGATAGAAAGGATAGAAAGGAAGGAAATACTAATTATTACGGGGGGCCATAGTTAACAGGACCAAATATTGTTAGTAAAAATGGTTAAACATATAGGTTTTTATGTGTACCATAGGTCCTGTTAGCTATGGTCCCCCGTAATAGTAGCGTTAATAAACGATGTGAAATCGGGGAAACACCTACGTACGATATATACGGGGGGTTAAGAGAGGGGACAAGGATAAAAACTGATCCGCACGGCCCAATAGACTTCGCGAAAACGCTGAAACTGCGATTTCGGGTAGGGGGCCTGGACCTGCCAGAACGAAGAAAGAGGCATGCCAGTAGCCGGGAGGAGGAGGAGGAGGAGGAAGTAGAAGCACAGATGCGCCCTTGTGGCAAAACAATGGAGAGTACAGCTCACGTAGTGGGAGAGAGTGTAAAATAAATACACAATGTCTCTCTATTGGGAGTAGCAACGGTGCTCCGTCTCGAAAGGGAGGAGTTGTCGATGGTCAAAGGTCTAAGGCAATCAAACAAATGAGTACGCCCCCCCCCTCCCCCCTCCCCCTCTCCACCCCCCCCCCCCCCCCCCCCCCCCCCCCCCCGCGCGCGAAACATTCGAAACCCACAGGTTGATGTCCTGTACGTATCGGTCCCCGAGGGCATGTCGGGGGGGAGGCTGGAGATGTACGAGTACAGCTGGCTGCGCCTCAAGCTGTTCCCCCTTCTCCTCTCTTTGCTGTCGACCCCCCTCATGGACCGCCTGCTGCCGCCCGACGCCAGCGTGCAGCCCACCGAGAACACGCTCGTTGCTTTCCGAGGCGACACGATTCATCGGGTTGGGGGTTACAGGATAGAGGGTGGAGGCGGAGGGGGAGGGGTGGGGGTGGGGGTGGGCGGGGATGTTGGTCTTGCTGAGGATGGAGAGCGGCAGCAGCAGGGGGTGCGGTTGCGGAGGCAGCAGAAGCAGCAGCAGCAGCAGCAGGAAGAAGAGGAGGAGGAGGAGGAGGAGGAGGAGGAGGAGGAGGAGGAGGAGGAGGAGGAGGAGGAGGAGGAAAAGGAAGAGCAGGAGCAGGAGCAGGAGCAGGGTGGCGGACTGCGGCAGCAACAAAGACGACGACAACAACAACAACGACAACAACGACAACAACAACAGCAGCAACAACAACAACAACAACAACCACCACCAGAACAGCAGCGGTGGCAGCACCGCGTCAGCGTTGTCCTTGAGCAGTACAGCGTGCCCCTTGTCCAATACGGGCACACGACAAAGTTCCAACTTTCGGCCGGGTCGCAGCATGACAAGAAGGGAGTGGGGGGCGAGATTCGCGCGAGCAGCGACGGACGTTGATTGTTTTTTTTTTGTAAAACCATTGGGTGAATTAGCCTAAGCTACCGCCGTAGTAGCTGTAGATGTTACGTACCTAATGTGCTAGTATTGACTGCCTTGACTGCTTTGACTGACCGCCCCCTACACTAAAACTAGTATGCACCCGTCAACTATGTTATGAGACTGCGATTTGACCCCTGGACTGGCCGCCCCTACTCTAAAACTAGTATACCCGTCAAATAGGGTTGGAGACGGCGGTTTGACCCCTCGACTGACGGTCCCCTACACTACAACTAGTATTTAACCGTCAGATAGGTTAGGATACCGCCGTTTGATCGCTCGACTGACCGGTCCTACATTAAAACTAGTACGTAGCCGTCAAATATGCTAGGAGACAGCGGTTTGACCCCTTTTGACTGACCGCCTCCTTACACTAAATCCGATGTGGTAAGTAAAAGAAGAGCCCTCGACGCATCCGGAAAAGCAGGCCTTCTACCGCATATATGGCGTTCTTGTTCCTCGGGGTGGACTTGCTCGAAAGAGGCCCAGGAAGGGTGCGCTGTTTTGCCCCCCCGCCCTCCCCTCCCTCTTCCCTTTCCCTTCCCCTCCTTGGTTTCGGAGATGATGAAAATGGACGAATGTGACTTTGGAGGAGTTTGGTACCCTACATAGAAGCGAGAAAAACGATCGCTATCCTAGGAGACAGACGGTGGCCACAGGCGGCGAAAGAGGAAAGGGATAAGACTAGCTAAAAGTTTCTACTCGTATGTATGTAATATGTGGAGACATCGTAGTGAGAGCGCCCGAACGTTGGAGATATCTCTATCAGGAGGAGTAGGAACGGTGCTCCCTCCGCCTCGAAAAGGGATGCGTGGTCAATGGCCACGTGACTCAGGCAAACAATAAATGAGTACGCCCCCCCCCCCACCGCCCCTCCGCCCCCCCGCCTTTCGCCCCTCGGTTTTTCGGAGATTGTTTTTAATTCTCGTGGTAATGGCGGTGTTTCGAGGGTGAGGACACATACCATACAACTCCGCTTTGTCTCAAAATAGAAGAATATAAAGGCGGGTCCAGTTTTCAACTCCGTAGATACGTGTATGTACGTACACAGTGGGAAAACTCTGGGAATATTCCAGAGAAGCAGAACTGATGTACCAAAAAATCTTGATATAAAAGCGGGGTGGTGATTTGGGGGGGGGGGGGGGGGGGGGCGGGGGTGTGTGTGGGCGGGAGCTTGGTCGTGTTGTTTTATGGATGAAGGCGGAGAGGGGTGGACACATTTTTTTGTTCTTGTTTTTTGGGAGGCTCGCTATTTTGTGCATCAAGTAAGTCACCGGTTGTGGTGCTGTTATGTATTTACTTTTATTGATACTTCTTGTTCGGGTTATTATTTCCTCTTCATTTTATTCATATTATTTATTTATAGTAATTTATGATACGCAGCCGTTCCCCCCCCCCCGGGGCGTCTTCGTCATTTTGAGCGAATAAAAAGACAATCATGCTGGCTGTACGAGGTGGTGATACTTTGATGACGGTCGTTGCTGCGGCAACCTTTTTTTGTAAGGCTTCTCGTGCGTATTTGTGAGGTGATAATGTGTGAAGTACAAGTGGGGCTTCTGTACGGCATGCACTACTATGTGCCCCCCCCCCCCCCTCCCCCCCCCCCTCTCCCCGGCCTGTTGGCTACACCAGAAATTAAATCAGTGCGTTGACGCTGCCCTCCATATGCAAGAAAACCCGCCTCAAAAGCGGTTCTTAGTAGGATGCAGCTCACCCTCCATGCGACTCGCCCAACAACTCACGGCGCTTCGCGCTTCTTGGTGCAAGCAATGTCTGCCTGGTCTGTACGAAACCCGGCGTTCTCCGTCCCGGCATTGTAGGGATGGGAGGGTCTATGGTCGTACGACTACGGCTATGCATGATATTGAGTACACCCCCCCCTCCTCCCCCCCGCCCCCTGCCTGCCTGTTCGGTAAAAACCCGGCGTTCTCCGTCCTGACGCCGTAGGGATGCGACGGTCTATGGTCAGGGGACCACGCTCATGCATGGCATGAGTGCCCCCTCCCCCTGCCTCCCCTCCCAGCGCGGGCTCTAGGCTACACGTTGACCTGTTTGAAGGGAGGACCACTGCCGGCCACGTGCTTGTTACTTATTCATAACAGGGTAGTAAAATTGGTCAATTTTTCTGTTGGAAAATTTTGATTGGTGGGAAATCCTTGGTCGACATTTGTCGTCATCCGGAATCGTGACGTCACTTTTTGGAAAAAATAAAAACTTGGAAGCCGTGGATGATGACGTCAGTCTACTTTTTTAATAAGTTGCCTTCAGACAATGTGCAAGGCCATATTCATTGAGACTGAAAAAGCAAGACACCATTCGTCGAATGACGCCAATCTCCCCCAATCAATTCTCCTTTCCTGCGTATGCTCGATCGAATACGCACCATCACCCTCTGCCCCATTGTCGATTGTACCAGCCATTATATCGCCATCGGGCTACACGTCGCTTTGTCTGATCGCGTTGCCTCCCTGTCCCTTCTCACGATCAGGCACCGAGGTCTCTCTCTCTATTTCTATCTCTCTCTCTCCCTCTCTCTCTGGGGGGGGCATTGGTCTACCGTGTCCTACGCATTGTGTCCGAATTTGTACCAGGTAGTGCCTATCCTTCGCTCCTAGATCCAAGCTAATAGGCCAACGAAGGCTTGTTCTGGCTGTGGAGGCGTTTTGTTCTACTGCAGTTTTTTTTCCGTTCTCATTTTCCTTCTTTCGGTTTACTTGTTGTGCGGGGGATGCATTATTCCTGACCACTACATACCCCCCCCCCCCCCCCACCCTTCAATACATTACGGCGCTTCGCGATTGGTGCAAGCAATGTCTGCCTGGTCGGTGAAAACCCAATGTGCTCCGTCCCGGCGTTGTAGGGATGCAAGGGTCTACGGTCTCATACGACTACTGCCATGCATGAAATGCGTGAAAGTAAGAGCACCCCCCCCCCCCCCCCCCGCCCCCCGTCTCGAAAGGGATGCGTGGTCAATGGTCTAATGACTATAAAGCAAGCAATAAATGACTACCCCCCCCCCCCTCCCCCCGGTACGATACTTGGAAGAAATTCGTTCGTGCCACCCGGCCGGCACCTTGTATGCGCTAGTCCTTGAACGAATATACGAGAAGATTATCATCCTATCTGGTAGTTCCCCGCTTAATAAGCGTCAAGATCTTAGTCCTTGGGGCTAAAGGTAAAAGGTTAACCAATCGCCTACCCAATCTAAGCCTCATAACACTCTCCCCTCCTGGAACGGACCGGATATATACGGGTCGACCCGTGACACCAACACGCGGTTCCAATTTCTGGGGATCCAGAAGCATATTTTTCAGATTTTTGACATGAGGAAATTCACACCTCTTCAACAAGCGATTTCATGGTGGGCGTGAGATTCGAACTCACGATCAACGACCCATGTCCTGCCGACGACGCCATTTGTAAAGGCCCTACTGTAGTCCGTTGGGCTAACCTATCGCCTACTACCCAATCTAAGCGTCGTAACAGTTGTTGGTCGGGTAGAGTCTTCGAAGTAATTTTTTCGGATTGGATATAACAGTGAGGCCTCCTCTCAGGTGACGACTTCGGAAAGCAAGAGGAGAGGCACCACCGGGCTGAGTTCAATATTACGGGGGGGCATAGTAAGTAGGACCGAATGTTGTTGGTAAAAATACCGAAACATATACCAGGTAGGTTTTTGTGTTTACCGTACGTAGGTCCTGTTCACCATGCCCCCCCGTATTAGTACCTAATCGAAGTTTTCCACGCGCACAGGTTGCAAAAGCCGATGTATGTATGTATGTATGTATGTATGTATGTATGTATGTATGTATGTGTGTATGTATTTATGTATGTATGTGTGTATGTGTGTATGTGTGTGTATGTATGTATGTATGTATGTATGTATGTATGTATGTATGTATGTGTTTCGACGACTCTCTCGATTTTGCGGCACAGCTGTGAGGCGTCTTTTTAGTATCTGGTTCACAACCTCCCTCCCCCGTCAGCTCTGGGCTCTCCCGGGGTCGTCGATTCTCAACGTTTCCGGCTGCGTGATTGTTGTTCAGTAAGCAAGGGCGTTTTCTGCGTTCAGTTCTGCCAATATGTACCGTACAGTAGTTGTACCAGGTGATACAGGGAACCATAGCGAATAGGACCAAATATTGTTAGTAAAAATAGATAAATATATAGTATTTTGTGTGTACCGTAGGTCCTATTTACTATTGTCCCCCGTAATAGAAGTTAGGGATTTAGCCGCAACATAAACTATGACGGGGGACCAAATATTGCTATTAATAGTAAAAATGATTAAATATATAGGTTTCGATGTATACCATAGAGGTCCTATTAACTATGGTCCCCCGAAATACTATACTGAGAGCAAACTCATAGGATTCGGTACCAGCACATCGTTTTAATCAAATCCATACAAATGGCGTACCTTTTCCTCTCGCACCCTTGCTCACCCTTGCTCACCCCACCTTTGGTTTTTGGTTTCGTTTTGGTTTACGTCTCCTTTTTGCTCTTCGTTCGGGGTGCCTTCCCTTATAATAATTATGCGGATAAAAAAAATACGGTATCATCATAGTCTCGTTTTTTGTTGTTGTTGTTGTTGTTGTTGTTGTTGTTTTGCATCTTCCGCTCTTTCATTCTACAATAATATGAAAAAAAACAAAACATAACAGCCGGTCGACATAGAGTCAGCCAACTGAGGGGTTATTTCCGGATCGCCCGCAAAAAAAAAAAGATGGCAACAACACCAATACTTACTGGTATAGCGAGGAGCTCCCCGGGAAGTATTCCAGAGTCAGCAGGCAAACACAAGGAGAATATCCAATGAACCAGTGCCGAACTCCCCATTTCTTGACGGGGATAAAAACACGCCGGTATCTACGATCTACTCCGAAGCACATTTGTAATGTTCTGTTCTCTTTGCCTCTTTTATTCCCTTCTGTTTGTTTTTTTCGGGTCCTTTTTTTTGTTCGTCCTTTTCTCTATTGCCACGTATTGTGTTTTACGGGTTGTTGTGTACTGCTTATTGTCGTGCCCGCTACGTCGGCATGGCATTGCAACGTGTCTAGTCTCCTTACTATTGCAGTCTCGATGCATACGAGAGGTCTCTCGTAGCTCACGACCACCGCCTTTTTTTTCATCTCGCAAGAACGACGCATCCGCACGGACACTGGGCGATGCTGGGTGTAGACAGGTATAGACAGGTTGGTTTTATTTGAAGATCACGCACACCGTCTCTCTCTCTCTCTCTCTCTCTCTCTCTCTCTCTCTCTCTCTCTCTCTCTCTCTCTCTCTCTCTCTCTCTCTCTCTCTCTCTCTCTCTCCCTCTCTCCTGTCTCTCCTTCTCCAACACACTCAACCCTCTCTTTCTTCTCCCCCCGCGCCCAACCCACCCTCTCTTCCGCCCTTCCAGTCTCGTGCGGCATGCCAAATGCCACGAATCCCCCCCCCCCCCTCCCCCCCATTTGGCAACGCCTCTACAGCAGAGACCGGGACAAAATCAACGCAGCAAAAAAAAAGCGCTGACGTTTCGTACAACAATAGAAACAAAGAAGCTCCGGGTGATCTGACTGAACCAACACCTCTAATACTATAACACGACTGCAACATACCCATTCTTTCCTCCGCCTCGTCTACCACCACACCGTCTACTACATCTTGTATGTATAGGTGTACGACAAACAAACACAGCGACCACGGCCACAAACAAGAGCCACAGTAGTCAACAAATGGTTTAATTTAATGGTCGGCGGTTGGCGGTCAAACCACAACGACCACAATCAAATGGTTGACGAATCAACTCGGTTGAGCGACGGTTACTATTATTACTGGTCGATTGGTTGGTTGTTTTACGTTCATATGGCTGATCATGTACAAAAACGGTTACTACACGTAAAATAGTCGGGACACAGCGCGACACACACCACCATCGGAATGGAAATGTGACGGGCGTGAGTCGGGGGCGGGGTGGGTTACATTTTTTACGCCCTCCCGAGTATTTTATAACCTAGCAGTGCGGAATGGTACCTAGTGCACCTATTCCTACGTACAGAGAGTAAACTTACTAAAGTCTGCAGTACACGTCCAGAGCGATCAGAAAGAAACCCACAAAAATAAACAACACCTAACAGGAAACAAAAACAAGTACCAGGTACTACAGTAGTAGCAAGCAGAAAGAGAGATACCTGGTTTAACTCGCGGGAGGGGGGGGCGATACTGGTACACCATACGCTTGCGACATGAGACGCAAGGACCCCCCCCCGTCCCTACATAGGCTTCACGAGTTCAGTCGGCGGGGATTTCTGCAGATGGTGTCCGTGTGGAAGTCGAGGCATGCCACACACGATAGAAACGGCAGAAGCAGCAGCGAATACCTTTCCCTTCCACTTATCTCTCTCTCCCATTTCTCGTCCTCTGTCTTTCTTTCTCTCCCTCTCCCTCTCTCTTCCGTCTAACTCTCTCGCTGTTTCTTGTGCAATGCCTGTGTCTAGCTCTCTCGTTCTCTTTCGGTACCCTCCCCCCCTCTTCTGTATGGAAACTCGCACCCTCTAACCCTTCCCCACTCAACTGTACAGAACGAATGGTGAGGCACAGGAGGTAGGCACAACTCTTCCCGTATTAGGAGTTAGGAGGGGGGCGCGGGGGGGGGGGGGGGGGGGTCGCACCAGAACTATAAAAAAGCCACCACAAAAACACCCCGAAAAAAAAAGACGAGAGGACCCACTATACCCAAAAAAGTACAAGATAACACATGAATCATGTATACTCGTACCAGTGTAAGACAAAACGAAACAAAAACAAACGTCATGCTTGCTTCATTCTGGGGGGGAAAAAATGGTGAGACATCAAAACCCTGCCCTGGTACACGGCAAGCAGGGGAGCGATCGTACAACTAAAAATGAAACAATCACTAAAGAACGCCTCGCCACTTTGAAACCTCGACCATTTATTTTTTACAGAAACCACCGTCTACGCCAAGCACCAAAAAATAAAATAAAATAAATTGGTATGATACAGGACTCGGCGGAGGAGCCCGGCAGCTCAGTACAAAATCCCACTAAACAGTCGGGGGGGTATACACACGAGATCAAAAGCGACCACTCAACTCATCAAGTAAATCATCAGGAGCGTCGCCCAACACCAACACCACGAACACCAAAAACACCAATCCCCAACAAGTGGAGAATATACAAAAAAACACAAGACAGACATACAGCATTCTACACACCATGCTGGGGGGAGGGGGGGCGGGGACTATTGTGCCCGCAGGCAGCCACCGCCACCAACTCCATCCCCATATGTATCTACCGTCCCCTCCTCCCTCCCCTCAACGCCACTACACCCCCCCCCCCTGCGCTTAAGCCGGATAGGGGTAAAAGCACTAGGCACCCGGTTGCCACCATTCCAAGTGTCTTGAGCACTACCACCACAGCCATCGCTGCCGTCTCCCCGACTGCATAAAAAAAAACAAGACCCAAACACGCAGGCGACGGTTTTCAGGCATGAAAAAAAACAAAAAAACAAAAAAAACACAAGACTACCGTTGCCTGTCTTTCCCGTCGCCAGTCAAAGCAAGGCAAAAAAAAGGCAGAGGCGAGCGAAGGCTAAGGCAAGCCGAGGCAACCCAGTCATCTTGCTCGCTCGCGACGAGTCAGGGGCGGCCCCCATCCTCTATGCTTGGAACCCGACTTCTGTAGCGCAGTACGTGATTTGGCCAAAACGCAGTTGTCATGCTCGCTCGCGACGAGTCAGGGGCGGCCCCCATCCTCTATGCTTGGAACCCGACTTCTGTAGCGCAGTACGTGATTTGGCCAAAACGCAGTTGTCACGCTCGCTCGCGACGAGTCAGGGGCGGCCCCCATCCTCTATGCTTGGAACCCGACTTCTGTAGCGCAGTACGTGATTTGGCCAAAACGCAGTTGTCATGCTCGCTTGCGACGAGTCAGGGGCGGCCCCCATCCTCTATGCTTGGAACCCGACTTCTGTAGCGCAGTACGTGATTAGGCCAAAACGCAGTTGTCATGCTCGCTCGCGACGAGTCAGGGGCGGCCCCCATCCTCTATGCTTGGAACCCGACTTCTGTAGCGCAGTACGTGATTTGACCAAAACGCAGTTGTCATGCTCGCTCGCGACGAGTCAGGGGCGGCCCCCATCCTCTATGCTTGGAACCCGACTTCTGTAGCGCAGTACGTGATTTGGCCAAAACGCAGTTGTCATGCTCGCTCGCGACGAGTCAGGGGCGGCCCCCATCCTCTATGCTTGGAACCCGACTTCTGTAGCGCAGTACGTGATTTGACCAAAACGCAGTTGTCATGCTCGCTCGCGACGAGTCAGGGGCGGCCCCCATCCTCTATGCTTGGAACCCGACTTCTGTAGCGCAGTACGTGATTTGGCCAAAACGCAGTTGTCATGCTCGCTTGCGGCGAGTCAGGGGCGGCCCCCATCCTCTATGCTTGGAACCCGACTTCTGTAGCGCAGTACGTGATTAGGCCAAAACGCAGTTGTCATGCTCGCTCGCGACGAGTCAGGGGCGGCCCCCATCCTCTATGCTTGGAACCCGACTTCTGTAGCGCAGTACGTGATTTGACCAAAACGCAGTTGTCATGCTCGCTCGCGACGAGTCAGGGGCGGCCCCCATCCTCTATGCTTGGAACCCGACTTCTGTAGCGCAGTACGTGATTTGGCCAAAACGCAGTTGTCATGCTCGCTCGCGACGAGTCAGGGGCGGCCCCCATCCTCTATGCTTGGAACCCGACTTCTGTAGCGCAGTACGTGATTTGGCCAAAACGCAGTTGTCATGCTCGCTCGCGACGAGTCAGGGGCGGCCCCCATCCTCTATGCTTGGAACCCGACTTCTGTAGCGCAGTACGTGATTTGGCCAAAACGCAGTTGTCACGCTCGCTTGCGGCGAGTCAGGGGCGGCCCCCATCCTCTATGCTTGGAACCCGACTTCTGTAGCGCAGTACGTGATTAGGCCAAAACGCAGTTGTCATGCTCGCTCGCGACGAGTCAGGGGCGGCCCCCATCCTCTATGCTTGGAACCCGACTTCTGTAGCGCAGTACGTGATTTGACCAAAACGCAGTTGTCATGCTCGCTCGCGACGAGTCAGGGGCGGCCCCCATCCTCTATGCTTGGAACCCGACTTCTGTAGCGCAATACGTGATTTGACCAAAACGCAGTTGTCATGCTCGCTCGCGACGAGTCAGGGGCGGCCCCCATCCTCTATGCTTGGAACCCGACTTCTGTAGCGCAGTACGTGATTTGACCAAAACGCAGTTGTCATGCTCGCTCGCGACGAGTCAGGGGCGGCCCCCATCCTCTATGCTTGGAACCCGACTTCTGTAGCGCAGTACGTGATTTGGCCAAAACGCAGTTGTCATGCTCGCTCGCGACGAGTCAGGGGCGGCCCCCATCCTCTATGCTTGGAACCCGACTTCTGTAGCGCAGTACGTGATTTGACCAAAACGCAGTTGTCATGCTCGCTCGCGACGAGTCAGGGGCGGCCCCCATCCTCTATGCTTGGAACCCGACTTCTGTAGCGCAGTACGTGATTTGACCAAAACGCAGTTGTCATGCTCGCTTGCGGCGAGTCAGGGGCGGCCCCCATCCTCTATGCTTGGAACCCGACTTCTGTAGCGCAGTACGTGATTAGGCCAAAACGCAGTTGTCGTGCTCGCTTGCGACGAGTCAGGGGCGGCCCCCATCCTCTATGCTTGGAACCCGACTTCTGTAGCGCAGTACGTGATTTGGCCAAAACGCAGTTGTCATGCTCGCTTGCGGCGAGTCAGGGGCGGCCCCCATCCTCCATGCTTGGAACCCGACTTCTGTAGCGCAGTACTCTATCTACCCCACACCACTACAGCCCCTAGAACCGTCGCCACCGCTACCCCCTGCCGTCACCCACGTCCCCCTGCCGTCACCCACGTCCCCCTCCCCTCCGCCGCCCACACTAAGCCAAACGGGAGGGGGCGAAAGAAAAAACTGATTGCGGCGGGGTGCAGCAACGCATATACAACAGCTAACTGCGCTGCGTACACCAGCCAGGCGTTGTAGTCTGTACGGTGCAACGCACATACAACAGTTGCAGCGCTCCTACGCACACCAGCCCGGAGCGCTATCTAGTTTGCTCTACAAAAGCATTGTACATATACTTTGTACGTACAGATCCTGTCATGTGGAACCACCTCACCGCGCCTGCTCACTAACCACCGCCAAGTTTCCAACAAAATCGTCACAACAAGGACACCCTCCGTCCGCGACACAGTGCACGGCTGCGCCCGCCTGCCTACGAAGCAGCGCTGGCCTCCAACAACAGCTTTGAGAAGGGGCGAGGCGCTTGAAAGCCCCCACCCGCCAAAACACGGCGACGCATCGTCCCGACACGGTGCGGTGCAACACACGTACGATACGCTACGCACACCAGCCTCGACTGAGAACACTGCACGACTGCCACCTCACAACCCCTCCCCTCTCCCCCTCCCCCAAAAAGACTCCAACATGCTCTCCATCGTGGCAAAGTTATAAGTATAACGCACGTATAGCGCGCACACCAACCCGGACGACAGGACACATCACCCGATCGACCCCTTAAATCCAAGTCACAACTGCGCGACGTGGATAAAACCTCTCCAAAAAAACAAAACTGGCGCGCGACTTCCACCCTTCTACTATCGATGACGTGTACAAAGATGCAACAACGTGATGACCACGACCCCAACGTGCTGCCGCCACAGCCACTGCCGCCCCCCCTTATCTTCTCCGAAGCCTAACACCCGGCTATGCGGCGCCTGTTTCCAGGCATTAAAGCACATAAACTACCGCAGGCCGTCTCTGTCCTACCACCAATAAGGGCAGAGCGAGGCAAAAAGGCAAAGGCATGACAAGGAAAAGCCAAGTCGAGTAAAAAAGTCAAGGTTGGACGGAAAAAAAAACGTGGTGTACACGACCTCAACGTTCTAGCGCCGCAGCCACTGCCACCCCTTCATATTCTCCTGAGCCACAAACAACGTCCGGCCACGCGGCGCCTGTTTCCAGGCATTGAAGCACATAAACTACCGCTGGCCGTCAGTCCCGCCGCCAATCAAGACAAATCAAGGCAAGGCACGGCAAAGAATGCCAAGCCACGTCAAGGTCGGACAACAACAAAAACACCTCAAAGTTCTCCCGCCGCCGCCACTGCCGCCCCCATACTATCCTAAGCCACAACATTCGACCGTGCGGCGCCTCCAGACATCAAAGCACATAAACTACTGCTGGTCGTCTCTCCCGCCGTCAACTAAGGCAAAGCAAGGGGCGGCAAGGTAAGCCAAGCCAAGTCACGTCCAGGTAGGACGGGAAAAAAACATGATGACCACGACCTCAACGTTTTACCACCGTCGCCACTGCCGCCCCTTCCTCATCTTCAAAGCCATAACATTCGGCCACGCGGCGCCCGTTTCCAGGCATTGAAGCACATAAACTACCTCTGCCGTCAGCCCGGCCGCCAATTAAGGCAAAGCCAGACACACGCAAGGCAAGGAGAGCCGAGCCGAGCCAAAGTTGGACACAACAAAACAAACGCCATGAACACGACCTCAAACGTTCTAATGCCGTCGCAGTCATTTTCACTTCCTCCTCGTCTCCTAAGCAACAACATCCGGCCATGTGGAGCCTGTTTCCAGGCATTAAAGCACATAAACTACCGCTGGCCGTCAATCCGCCGCCAATAAAGGCAAGGCACGTCAAGGAAAGCCGAGCCAAGTCAAGGTTGGACGAAAACACCATACCGCGATGAACACGACCTCAACGTTTTACCGCCCCCGCCACTGCCATCCCCTCGCCCAAGCCAAACATCCGGCCACGCGGCGCCTGTTTCCAGGCATTGAAGCACACAAACTACCGCTCGCCGTCGGTCCAGCCGCCAATGGAGGCAAGGAAGACGCAAGGCAGAGGCAAGGCAAGAGACGGCAAGGAAAGCCAAGCCAATTCAAGTCTGGATTGGACGGGAAAAACAAACGTGATGAGCACGACCTCAAACCTTTTACCGCCCCACTGCCGCCCCCTCGAAGCCTCCCAAGCCTCAACATCCGGCCACGCGGCGCCTGTTTCCAGGCATTGAAGCACATGAACTACCGCTGGCCGTCAGTCCCGCCGCCAATCAAGGCAAGGCAGATGTGAGGCAAAGCAAGAGCAACGCACCGCAAGGAAGGCTCAAGCCTAGGATGGGCGGAAAAAACAATGAGATGAGCACGACCTCATCCTTGAACACCCCCCCCCCCCCCCCCCCGCCACTGCCGCCCCCTCAAAGCCTTTCAAGACAAGACTTAACATCCGGCTATGCGGCGCCTGTTTCCAGGCATTGAAGCACATAAACTACCGCTGGCCGTCAGTCCCGCCGCCAATCAAGGCCACGCAGAGGTAAGGCATGGAAACGAAAAGCCAAGCCAAGTCCAGGTTGGACGGAAAAAAAAAACGTGATGAGCACGACCTCAACCTTCAACAACCCTCCCCCCCGCCCGCCACTGCCGCCCCCTCAAAGCCTCCGAAGACACAACATTCGGCTATGCGGCGCCTGTTTCCGGGCATTAAAGCACATAAACTACCGCTGGCCGTCAGTCCCGACGCCAATTAAGGCAACCCAGAGGTAAGGCAATGCAAACGAAAGGCACGGCGAAAAAAGCCAAGCCAAGCCAAGCCAAGTCCAGGGTGGACGGAAAAAAAAAACGTGATGAGCACGACGTTCAACAGCCCCCGCTAATGCCGCCCCCTTGAAGTCCCCTGAGACTCAACATCCGGCTATGCGGCGCCTGTTTCCAGGCATTAAAGCACATAAACTACCGCTGGCCGTCAGTCCCGCCGCCAATCAAGGTAAGACAGACATAAGGGAATGCAAACGCAAGGCACGGCAGAGAAAGCCAAGCCAAGCCAAGTCCAGGTTGGACGGAAAAAAAACGTGATGAGCACGACCTCAACCTTCACCATCCCCCCCCCCCCCCCCCCCCCGCCACCGCCACGCCCTAAGCCCCAACATCCGGCTATGCGGCGCCTGTTTCCAGGCATTAAAGCACATAAACTACCGCTGGCCGTCAGTCCCGCCGCCAATCAAGGCAAGGCAGATATAAGGTAATAAAAGACGAGACAAAGGCAAAGCAAAGGTGAGGCACGGCAAGGAAAGCCAAGGCAAGCGAAGGCACTCTCTGCAACCACAACATCCGGCTATGCGGCGCCTGTTTCCAGGCATTAAAGCACATAAACTACCGCTGGCCGTCAGTCCCGCCGCCAACTAAGGCAACAACGTAAGCTATGGCAAGGAAAGCGAACATAAGGAAAGGCAGGGCAGGCCAAGGCCAATAACGCCAAGAACAACGACAACAACGCAATAACGGAAGGAACAGAGAGGTAGAGCTGACACCGGCGGGGGTCTCAGCGCAAGTGCTGCTGCTGGTGCTGCTGCTGCTGCTGGTGGTGCTGCTGCTGCTGGTGGTGGTGGTGGTGCTGCTGCTGCTGGTTTCGTCGCTCCTGCTGCTCCTGCCCCTGCTGCTGGTGCTGCTGCTGCTCCTCCTGCTGCCGGATCCTCTGCTGCTGGTGCTGATGCTGCTGGTGCTGCTGCTGGATCCGCTGCTGAACCCGCTGGTGCTGGTGCTGCTGGTGCTGAACTTGCGGCTGCTGCTGCTGGTGCTGGTGCTGAACTTGCGGCTGCTGCTGCTGCTGCTGGTGCTGAACTTGCGGCTGCTGCTGCTGCTGGTGCTGAACTTGCGGCTGCTGCCGGATCTGCTGCTGAACTTGCGGCTGCTGCTGCTGCTGCTGCTGTCGTTGCACTTGCTGCTGGTGGAACTGCTGCTGCAAGCCCTGCGGGCAAACGCGTGCGGAACAAGAAAAAGGAAACGCCGTTGGACGTAAGAGCGAGATGCGGAGAAAGAGAGACCTACTGTAGCGTGCAGTAGGCTAGCCATACCGGAGGATAGGATCTACTGTACCGACTGTAGTACAGGTGCTGTTTTACATGCTGTATTGCAGTAGACATCCTACGGTAGTACACTACGTCTACTGTACTACAGCAGGACCTGTAGGTCCTACTCGTACCGTATTACGGTATACAAACTGTAGTACAGTAGGACCTACTGTAGCTCTCAATTGTGTACAGTATGCTGTCTATTGTGTACAGTAAATCTCGTCATCACCAGCATGGTATATTGGAGGATCTGCTGCCTACTGCAGGACCAACCATGCAAGGTAGGACCTACTGTCTGCAGTCACACGTACTGCACCCAATACTCAGTACCCACTACTTGTGCTCGGCGTTTTCGGCGCTCCAAAATAACCGCGTGTGGCCACCATCTCCACCCTAGCCCTACACCTACTGTGAATGCACTACAATAATGCACTACAATGATAACATATTACGCAACAACAAGCGGCATGTAGCAGAACATAAATAACGCAAAAAGAAAAACAAAAAACTGTCATCCGTCACGCAGTCAGTCGCTCGCCCACTTGAGCTCCGCCCACCTGAGCCCCCCCCCCCCCGCCGGCGCCGCCCGCGACCACGCCCCTCTCGAGGGCAATGGCGGCCTGCTGTCGTGCCTCAACCCTCGCGAGATGGGCCTCAAACTCGGCGGGGGCGGCGCTGGCTAGCGCGGTGCGGCGCGCCGCGTCCGCGAAAGCCGAAGCACGCTCCTCGAGGTCTTTCGCGATGGCTTCTGCTCTTTCCCATGCGGCCACGAAGGCGTCCTCCTCCGCCTTCCTCGCGAGCATCACGTCCTCGTAATACACAGCGATCCGCGAGACAGCCTCTGCGTCGTCAGACGACTGTAGCGCAATGTGAATGAGGATGGCTCTCTGTGTCTCCGCTTCCCTCTGCCTCGCCGCGAGTACCTGCATATGTTCCTCCCATTGCCGCGCCCTCTTGGTGGCCGCAGCCGCGTCGCGCCTGCGGTCAAGCACGGTCGCTCGCGCCCGCGACAGGGCCGCCATCAGCGCGGGCGTGGTGCGAAGCGGCAGCGCAGATAGTGCTCCTGCTGGGGAGGGCGAGGCCTGCCGCCGGGGAGCACCGCCTCGCTGCTGCTGCTGCTGCTGCTGCTGCTGCTGCTGCTGCTGCTGCTGCTGCTGCTGCTGCTGCCGCCGCAACAACTCCTGTTCCTGCTGCCGCAACAACATCTGCTGCTGCTGCTGCTGCTGCTGCCGCAACAGCTGCTGCTGCCGCTGCTGCTCGAACGTGCTTACCGGCGCCGGGCTCCCCGAGCTAGCGGCCAACCCCGCCATTAGCGCCGACGCCGGCGAGTCCCGGCCATCGGTAGGCGAGCTTTCGCCGCTGCTGGCGCTTGCGTTGGCGGTCAAGCTGCCGCCGCTGCTGCTGCTGCCTCCCCTGCAGCCGTTCGCAATAGCAGCCGCGGAGGAATAGGCCACGCCGGGCGCGGAGACCGAGGACGAAGAAACCGGATGATAGATGGGTGCAAACGAGGACGACGCCATCGGGTTGCCGCTGTTTCCGCTGCTGCTGGTCTTGCCATTGCCGTCGGGCCACATGGCGGCTCCAGCGACAGCCCCACCCGCGGCGGGCGGCGGCTCCACGGACAGCAGCCTGGCCAACTCGGCCTCTGCCTCGCGCAGTCGCGCAACGGCCACCTCCTCCAGCCGCATGGCCTCCAGCGCGAGTTCCGCCCGTTCTTGATGGTACGTCAAAAACTCGCCCATCCGCTCCGTTGAATAGACCAAGTCATCTTTACGGACTGTGGCGTGGTCTAGGGCCACATGGGCAGTCCTGTTGGCGGCGAGCGATTCGTGGACCGCTTGATGACGTCTGTGCACGGACGATATCCGGGACTTCCTGGCCGCAGAGGCGGCAATCCGGGCTGCGGCCGCAGCCGCCGCTAAATCGCGCGGTGCCGGGGCGGGGGCGATAACCGCCGGCGGCGGAGACGCGTACACCGCGGGCAAAGGCCTGTTCGCTCCACCCAGACCACCGCCAAAACCGGTGCCCATCGCGCTAGCCGGAGGAGAGGCAGCCGGTGGTGCCGCTGCCATCGCCCCCGCGGGGCTGGGTGGCGGCGCCGCCGACACGCTGATGGGGACCCTCCCGCTCGCGTTAGCAGCAGCAGCAGCAGCCGCCGCAGCAGCAGCCGACACGCTGATGGTAACCCCCCCGCTCGCGTTAGCAGCAGCCGCCGCCGCCGCCGCTGCCGCCCTTGCCTCCACGGCTGCTGCAGCCAGCTGCGCCGCCGATAATTGCTCCGCCTGCGACTGCCGCGGATTGCCACCCAAGCGGCTCACACCCTGCGGCCGAGACTTCCCCGTGCCTGCCCCCGCTGGGGCAGCGGCAGCAGCGGTGGCGGCGCCGGCGAAGCCCCCACGCCCTTGCGGCCTGGTCTGGGGAGACACCTGAACACCGGCAATGTCTACCGGGCAAAATTGGGGCGGCCGCGGCTGCAGCTGCGGCTGGGCCTGGGGAGAAAGTACGGGCCAAGGCGAACCCAGGCTGCCAACTCCTCCCGCTCCCGCACCCGCCCCCACCGTTTCCGGCGTTCCCTTTGCCGAAGCCGCCGCCACGTCGACGCCGCCACCCGCACGCGCCCCCCCGTGTACGACAGGCGCGGGAGCCGGGATCGCGGCGGGAACCTCCATCGGGCTCATCCAAGGGAGAGCAGCCGCTTGATCCTCCGTCAAGAGCACGGGTGGGGAGTGTTTCCCAGGAGAAGCGCCAGTGGAAGACGAAGCAGCAAACGCTGCTGCTGCTGCTGCTGTTGACGCTGCTGGTGCTACAGAGGGGGGTTCGGCCTTCGGCAGCTGCGGCGGCGGTCGCGGGGGGGGCTTCGAGGTTCCCTTCAGATTTCCGTTCGCCGTCACGTTGCCACCCTTCACCTTCTTTCCGGCCCCATGGGCGTCATCACCCGTCACCGGCCCAGCCGCCGGTCGCTTCCTCGCCGCAACGAACCCATGGCCGTTCACCGGCAACGTCGCTGCCGCCGCCGGAGCTTCCGCCGCCGCGGGCACCATTCCGGGCGAACAAGGCTCTGGGGCAGTTGGTCCAGTCTCAGGTACCACCTCCATCCCTACTCCCGCCCCCTCCCCATCCACCAACATTGGCCCCGAGCCAGGCATTTTCACCGCACCTTCCGGGAGGATGGGCGCGGCCGCGGCGGCCGGGCCCTCGCCTACGGTCGAGGTAAGATCGACGGTCGCCGCCGCCGCCGCCGTCACAGCTGATGGCGGGGCCACCAGCGCTGCCGCGCCTCCTAGCTGCGTCACGCCTCCAAGAGCTGTCGCTCCCTCCACCACCCTAGCGCCCGGCAACGCCGCCGCACCTCCACCACCTTCCTTGCCGTCCCCCAGCCCCACCGTTGCCGGCGCCGCCTTCACCGCCACCGCTGCCGCCGAGGCTGCCTGCTCGCGGGCGACTTTCGTTTTCGCCGCTCTGGCAGCTGCCTTGGTCGCGGCCACAGCTGCCGCTTTCTGCCGGAGGACCGGATTGGTCTCGGTGCACCTGGCACAAGTGCACATGCTGCGGCACTTGTAGCAGCGGAACACTTCCCCGGGAAGGGGCTGCCCCCGGAGTTTCGCGTCCGCTTCGGCGGTGATGCTGGCAAGTAGTTTCATCGGCGATTCCCTGAGAAAAAATATATACGTGTAAATGGAGGGGACATGAAAAGGGGCGGGAGGGAGAGGGGGAAGAGAGGGCGGAGGAAGGAGGAGGACGAGGAGGAAAGAGAGAGGGGAAGAGGAGGACGGGCCGGGGAGGGGGGGGGGGGGGTGGGGAGGAAGAGGGGCGGGGCGGGGGGTACGTGATGCGGGGGGAGAAGGGGGAGGAACGGAGGGGCAGAAGGAGCGTCGGCCAGTCGCGACGCATGAAGCGTCACGGAGACACGTGCCGTTGCGTCTTAGAAACAGCAACCTCAACAACATCAACAGCACACCACCACCATCACCACCACATACCTCTGAGAGGCAACGCAGTAGACACAGACTCGTTCTGCGCACGTAGAGCACCCAACCGTCCACTTTCGCATCCTCCTGCAGAAGACAAGTGGAAAGAACCAAAGGGGCGGGGTGTGTGCTCAATACCATGCATGGCCGTGGGGGAGGGGTATCAGCGGTGTGAAAAAATAAATAACTGTGACTACCAGGGCCGACGCACAATACTAAAACCGGTACAGTAGTTCACAACTACAAAAATAAAGGCAGACAAAAAAAACTATCCTTAGGACGGCAAGTGGATACCCTTCTCGGTGTTCTCTTGTTGACCCTGGATCTTTTCCACGGGGCTGGCTGTTAAATGCACCGCGGTTGTGACTCGGCTCTGGAGGTGCGCTAGACCAGAAAATAACGTCTTGTGTCTGGTGGGGGGAGGGGGGTGGGCAGGGATGGACTCGTTCCCTGTTATCGAGGCCTATACATAAACCGCCGACCGCCGGAGGCATTGCCCGTGGCGGCCCTACCGTTGCCGCTACATGTTGACAAGTTCATACCTGGTACCTGGTACGCGCTAACAACTGCATTCCATTTATAGGGCGATAGCGGCCAAATTTATGATGCCTCTTGTTATCATCGACCATCGTAACTCGGACACCCACGCGTACCATCGCCCAAAATCACGCACGCAGCGGGGATTGGGTGCATTCGCCCCCTTCCCATCGCCGAATTTTTCCCCTTTATCAACTCCCGGGAGGGATTAACGATAAAACCACGTGCACCCCTGGTCCGAGGAGTGAAACGACGGGTATCCGAAAAAAATGCTCACACCGCACTCCTCTGCCGTGTAGCATGGCGCCATCTTACCTACACCGGTGGCAGAGACCTTGAGGGCAGAGGCCCGCTCGAGCATCTCCCATCGCCCGCTTCGCCTCGGCCTTGAGCGACACCAGCACAGGGTCCGTAGGAGGTACAGAAGAACGTGCCGGCGGCGGCGCCGAGGGAGGAACGGCCGGCGGCGGTGCCAAGGAAGGACGAGCTGGCGGCTGCGCCAGGGGAGGGTGACCCGGCGGCTGTGCCAGGGGAGCAGGAGCCGGCGAAGGCGCCGAGGAAGGACGAGCTGGCGGCGGCACCACATCAGGAATAACCGGCCGCTTTTCAACCAAAGCAGGCTTGGGCGCAGGCTTGAACGCAGGCTTGGGCTGAGGCTTGGGCGGAGGCTTGGGCGCCGCGCTGTGAAAGGATGGACGAAAAAATAAAATAAAATAAGAATAGGGCCAGGCAAGACGCGCGGGAGAGGGTGGGTGGGGGAGGGGGGGGGGGGGGGGTCAGGGGGGGGAGCGGGAGGGGGTGGACAAATCGGGGAGGCAAGGGGGGGAGGGGGGGCAGCGTGCTTTTTACTTTTTCTGTGTGTGCCAAGAGCAGCGGTGCTGCAACAGGGGGAAAGAGTGCGCGGAGCTAATCGGGGTTGAGTACTTTACGATTCGTGAGAGTTGTGCAGAAGAACAAACAGACGACCCTCAAACCAAGCGCCACCACCATCAAACAGACTGCCAGGTACCAGGTATATATATGGCGGTGGGCGCCCTTTAGGACCGCACTCCCGTTGCGGATACAATTCACTTAAAATTAGAGTCAAATTTAGGTTTCTGTGCAGTGCGGTACTACAAGGGTTGAGAGTTATTTTCAAGAAAAACACACTTTGGAGAAAAGTTGGCCTCGCTTGGGACGCATCCGAAGTGCACCAACGTTTTAGGGGGCAGAGCACTCGGAATTTAGGGTGGGATAATTTTTACAGTAGAGTATGTACAGCATGTAATTTTTAGTGAGGGTCGTATCCAAGACATCAATTTTTCAAACCTCGGATGGATCACCGAAATCCCACTTGATGATCTACAGTACATCTGTTAGAGCAGGCATATATATTCCTCATCTGTATCATCTGTAGCTCCTGTCGCCGAGCGGGGAGCTGTACAATCTGCATGAGCTACAAGCTAATGATTCTCGGCTTAGAATCTGTACCAAACAGATCCTGCACACACAAACATCTCAAAGCGGCAGGTGAGCCCCTTCAGTACTGCAGTCTCGATTTGGGGACAAACCAGTTCAATTCCGGTCGCCCCGGTGGTTCAAGTGGTTAACCTCGAATTCTACTTGTGGGTTCGAGCCCCAGGTGGGTCGGACATTTGACTTTATTTGCAAAAGCAAAAATAAAAAGGATTCAATTGTTGAGAGCAATGATGTCGGATTACGTAATTACGTCCTTACGGCGAGCCGTTTTGGCGGCAAGTAATAAGACTGGGCCGGCGAAATTACGCTACGCCCCCAGTCCCCTATAAACGAAAATCGTAAAAATATCTAGGAAACCCCCGCATTTTTGCTTCCCAGTAGCCAGCCACATTTGGACTTTGAGCTTGCTCTGTGACCCTGCAACCTGCTGCGAGCATGGCGATGGCATCTTGGATCGCGAAGAAGTCCAAGCACTCAGGTGTACGCGAGCAGTTCGACCCCTACATCGAAATCCCTCCTGGCCAACCGGGCGCGGGTACCAACATGCGTGGCAGCTGCAAGTCATGCCGCCAGCGCCCGCCACATATTAGTAATATATAAAATAATGGTCTGCACAATTTTGGACGTGCCTTTTGATCCCAGCGGGGATGTTTCTTAAACGTCCCCTGTTTTTGCCGTAATTACCCGTAAGCACGCAAAAAAAACATTTTGCCGAAAAACGCGTAAGGATAAGCATCTCCAGCCGTAATCCGACATCATTGGTTGAGAGCGCCTTGCAGCGTGGGTAGGCACAATTCAATGCGAGTCGACGAGGGAAGAAAAGGCTGAAATCTTCTCGCGATAAAAATGAAGGCACGTACCGTATAGCGGGAAGGGGGTAGAAGAGCCTGCTATGTGACCCCGGATCTGAGTTACGAGTTGGAAGGAGAGTGAGAAGATGTGCGAAGATAATGAATGGGATGAGCAAAAAAAAAAATCCACGTGATTTGTCCCCAAAACGGGACTGCGATACTCAAAGGGGTAAGGCCTACCGCAGATGATCTAGATCGTCATCTGTCCAACGCGGTGAACGGACAGCTTTACTCCACAGCCGCACACAACCACCCCCTCCCTCCAAACCCGGGACCTCCAACTAGCGACCAAAACAACGGTTGATAACTTTGGCGTCATCAACCATTGAACCGTGTAGGAGCAGTGTCAGCGCCCACCAAATACGGGCAGGACCATGTCGCGCCCATGCCTGCCCTACGACTCGCGACACCAACTTGTACAATGGCCCTATCACGCAGGGGCCGTTTGGCTCCATTCCGTCAAGTTACAGCGCCAATTTCCCTCTCTGACGTCCCATGAGGGATACCGGTATATACCATCACGGGGAACCATAGTAAATAGGACCAAATATTGCGGGTAAAAATAGGTAAATATATAGGTTCTTATGTGTGCCATAGGTCCTGTTTACTATGGCCCCCCGTAATATTAATATAAACGCTTTGGAGCTGCAGGCGTGGTTTTTGGGGACAACCTCGCTTAGACTCAACGTGGTACCAGGAACCCTTGTTAGCAGCGCAATAAGGGTAAAAAAATCAGACACTTAAGCACCGCACTCCCGTTGTGAGGACAAAGAACTTGCACTTGGAGTGATATTTAGGTGCATGTACGGCGCAACACCAAAATCGTTTTAGCCCCGGTTGGGTAAACTCGAGGACTGCTAGGCTAAAAGCTTGGCTATATAGAGACTCACGTAAAAGCCTTCGAGACTGGTAACGAGTGAGCGCTGGTGCCGTCCTTGTCCACTCCTCCTCCGCCTCCCTCTGCGCCGTCCCCCATCGGCGGGGGCTGCGGGGACGCCTCCGCGTGCTTCCAGCACCGAGCCGTCCAGAGCCGAGGGTGCAGATGCGGCCCGCGGACCGCGGTGCCGCCAGAAAGGTTGCCACAGAGAGCATGGAAACGAACTCCGCAGGATGGTTCAGCGCAGGCAAGGAGTCCGCCACCCCCCTTCCTGCATCTACCGCACTGATCGCCGGCCTTTCCCTTCACGTAGCCTCTGGCCTGCAATATCAAAAACAGGTGAACGGAATGGAACGAAAAAAAAATAACGAGAGGAAAAAGAAAACCGAAAACAACAAAAAGGGCGAAGGCGATTGGAAAAAAAAATAGACGAAAGAAAAACGGAGCAGCGTGAGGCGGGAACCACAGCAACGAAAAAAGGATACAAAGCAGCGGAAGGCGGGAACCAAAGGCGAAGATGTAAGGCAAAGCCGCAGAATAGACGGAGCCGGAAAATAAAAGAAGGGAGAAACAACAGGGGGCCGTAAAAAAAAAAACAAGCGACGACAAAATGCGGTGGCGGCGGCAGCAAGCGGGTAAGGGGAAAGGCGGGGGGAGGGAAGGCGTGAGGGACGAGGTCTACTACATACGCGCAGCGAGCAGGCAAGGGGGGGGGGGGGGACGGGGAGATAGGTAAAAAACACTACTGATTCGTGATTTCTTATGAGTGCACCCATCATGCCCACCTGGACGACCCTGTCTTCAATGACCAGGCCCTTGGAAAAGGCACAGAGAACGTGGCACCATGACGGCGGTCCGTTCTTCGCAGCCTTCTCCGCGCGGAGAAAGGCCCCCCTCGTCTGCGGGCACAACAGGCAGACCGCGTCTGCGTCCGGTGGGCCCTTGTCTTTCGACGGAAGGTGCAATCCCACAACTGCCTCCGCCTTTTCCAGGGCCGCTCGTGCCGCCACCACCTCCGGCGTTTCGACGCTCGTCGCTGACTCCGCTGTGTCGACGTCCGCCACTATAACCGCGGAAGCAGCGGCAGCAGCATCAGCAGCAGCGGCGGCGGCAGCAGAAGCGGCGGCGGCAGCAGAGGCACCTCCCAACAGCGTCGCTTTGCGGCCACCGCTGCCGCTGCCGCCGCCCGCGCGCGAAAGGATAGCGGTAGGAGCAGCAGCGTCGGCAGAAGCGCGAAAGGCAGCGCCAGCGCCAGCAGCAGCACCAGGCGTGGTATCGGAGTCTGAAATTTCAACAAAGCCCCTCTTGCTGGGAACAACCGCTCGCGCACTCGCTCCTATCGGCGGCGGTGGCGCCCGCGGCTTGCCACCCCGGCCGGCCGACGAGGCTCCACGGCCGCCCCCCGCCCCCCGTCCTCTCGACAGCCCACCCCTCGCTCCTCGTCCCCTCGTTCCCCCTCCCCCCGGTCTCCCAAACCACGTCCCGTTCCACTCGGGCCGGCTCGAGGTGGACGAGCTTCTCGGGGTCGCGACACCGCCCGACCCGGACTTCGCCGCCACAGCCAAAGAACCCGTAGCCTTAACCGACTTTCCCCCTGTGCTCGTTTCAACCACGGACTTCGCCGCCGCCGTCTCCCACCCTACAGCGGCTGCGGCAACGGAGGCCACTGGTGGCTGAGGCGCCAGCGATGACTTCCCAGACCACCCCCCGTTCACAAACGCTGCGCGATTGATGCGCGGGATCAGCGATGGCGCGTCTGCAGGAGCTACCCCCTTCCCGACCGCCATCGGACGCTGGAATATCGACGACGAGCCCCCCGCGTCGACCTTCGAAGCACCTTCTACCTCACCCCCAACACCCCCACCACCTACACCCTCACCCTCACCAGCACTCGCACCACCCACCCCGCCACCACCACCAACACCTACACCCCCACCGCTCTTCCCACCTACATCACCACTACCACCACCCACACTACCACGAACACACCCCCCACGCCCACGCCCCCGGCCCCGTCCACGGCCGCGGCCACGGCCGCGGCCACGGCCGCCTGCAGCACACAACACCCCGGTCGTCGATGGCGCAACGGAAGCAGTCGCCGCTTTGGGAACCGTAGCAATCTCGCCGGGCTCGAACGGCTTGAGGGTCATGGCCTGCTCGGTTGCCTTGGGCTGCCCCCCCCGCTGCAGAACAAGTTTGATTCTCTTCGGAGCGTCTCGCGATAGCGAGGACGAAGAAGTAAACGGTGGTGCTCCGACGCTTCCGCCCGAAGCAAGGTTACGCGTGTGTCTATCTCCATCACCCTCCACTTCCATCTCCCTCCTTAGACTTGACGACGACTGCGCGCTACGCAGCACGGCCTCGAGGTGCATCTTGGCCTGGTAGTGGCAGGCGGTGGGTTTGCAGGGGTTGGGCGGGGGTGGGGGTGAGGGTGGCGTTTCAAGGGGTGCGGTGAGGGTGGGAATAAGTGCCGGAGAAAGGGTGAGGGTTGCGGACGGGGTGGGAATGGGGGGTGGATACAATTTCAAAACTGGTGGTCAACACTATGTTGCACGTCGAAACGTTTCGTTCAGTATCAGCGGGATAATACTGGGACGCCAGAGGATGGAGGGCACAACGAATTCGATAGCTAGTTGGCATCTACCAGGAACGATATATCGATGTAATCCAAGTTTCGATACATCGATACTTCGAAAGTTTGGCACTGTGATAATATATTTGAAAAAACGAACGCGATGCTTAACACTCGTTCACACCTTGCGGATGTGATGATCGCAGAAATCGCAGTACCACGGTTCCTTTGCTTTAACCTTACAAGCGGGGAACGGAGGTAAGAACAAAAAACAGCAGCAGCACAATAGCGAGGAAAAGCGAGAGAACGAGAGAGAGGGAGAGAGGGAGGGAGGAGGGAGGGAGGGAGGGAGGGAGGGAGGGAGGGAGGGAGGGAGGGAGGGAGGGAGGGAGGGAGGGAGGGAGGGAGGGAGGGAGGGAGGGAGGGAGGAAGGGAGGGAGAAGTCTGATGACGGGCCGTGATGAAAACACAAATAAAAAGAGCACCGGGCACGGGCGAGAACATACAGCCGACACGATCTACATCAAATCCTTACCGCTCTGTCCCCGAATTTGGGGACCGTTTGTATCCAACATTACTAATGGTACAGCAAGTGGCCGCTTTTAATGAGCCCTTCCATATCGACTTCTCTCATCAGAGTTGCTACCGGTCCCTTACAGTCAGTAACGGAGAGACAAAAACGGTGCGCAGGAATTTGAGGTCTTTCTAATATATACCAGGTTCCCTTATCCAGGGTGCCTCACAAAAGGGCCACCTACTCGTATGTACCGGTACCTGGTAAGCAGTTACGGTCACCGCGCGCGTCCGTCACAGCAATCATTTCACATGACGTCGGGAGAAATCATCGATTCCCACGTCATAATCCACATCTTTCAGGACAGATAGATCCTTGATCTGTATCATCTATGATCTAGCTCATGTTGCCGGGTGGCAGCCGTGTACAATCTGCACGATCCACTATTACGGGAGACCACAGTAAATAGGACCTACACACAAGAAAAACTGAGTACCTGGTGTATACCTATTTTTACTAAAAATATTTGGTCCTATTTACTATGGTCCCCCGTAATACTGTAAGACATGTTTCTTGGGTTGGATCTGTACTGTACAAGATCCCGAGCAACCTTTCGTGACGGCAGCTAAGGACCTGTAGATGATCTGTCTGATCTGTCCGACGTGTGAAATAGTGAGGGATCATTCTTGCTGCAGCAGCAGGGTTCTCTCGCTTTTCCGGGTTCAACCTACCGTAGTAGTTGGAATCGTTGATAATGTGGCATCACTACCGTCGCAGTGGGGTGTTGACAAACGATTTGTTTGGAACTAGTTTGGTTGTGTTTTTTCTGTAGTCTGCTCGCTACATAGAAATGAACTCAACCCATCGGGCCTTCCGAAGAGCTAAGCAACCCAGCCCAAAACAAAATACGTTGAAAATGGCACTTTGGTCGTTTTGTTTGCACAAATACCGGATGATCCTCAAGTTCTGTGGGTTGACGTCATATTTATAAAGGAAACAAATCACAGGTGACCCAACCAGATAGACTATTGTAAACACCCTATTAAAAGTCGTAACAACGTTGTTTGTTTCGTGTAACCCCCCCCCCCCCCCCCCCCGGCATTGAAGGGATGCGAGGGTCTATGGTCATACGACTACGGCCATGGATGAGATCGAGTACATAGAACTACATACTTAGATCACAATCCCTGAGCGTGCTCGGTTGGTACATCCCTGGCCTCTCAGAGCTCCCACTTCCAAACCGCCTCCTTTCATTACTTGCCGGACCTTTCCAGCAGTTCTTCGTTTTCTCGGTCCTTTCTTCCTTTTTTCTTCTTTCGTTTCATGTGCGTGCGTGTACTCCGAGTACAGCACCGCGGGAGAGCCCGGCACCGTCGCGGGTGTCAGTGGGTGCTGGCGGGTAGAGGGGGGGTTGCAAGGAGCGCGGTCGCCGCTTTTGTGCCTAGGCGTCGCGTGTGCCTCGAGACACGAGGGATGCATGAACGGGCTTTGTCTGGCTTCCGTTTGTGATTTTTGATAAGAGTATTTACGAGTTATAAAAAAGTCGTTCGGGATGGCAAGATAATGTTTAAGCGGTGCTTATTTTTGCGACCACGCTGAAGTTGAAAGAGGGAGGTGTGCAGTTTGAACACCAACGTTATCGAGCTGGCGAACGGAGGCCACGGTGAGCACCGGACTTCACGCGAGGCGGGCGACGGGGCTGATTGTGGCAGAGAGTCATAAAAGCTTTACCCGGACCGAATCGGTGGCGAGGTGGTCGCGAGAGGGGCGGGCGGCGTACGAGGCTGAGAGAGAAGCTCTTCTGTGCGATTTTTTTCTTCGTCTTTTCTTCTTTTCGACCGGGTGTATGGTGTTCCAATCAGGCAGAACATTATTGCACGAGTGGGGTGGGGATTTTTTTTTCTTTCCGAATTTTCGGTTTCATTTTCATTGTTTTTGCTGCCGTGCCGTGCTGTGCTTTCGCTTTCTTCGTACATACGAGTACAGACAGAACATATCAAAATAAGAAAATAAGTACAGCAGTAGTACCCTACCTGGGGTATGTACGTACGTACGACATCCGCGACGCGAAGCGTATTATGTGGCGTCCGAGCTGACGTCGGAGCTGTTTTTTCCTGAAGCATGGCGGCGGGACTCTTGGCATTATCAAGTCGTCGGTTTGCAATTACGATCCTTAAAAAAACTAAATTCAATCGTGGACCTCTGTTCGCTCCGCATAATTTGATGTATTTTTTTCCTTCCTGAGCGAGCGTAGCGGGCGGCGTAGGCCGCCCGCGGAGCGAAGCGCCTTGTATCTCCTATCGAGTACGCCACCCCACCCCCACCCCAGGGTTTACAACGCTCCCCCTCCCCCAGCACCTCACGGCGCTTCGCGCTTGGTGCAAGCAAATGTCTGCCTGGTCGGTGAAAAACCCGACGTACTCCGTCTCGGCATTGTAGGGATGCGAGGGTCTATGGTCATACGACTACGGCCAAAATTGTGAAAAACGCCTTCCTCCCCATTCTCACATTTTCAGCGTGATAGCACGAGGAGTGGACCGCCACGCAGCAGCGATCGCAAAACACGATGCTATCGGCGGCGCTGGAATCCCCCGTGCCGCAGACGTAGCAGGTCGCGCTCGCTTCCTCCTCGAGTCGCTTCGCCTCTAATTTCTCCTTTGCTTCCGCCTCAGCGTTCGCCTTGGCCCGAGCCTCCCGCTGTCGCCTGTTGATCTGTCAATACCCGTTGCCGGGGAAAGCGAACGAAACAGAGCGACAAGACGCACGCACGCATGCCAACATGCACACGAGCAAGCACGCACGCGCGAAAAATAGCATTTGTTATGAAGTGACAAAACGAACAAAAAAACAGATACGTAGAAAGAAAACATACTACCTCGAAAAAAAACCAACCACATACGTGAAAGGAAAACATACCTCTCATTTTGTGGGAGGCGCCTAATAGAATCGGTCCGAAGAAATAATCATGCTCAACGACCAGCGCTGCACGAAGAGCGGTAAAATCTGGCCGAAACAATTATTCCCACATCTCTGACAGATCATCGATTCACACTTGCAGATCTACATACGCTGTAGTACCATGTAAGCCTTTCGTGGCAGTTACATAGATCACTGCGAACTATTAAAAACAGTACGTACATATGACAGTACGTACATATGATCCACCTCAAACCAAGAAAAAAAAAGTCGAGTTTTCTCCGGGTATCTCAGGCTCTAGCTTCCTTTTTGTCCGGCCCATTTTCACGAGTTTCTCTTATGGAGCCCATTCTTATGAGAACGGTTTTTTTTTTCATTCTCGTGAGAATTCCGTTAGTGCATCATGTATCACCGCCGTATCACAGGTGTGATAGGATAACACACCCCCTAGGGTGTTTCTAGGCCGTTTTCGCTAGACAACAGCGAGGTCGCAAAACACCCACCGAGCCGAACGCTGCGTCCACATCCGTGGAAGGAAACATCCGTGGAAGGAAACATCCCATCGAGGCAGTTGCAAACGCACCATTTTGGTATTGATGCGTGTGGGCTTCTCCCCTCGTGGAGAAATCGTCATATTTTGAAGAAATCGGCTCCCAAACTCAACCCGAAATTCTTCCCACAGGGGATGTGTCGTGTGTTATTTCGGGTGTTGATACTGTATCTGGTATACTACTGTATACGTCGCTACTGCAGTATAGTACTGCCGTACACTATGTTCGTGGTGACCTTACCGGTTCGTAAGCATCCAAAGTCTCGCGATGGCGTGTCGCGCGCTCCTTCTCCTCGCGAGAGTTCGGGTCAACCCGAAATTTCTCTATCTTCGTCGCAATGCGCTGCAAGTGGCCAGTCGCCTTCAACTCGGCCTGAGGGTCAACAAAAACAACGTTGACGACGAGAATTAACGAAAGAATGTAGATATTAATATTAATAGTAGGGTCGACGAAACAGCGGGAAATGCGAACTGTCGTATCATACCAGTACTTCGTATCAGATTATACCACTCTGGAGGAAAGCATAAAGAAGGTTTCCAGAGAAGTATGAACGCTTAACGTTCCTTACATGTCTGTCAAGAGTGCGATCACATATGCACGTAGCAAATACATGTCAACAAGTGAACGATTCTCTGAACCCGTAGATCATACTGGTAAAATCGATGAAATCCTCGATCTCACAGCTGGTGTTATATTTCTAGTATATTTTTTAGTGTTACCGCTGAGCAGGGACACACACACGTCCAGAATGAATATCGCTGAGGTTCAAACCTCCCATATACAATATATGATACCTGGTACGCACTTCGTCCGAGTTGACCTAGAAACTATCAATAGACGTGATGAAAAACAAGCAAACAAGGAGAGTCAAGAAAAAAGCAGAAACTACAATAAGTACCTGTGAACAAGGAGCAATACTGGTGGGCGTAATTTTGTACCGAACTTACGGAAGTGTAGGGTACCGATACTGAGGTCGTACCGAACTTACCCAAGTGTCCGGTACCGTTACCAACTTCGTACCGAAACCTGACATGAGTGTTCCGTCGGGTATTTATTGTGGCCGTACCGTCCGGTACAAATATTTTGGTAGGGTATTGCGGCCGTACCAAACCATTTCGGTAGGGTAAATACGCCGGGTATTCGGTATAATACCCTTACCGAAGTGGGGTACCGGTATTAGTGGTCGTACCGACCTTACATAAGTGTCCGGTACCGATATCGAGTTCTTGCCGAACCATAATCGAGTGTTCGGTACGGTATGGCGGCGGTACCAAACACTCCGGCACAGTTCGGTGGGGTATTACAGCCGTACCAAACACTCCGGTAAGGTTCACTAGGATATCTGCCGAGAAACTACATCCCTACCGAACCTACCCCTACATACGGCCACGGACATATCCAACACAAACGAGAGGAAAAGAGAAGAATGACGATTATTGATGGAGTTGAAGGAGGAGAGGGTGTTACTACTTCATATAGCCTCCCTAGGGTTTGTGTCCGAACGCAAGTGGATTACTGTCGTCCGGAACGCGCACCGATTCCGGTGCCGGTCTTGCGCTCTCTCGCGTGTTGCCATTAAAAGTGCTGCTATCACGTGTTGCTGTATATGTCATGTGTATTATCATGTGTTGCTACTCGTAAGACATGCAGTTACTCAAGTGACGCACGTGTCGCTGTCTTCTGTCATGTGCTGCTGTCAAGCGCTGCTGTCTCATGCCTTGCCCTCCCGTGCTGTCGCCATTTGTCTTTCTACTACAAGCGTAGGCTCTTGCGTGCTGCCATCATGAGTTGCCCTCGTGTGCTCAGACGTGTTTTTCATGTGCTGTTGCGGTGTCTTCGCTATTTCATGTGCTGATCTCGTGTGTTACTCTCGCGTGGTGCAAGAAAGGGGCAGAAATAAACACCGGTACATCAACAAAACTTGCTCGTGTCTTGTGTGCCCCCGATATGGGTGTTTCACCCTTTCAGATCTGCAGCCCCGTTTTGGGGGCATACTACATAAAATTAGAGTGGTTTGTCCCCAAAACAGGACTGTAGTTCGAAAAGGGTTTACCATTTTAGGACTCCAGTCCCATTCTGGGGCAGAACGAGACTGCAGTCCCACACAGGTTAAACGACGTACTGAAATTTCGGAAAACCTCCCCCACCCCGAGAAACTCGCACCTCAGTAAAAAAAAAACGAATTTTCAAGGCGGACAGAATACAGCATGAAAACTCCGCACGGACACTGGGGTGTGCTTGATGTCGGAGGGTAGAATGAACGGCTCAACCCCCTAAGGGTAGAAATAACGGCTTAACCCCTCAAGGACTGCAGTCCCGTTTTGTGGACAAACCACTCAAATTCTAAGTGTTTTGCCCCCTAAACGGGACTGCGGCCCTAAAAGGGTCACAACTCTTATGGAACCCCGAGATAGCGATCGTTTTTTTGTTCAGGTATACCTGGTAGCTCATTAGCGAACCGTCCACGAGTAGTATTAATAGTTGTGAGCGCTCAGTAGGACCGGCAGTAAGGATCACGCTGCGCCTGCCCGTATCACACGACTGGCTGCTTTCAACCATTGTAGTTTGGGCATTCAACTTGCACCACCATCCCCCAAAAGCATGCAGTCGACGATACTGCTGTGCAATCGTCCCTTTTTATGGCCATTTTTTATCCTCTCAAGTCCCAACAAAAAGCACACACACGAACACATCTCCTGACCCATTTATACCGCACTTATTTAATAGAAAAGAAAGGAGACGAGCGTATTTTTTTACAAATACAGCGCCGGGTTCGTGTTGATAGCCGCCAGAGAGGAAAGTAGACAAATATAGATGTATACGTACGTTTGTCAAATTTTCGTACTTTTGCCAACTTTTCTCTTCGTACCAGCACTTTTCGGCGAAACAGGAAGTACTCGGACGCGAGAACCCCGGCCGGACACATTGGTCTACTATATAGGTCTCGGCGCGATTCGTGCACTCTGAAGCGCGTGGCGGGCGCTCCAAGTTTTTTTCCGGCGGGAGTGGATAAGACGATTTCCCTAGTTTCAGCACGAGAGGCATTATTTTGTACGTACGTATACGTACCGGTATAATAATGTTGTCTCTTTTCCTCTCATGAGCTGTGAGCACACAACTGTAGTTATTCGGACAAATATCAGGCACACAACACCAATATAATTTATAAAACACAGAAGTAGTATTAGAAGCGTCGGGCACTCGATCCAGTCCGGGCTCTGCTCGGGAGCGAGACCGCAACGATTCCAAAAAGAGCGTGTTTGGTAGGGAATGCACCCGGGTATTGATTTCAACAAAGGGGTTTGGCAACCGGGTACCCTGGAGTATGTTTGCAACCTCCCAGGTATGCCGTATGACACTCTGTTTCTATCAACCCTTTTAGGACCGCAGTCCCGTTTCGGGGACAAACTACTTGGAACTACAGTAGTGTGGTTCGTCCCCAACACGGGATTGCAGCACTAAAAGGGCTATATACTAGCCCTCTTGTGACTTCAGGGAGGAAATATCGACGATAAAAAGTGGCGATTGCGGTTGCGGCCACTGCTGCTGTGTGATCGGGGGATAATTACCCATTGGTCTCCGAGTTGCGACGCGAGAAAGTCGTACGGGACGGGCGCAACACGATCCTACCCGTGCATGCTGCTCGATGCTCACGCTGCTCGTAGACGGCTGATGGCACCAAATTTACCGCTGTTTTTTTTTTCGGTGGCTATTATCTTCAACACCCGGAGGGGTTCACACACTTGACACCTCAAATTTCCGAAGCCGAACCACGGCGTACAAACAGTGCAGCAATGTGCAAGAGAACGCGTTTCTTGTGGTGCTATTCGGGTTCACATTTTCCCGGGGTATCCTCCTACAGTACTCCAGATCCACTGGAGTCTGGCTTGTCACCAAGGACTTAGATCATGAGAATGGCACCCAACATGATGATACGTGGTCTGTCGCGAGCTCAATATTACGGGGGACCATAGTTAATAGGACCTACGGTACACACAAAAACCTATATATTTCGCTATTTTTGCTAACAGTATTTGGTCCTATTAACTATGGTCCCCCGTAATAGTTATACACCGATAATTTCAATATCCGGGCCGATGCTCAGCAGGACCTGGGACTGGGACAAAAACAAGCACGACCATACAGTGCGCTCCCGCCAAGCGACTATTAATAGGAAGACCATGCGGCAGACACAAGTACTGCCGTGCCGCGAACGCATGCCACAGCTCCCTACGTTGTTATCCGGACCAGTTCCGAATAAACACGCTACATATACACACCGACAACTCGCGAGAGCTCAACGTGGTCGATATAGGCATGTGTATGCCCGACATTTTTTTCAAGCCCACCACACCGAACTGGGCGTCGATTATAATTGTTACAATCACACTCGTAGCCCAAGCCTGGTGTAGAACCACACCACCACACCACCTCGCACACTTTTCGAGAAATACAACATAACAGGTACCCGGTATGAAACTATAACATTTTGCAAACAGGTATTCAAGAACCGGGATATATACCAGATATACGTTACCGGTTTCGGTTCTTGAGCGGTTACAAAAATTCAAAGGAGGATCCCGATTTTCCAACCGTTCTTGAGTTCGTTTTTTCTTCTCCCTGACAAATAACGCCACCCTAATGCTCGTTTTTTCTTCTCCCTGATAAATAACGCCACCATAATGCGCAAATGTGTACCCATTTCCTCGCAAACAGGTAGAGACCAAGCCCCTCCCAGAAACAAAGCTCCTCGGGGCTTTAGCAGGCGGTTCTCACAGTTGACCAGCTTACAGCACCGTGGTTCCTCTCATTTGCGGGGACGTACGTACTACATCTCCCGCTTTTTTCGAAAATGTGGGGCACCGCGAGGGGGAGTTGACCCAACCAAATATTTATAGATACTTGTTAAACAAGTTGTACGCAGTACCAAGCAAGGCACGACGAGTTCAAGTCGACGTGTAAGCTAAAAAAAGGTCAAAGGCGCAGTTTGAATTTGACTTTGAAGCTGCTACTCGTACTCGTACATAAATAAACCATTTCGTGCTGTGAGTTGAACACCACATCGCTACTGCTGTCACTCGTTTATCATACCGGGGTATACAGTACCAGGCATATATATATACATACCGGTATACCAGGTATATATATAGGGCGACCAGGTGTGACATTGAGAACACTCGATGTCAAAGCCCGTACCTACTGCGGTATCGTATAGGCTACACCTCGCACACGACTGGAGGAGTGCCGTACACCAGGTACGAAGGACTTCGAACAGCACCAACCCTGACGGGCTGCAAAGAGAAAAACACAGCTCGGGAAAAAGTGACGGTCATGTATATATACGGAACACGGAGCCACCCAGGCAAGCAGGCAGCTCGGGCAGGGGTGTCCAAAGCGCAGCAAAAAAGGAGGTGTACTGCTGTACAAGGATGCTTGCAGGATGGTCGTGCTTGTACTGCTGTTGAACGCTCTTTTCGTGCAAGGTTAACCCTGTTGGTGCTGCACCATACATGAACAAACCTGTAGGACATCAATTCCAACTGTTTCGTCTCCACAACGGGAGATAGCCCTTAACCCTTTTAGAACCGCAGTCCCGTATTTGGGGGTAATCCACTCAAATTATAAGTAGTTTGTCCCCAAAACGGGACTCCGGCTCTAAAAGGGTTAAGGGTTGAAGGGGTTTCAGTAAGACCGCAATTGTCGCTTTAGGGTTGGAATACCTTGATTAATGAAAAACAAATAACGCCACTTTGAGATTCCAGCTTATTAACAGATTCCAGCTTATTGACTCGTAGGAGGTTTTACCCTCAGCGATCTTCTGGACAAGCCGTGGTCACTGGTGTCGTCCCTTCTCGCCCCGGTACGTACGTCCATTTATATCGCGCATAGGGCTCAGCATTCCAACTGCTCGTCGATTTTCATTGGTCTGGAAAAGATTGATACCTGGTAGTTAATAAATGTTGTACTATAAAAAAGGCCGCTAAGACCTATGCCAATGGAAACGCGAAGTTCAAAAGTTTTCCTCCAAAAATATTGCTTTAAAAAAACACTCGAAACTTCCTCGTACCGCCGCTGTGGGAAAAAAGAGGAAAACTGTTTGATTTTTTCTTTTCTTCCCCCAACGGCTGCAGGCGGCGCAATTTGTTTTTTCTAGTTGCAAATTGTCAACACGCTGATAGAAATCAGTTCGTGCGACGATCGACGCTCGATCTCAACATAGACTCAGCCCACGGCAAACCCGCTCGGTGTCCGGCAAGGCCAACGAATATGGATGACGGCTTCGAAGATATCAGGTGGATACATGCTCTAGGGGGCGAGAGCTTGCCGGCGGCGTCCTACGGTATCCTCCCAAACATGAAAAAAAACTATGTTTTGCCGTTCGAGACGGGTGGAGATTTTTTGTCATCTGTTTTGTGCACACCAGCGGCCGATTGTTTTTTTATCATACACCTGGTCAGCTCCCGCCACATGACACCGGCCATGGTGTGAAGACGGTGACCCTGGGGTGGGTCGGAACCCCTAACGAGCGCACTCGAGCGCAATCTGTTCAGAACTCACGACGCAGTCTTTGGTTTTGTCGATCGATGTCTGTCAAGGACTCGGAATATCGCAGCTTCGAACCAACAATCCGCCTGAGTTTTTTTTCTCAAGCCGATGTTGGCCCGACATCGGCCCCAGATTTACCTTTTTCGGGCTTTTCCAAGAGTTTGGAAGTTTTTTTTCCGAACGTGCCCATAGGAGGCGTGTTCTATTTTTTTCGGCGGGTATCTTTGAAATTCAAACTTTGTATTGATACTTCGCTTTCCCATTGGCATATATGTCTCATATCGTTTATTTCTCATTGTCCTCATCATTCTATAAAAAAAAGGAGTAAGGAAAAAACGAGGGGGGAAATTCTACTGTTCGATTCCCACATTGCTCGATTTTTTCTGGTTTTTTTTATTTTGATTTATATTTTACCAGTACATCCATCTTTCTTTTCTGGCATATTTCTTTATATATTTGAAAAAAAAACAGCTGTGAGACCTATGCCAATGGACCATGGCGCGAAGACCGTGACCCTATTAATAGGATGAGTCGGAGCCCCTAACGAGCGCACTACGTCCAGAATTCATGACGCAGTCGTTGGTTTTGTCGATCGATGTCTGTCAAGGACTCGGGATCTCGCAGCTTCGAACCAAACATCAGCCTGAGTTTTTCTCAAGCCGATCTTGGCCCAATCGGCCCCCCAGATTTACCTTTTTCGGGCTATTCCAAGAGTTCGGAACGTTTTTTTTTCTCTTAAACGCGCCCATCGGAAGCGTGTTCTAATTTTGTTTTGCGGGTATCTTTGGAATTCAAATTTTGAATCGATACTTTGCTTTCCCATTGGCATGGTCTAACTAAAACAACGCGACCCCATGCGAGAACGAAAAAGCCGCACCAAAATGTCTATGAGAACAAAAAAGCCGCACCAAAATGTCTTTATGAGTGTGGGTGGGGGTGGGGAAGAGTGACTTCTTCGGTGTATAGGGGGCACCTGGGATTCATCCGGCGGGGCGGAAAATTCAGCATTTTCGTCACCGCGCCGCTTTCCACCAGTCACCAGGTGTGTGTGTGTGTGTGTGTGTGTGTGTGTGTGTGTGTGTGTGTGTGTGTGTGTGTGTGTGTGTGTGTGTGTGTGTGTGTGTGTGTGTGTGTGTGTGTGTGTGTGTTCTTTCTACCCGTCGACATCCAGCACAACCAGTGTCCGTGCCGATTCTTCAATCCTAGAAGAGATACAAGTTCTGTGGTCACAAATATGGGCTACCCTGGTACGTACGTGTAACCTATTGTACGTACCTGACACCTGGTATAACAGGAAAAAACATCAGTCTCCCTAATTAGGCTCATTCTTATCGGGAGCGTTTTTTCCAAATTTTTTAAAGTTTGGGAATAATTGGAGATATGTATCGATATACGGAGGCGTTCTGTCACTATTCGTGAAATTCTCCAGAAGCAAAAATATCAAGTTCGTTAATATTCCAATATTTGGAAAAAAAAAACAGGAAAATATGGAAGATTGAAAAATTGCGCGAAAACAATGTCGAAAATGTGGACAAAAAGCTCTCCGATAAGAATGACCCTTAGAACGACCGTTTCGATACGATTAATCATTTTCAACCCTAAACGTCCTCATATTCGAGGACATATTTACGGGGGCCATAGTTATTATTAATAGGGCCAAATATTGTTCGTGATTTTTTTTAAATATATAGGTTTTTATGTGTACCATAGGTTCTATTAACTACCTGGTATAGTCCCCCGCAAAAGGAACCATTAATACAACTCGTAGCCCAGCGCCGGGGAACTTGCAGTGAAGCGGGAAACCACGTAAAAGCACCTCACCACAAAGAGAAAACAAAAAAAAATCGTACTGCTGTACCAATAGCCCAGCGCCGCGGAGTTTGCACTAACGCCGGTAACGAAAGTAAAAGACAGATTTTTTCGTCTGTCTATGAGCCTATATGTGTTAATCTTACAACTGTTTCCCATTTTTGCTCTCTTGCAATGCATTTTGGTTTGCTGGCTTGCGTACGGTCGCCCCGGGTGAGATCTACTGCTGCTGTAGTCGTCGACCTCGAAAGACAAAAAATAAATACCGTAGATTTCAGGGGGTTCGATTATCCGCACGTGGCGCTTTGGCTCATCGAAAGACACCAGCTGCCGAAAGCGTCGTGCGCCGTCGTAGCAGGGATAAGCACAATTTGACGCTGGTCGACAAGGGAAGGAGAGTGCTGAATCTTGCACGTGAAAAGCAATGCATGGCTCGTATTGCAGTAGGGGGGGGGGTGTATTTGATACCAGTGTCCCTGGTAGGAGAGATTTACTCGATCTGATGCATTGGCCGCAGTCTTACGACCATAGATAGACCCTCGCATCTCTACAATGCCGGGACTGAGCATGTCGGGTTTTCACCGACCAGACAGGCATCGCTTGCATCAAGCGCGAAGCGCCGTGAGGAGTCCGGCGAGTCGCATGAAGGGTGAGCTGCATCCTACTATTAATAAGAACCGCTTGTGAGGCGGACTTGCATATGGATGACAGCTTCAGTTGGGATAATTTAATTTCCGGTGTAGGCGGGGGCGAATCTGGGTTACGGCGCGGGAGGTAGGAGGACACGGAATAAGGTAATAAATGGGACAGCAATATATATATATGTAATGCAGTAGCAGGTACTTGTGCTTTTCGTATACAGCAGTGCGTTGGCATGGCATGGCAGGGCATTGCCTGCCGCATTCTCATGTACCGCATTTGCTACGTACGGACTACCGGCATCTCTGGCTCGTACTTTGCGACCACAGAAGTTTTTATCTCCCTGAGATGAGGCAAGAACAAGAATCAGTACGGGCACTGGATGTGCTGGATGTCGACGGGTACACATGATGGAAAAAACGCTTCATCGCGAAGTAACGGACACGCACGCCTATATACTTGATACCAGGTACAGCAGTAAAAACAGCAGTATTACAAATATTAAACACCGAATCTGGGCAAGCCTTAGAATCTCACTATGTGACGTCATTCTTCTTCAGCCTCGAGCATATACCTTTATTATTATACAGGAATTTTTAGTGTGGCGCTCGACGATGAGCACATTTTCACCACCCAACTCTCTTACGAACATAGCGTCCCTTAAAAAATGAGCCTTACGTTATTTTCGAGGTGATTTCTTGTTTGTGGGCGTATGCCGTAATGCAGAACGTGGAACGTCTGCCGGATCGATTCTGCATGGGGTATTCGGCACCTATCTATGGTTGCATTGGTTTAAAAAAAAAAAAAACACTCCCACGACACTATTATTTTACACATGAGACACCGACCATCATTTGGCCTTGATCATTGGTTTGATTATCATCGTCATCGTCTATACGCTTCATCATCAAACTAGCAGTACAGTTGCAGTATTAATGGCAGTATAACGCACAGCCCAGTTCTCAGCGTGCGTGTGACGTCATTAGTCGCCACAAAAAACAAAAAACAAAAACGAAAAAGCTCGAAAGGACAAATCCTCAAAGTATCCCCATCACCAACACCAACGCCATCATCACCAACGCCGACACATCATGACGCGACCATCGCCGACGTCATGACGCTCATAGCCACAAACACAAACCAGCACCCAGCCTTCATTACTGCCGTCATCACCCACAAGATCATCAAGATCAACGACACAAACAAAAGCAACCACTGAATACAAGGAAAGGGCACCGACCCCACACCCCTCCCAAGGTGCAGCAGCAGCAGCAGCGGCAACCTCTCTATTCGCTGCAATTATTGTGTCATGTCCGTGTTGCTGTTGCTGTTGTTCTGGCTGTTGTCCGCATACATACCGTTTTGGCCGATGCGATACGTGTTGGCACTGACTGGCTGTACTACTGGTGTGTATGTACATACCACAGCAGTAGTTCTCTGTCCGAAAAAAACTGGCTCCAAGTTGCTCCAAGCATTTGAAGAAAAAAAAGCAAAGCTCAGTTCATCTCTGTGATATCGAACTTTTCCTCGAAATCGATTTTCGCAAGCTGGGTATGATGCCTCGATCGCGCGTGCTACGTACATTCAAGTATTAATTGTTTGAATTTGTAGTACAACAGCAGGCGGTAAATTGTCTGTTGCTGTTTTTTATGTAGAGACAGGATATCGATAAACATACCTGGTATACAATAGTAACGCAACATTCCTCGGTAGTTCGGGGTCCCAAATGCGGGTATTGCGGTCGGGCAAGGCACCGCAAAAGAAAACGAGGGGTCAGGGGTCAGGGCCACTGCTGTACGTATGTGACGTCCGATAAATGTTTAAAAAAAGGTCTACGGTCAATGGTCGTCGGCACTATTACGGGGGGCCATAGTAAATAGGACTTAGTATTGTTGGTAAAAATGGTAGAATATATAGTTTTTTGTGTCTACCGCCGGTCTTATTTACTACGGCCCCCCGTAATAGCGAGGCTTTCAACCATTATTATACACGGAAAAATAAGAGCGGAAAAAAGACAAGAAATTACAGATGAAGTCGTACCAGGATACTATGCATGCACAAAGAAATGAAATAAGAAAAAAAATACCTGAAATATAAGTGCTGTCGGTGTCTATTATTACGGGGGACACCAGTTAATAGGACCTACCAGGTATCGTTTACATAAAAACCTATATATTTACCCATTTTTACTAACAATATTTAGTCCTATTAACTATGGTCCCCCGTAATAATAATATTCCTGCGAGTATGTACATTCATCTCCTAAAAATTCCAAAAAACCGCGGTACAGCAGCAGCAGTGGAGTGCCTCTTTTACGTCGCCCTCGGAACAAGACAAGCAGTGTTGCGGCTCATATCTGCGAACCACTCGCATCCCTGATGTTATCCCCGGAGAAGACAGAGACCCTCTTTAAAATCGGGCTACGTACACCTCTGCCAGAAGAGTGCAAACGCTTGTAAAGCAGGAAACATCGGGCAAAACCTGATATATTCAAGTTTCCGTGCCAAGTCGAATTTACCGCTCTAAATTCCGGTTTCTCTTACATTGCAGGTGGGTAGTATGGACGCTCTCAAATCGGGTACCCCACACAGCAGTAACAGAAACCGGGAAGGAGACGGCAGGCAGGGTATATATATAGCAAGGCACCAGGCAGACTACAGCAGAGGTAGATGTAAGCCGTCTGTGCTATGTCTACGTAGCAGTACTCGAGACGAACTATTGGTTGACACGACCTTGTCGGAGTAATTCAAAAGTCGACGTTTTGTCGACCCTTACTCCACGTTTGGCACCCTGATACCACACGCCACGTGGTACTGCAAACTGCTGCGGCGGCGGCTGCTTCGATTTGTTTTTTGGGTCTTGTGGTTGGTGTTGTTGTTGCTGTTTTGTCTCGGTTGGTTGTGAGCTGCGAGCTTATGTTGTTCTCCTCGTTATTTTTTCTGTCATAAGTCTCAAACCCTTATTTTCCTCTTTCAAGGGGAGACGCGACGACAATGATACAACAGCCACCACGGTCAACGACGTGTAAAAAGAAGGTGGGATTCCTCGTCAATAGTTCTCGTGGGCCTTTTCTCCTTCGATGTTTTGTCTACTTCGTGTAGCATCTCCTCCGCTTCGTGCGTCTCCCTTTCTTGTGTATGCGCTACCTTTTTCCCTTTGTATTTTCCCGTTGCCCCTCGGCGTAGCGAGGCGACTAGCAGCATGGACGCCGCTATGACCAAGCTACTGCAGTAAGGAGGTGGCAGATCATGTGGCCATGTGTTAGTTCTTTGTTTTTAGGTTGTCCTCCGGCGGATTGGCACAACTGAAGCTCAACCTCCACACTTCCACGTTCAGATTTATGTAGTGTCGTGTGTCAATTGACCCCATAGCTCCCGTTACAACAGCAGAGTTGCCTTCGGAAACCATCATGGCTGCTGCATCGACCCCGGAACTGCCTTGATTTCTGATGAATTCTGTCCTCGCGTTTGGTCTTGGTTCTGGAGTCTTTTAAACCCCTTTAGCACCGTACTTCCCACTGTGAGGACAAACCACATAAATTCTAAGCAGTTCGTCCCCAAAAGAGGCCTCCGGTTCTAAAAGGGTCAAGTTTGCCTTTCGGGGTGTACCAGGTATATCGTACCAGTATATATATATTTTTTTTTCCCTCGAGTCCATTTTGTCACATGCTCGGAGCAGTTTTCGTTCGACCTCTCATATTTCTCTTCTTTCTCTTTATACTCGGCGTATCTTTCCTTTCTTTTTCTCTTTCCTGCCAAGTCGCCTGGTTGCTATGTATCTATTAATAGTGTGATCTGTTCCTCATATACCCGGTATGTTGGCTGGCATGGCATCGCATTGCCTATGATCTCCTTGGAAGTGCATTCATTCGCCATGTACTTGGGGGGGAAACATTCAGCTGTGAGATCGACCATTTTGGCGAAACTCAGCTTTGCGAGCTGCGTGTGCTACTTCGATCAAGCGTGCTTCGAGTGGTTGTGCATGACCTCATGGAGGATGTAGGCAGTAGCTCTGTCTTGTATTGTAGTTGGTGACCGCAGAGCCTGTATCTCTATTTAATACCTGGTAGGATGCATCACTATTAATAGCACGGACACTGGGTGGGCTGAACGTCGATCGGTAGAAATAATATGACGGGAAAGAACGCTTATTCCGCATAGCACTTACTAAAGAGATGAAAGTAACACTACTCCTGTTAACACCCGGAAAAATATTGGATACGTCATGTATCATACTGGTAAGTAATATGATGGTGAAACAGAGGGATGCTGGCTCAGGCTGGAATGATCGACCTCGTATTTTGAAAAGGGTGCGTCGTACATTAATATCAGTACGGAACGGCTCCCGAATTTTTTGGTTCCCCTGTAAATATCAGCCTGGCTTTCACGGCGTTCGCTTTCTCAAAACGTGTGTGTTCCCATTAAACCGTTACTTCTACCCGTTGACATCCAGCACAACCAGAGTCCGTGCCGATTCTCCAATCCGGTCGCCCCGGTGGTTCAAGTGGTTAACCTCGAATTCTACTTGTTTGAGTCCTGGGTTCGAGCCCCAGGTGGGTCGGACTTTGACTTTATTTGCAAAAATAAAAAGGGATTCAATTGTTGAGAGCGCCTTGCAGCGTGGGTAGGCACAATTCGATGCGAGTCGACGAGGGAAGAAAAGGCTGGAATCTTCTCGCGATAAAAATGAAGGCACGTACCGTAGCGGGAAGGGGGGAGAAGAGCCTGCTCTGTGACCCCGGATCTGAGTTACGAGTTGGAAGGAGAGAGAGTAGAAGATGTGCGAAGATAATGCAAGGGATGAGAAAAGAAGAAGAAAGAAAAAAACCTACCTGGTATATGTGAGTGATTCTGTATACTGCTGAATTACTTACGTATCTGGCATACTGACGATTTTCCAATATATGAATACCTGGTAAGTACGCATACTATTGATATTAATAATATGATGCATACTGACGATCTTATCGAGGAGTGTTTTTCGGGGGTTTTTACGGGTTTTCAAGGGTCGATCTTGACTATTACGGGGGACCATAGTTAATAGGACCTGTGGTATACATAAAAACCTACCTGGTATACCAGTTTTACTAACAATATTTGGTCCTATAAACTATGGTCCCCCGTAAGAGGAATATTTTTCAGTTTTTTTCCAGTACTTTCCCCAAGTTGCAGGAAAATACCGAAACCTCGGGGAAAAAACTGAAAAACAAAACTGAAAAAGAGTCCAAGATCCCTCCCTACTCAGTCTGTCAGGCACCTGGAAACGTACAACAACAAAGTTAGTATTAACACTATCGTAACGCGATGGCAGTATCGCACCCAAAGCTTGCAAAGATGAGCTTCGAGGAAGTTGTCCAATCTCTCACAGCTCTGATTTTCCACGTACAACAGTCCCCTTTTGAAGGCATAAAACTTGATTTTTTTATAATTTTATTCTTCAAATAACTGCCGTCACTTCGTCATCGCGTTTCAGGTACCTGGCATGCTGAGTACGATGTGTCATTCTGTCACAACTACCATCATGTACTTATATTTATGTCAAGCATTTTGCATACTGAGCTTCCGCAATATAGCAACACAAAAATTGTCACTTTGTCCACCAAGCGACGAAGAAAGCGGCACGCACCTCCAGGAGCTTCCTCTTAACCTCTTCGATCTCCGCGTCGATTTTGCAGAGCGCAACCGTAGGCGCGGCGGGGGCGTTGGCCGGAGCAGCGGGGGCAGCCCCTTCTCCCTTCTGGGCCTCACCCTAGGAATCGGTGGCGCAAACGGCCGAAACACAGTGTGCACCATTCGGATGGAGAGGGTGGGGAGGCCGGAGGAAGGTAGGGGGAAGAACGGGGGGGGGGGGGAGAGGGAGGGAGGGGGGAGAGGATGAGAGAAGCAACAGCTGGATTCATCAAGATATATATTGCACAAACGTCTATTTAATAGAGCGTTGTGCAATACGTAGGATGAGGAAACAACAAACCCACGGATAATAAACCTCAACCACAGTGTCAAGCAAGAGGCAACCAGCCCAGGACAAAGAAGCACGCAGCAGCTTCAGACGTGGAGTTCAAACGCCCACAATCCGTCGCACTTTACAAGCAGTGCTCTGGGACGGTACTCACATACATAAAGGTATAAGATAACAGAGGCACACTTAAAACACAAATAAAAATATATATATATAAAGGCAGCAGGTATATACCAGGTACACGGCAGGGTACTGCAACAGATACTCGCGTATACCTGGCAAAGTATACAAGATACAATATTAGGTGTAATATACCAGGCACCTCGTATGTATGCATCAGTCTTGACCTTTTCCAGCTTCAAACATGATCCGTCTCTAAGTCCGGGTGTTTCGTCTCCAGAATGAAGAAGGTCCAGTGGCAAAGGGGACTTCACCCCTGTAGAACCGCAGTCCCGTTTTGGGGACAGACTACTACAAATTCGAGTGGTTTGTCCCTAAAACGGGAGTGCGGTTTCTAAAACTGCAACCTTTTTTTGGGACATGCTCGCTTTCCCTCTTGCAGCTTTTCTGATCTCCTCGCGTCATTTTTCATCTTGCTTCATGCCAGAATATCTTTTGTTTTAACCCTTTTAGGACTGCAGTCTCGTTTTCGGGACAATTGGGGACAAATCACTCGGAATTTGACTCGTGTGTCCCCAAAACGGGACCGGAGTTCTAAAAGATTTTTTCTTTCTTTTGGTCTGGCCTTCGTCTGTTCTCGCACCCGGTACGATGGCAGTTCACTCGCTTTACCTACGAGTACCTTGACTCGTTTGCGGCTATTTCTTCTTGTTTTCTCTGTCTCTCAGCAGTAGTCCGTGACCACAGAATTTGCGTACGAATCTACTGATATATCTCCCTCTATTAATCTGTAATAGGATGAAGGATCAGGACCGACAATGGGTGTGCCGGTGTAGTCGGGTAGAAAGAACGGTTTACAATTCCGGTATCTTACTCATGTCCGGGCACAAAATTTCGATTTTTTTCATCTTCCTTTTTTTGTTGGTCCTCGTAAAATCCGCTGAGATTTATGCAACGGTCTAAAGGACAGCAAAGATTGGTCCCCACAGCCTCAATACTGCCAGGTACGTACGAGGCGCCCATGTGGTGAGCACACACACATGCTGCTGTTATCTTCGCCCATCTTCTCTCTCTTCTTCCAACTCGTAACTCAGATCCGGGGTCACATGCTGCTGTACCCGTGTCTAGCTTACCGGGGCAACTGCAGCCACGCCAGCACCACCACACCCTCACAACCGTACGAGGCACGGGCCATACGAGGCACGATAGTGAGACAGACTACTGGGAGGGATATAGTACTCTCGCACCCTCTACCAGTACTTACCAGTACACACGAGAATGCTGGGTTGTACGATTTGAGCACGAGCACGATATATTTTTCTGAACCACGTGTTTTCATCTCGTATTGTTGTACCGTGCGCTGATCGCCGATAGGGGGGAGGAGGGAAAGTATCCTTCTGTCGTGACCCAGCATCTGAGTTACGACTGGGAAGGAGACAGAAAAAAAAACAAGATAATAAATGGGATGGAAACAGCAAACAAACGAAAAACTAAATACAAAAAGTAAGATACGAAGTATTTGTTGAAGAGAAGTGGAGATCACGCCTACACGAAGGAATACGTGCACTCGAGCACGAAAGCATATCAGGTACGTACGTATGCGTATGACATCAGTATGTACAAATGAGTACTGGTACCTGGTATTTATTGCCTGTACCTGCTTGTTGCTGTGCAGCCCTGAAAAGCGAGTCCAAAATGGTCAAAAGTGGAGCCTCGACCTGAGGCACCGAGACTGGCGGACAGGTGCGCTCGTACGTTCTTCAGGACAAGATATATACTCGTTGGCTATTTTTCTCCCGCTGAGAGTAGGGTGATCGATGGCCGCTTTCGGCCTCCAATGGCGTAATCTAAGCGGAGTATCGTAAGAGGCATCCTGTGGAACAACTTGCCACAGAGCAGCATCGGAGACCAAGCAAGGCCGATCTTGGGCTACCGCTCACAATTATGGTAGCCGGCTTCGCCTCGGGCACTGACTTTAACCCAACTATACACACCTACAGTAGGCTGCGAGTCCTGGGCGGTGTTGGAGGGTTCCGTATGCTGGATGGTCTCAAGCGATCTCATTTCGACTACGAAAATTCTGGGACTTCTAACAAAACCCAATACGTCGATGGGGCAGACATCTCGACACACAAACAGACTCCGCAGTTTCCTTGAGGCTGAAGCCTCTGCGTACTGCTGTATACGAGTCCAGGACGATGGGCGCCGCACGATCAACGCAAGTTCAAGAGCATGGCTAATAAAAGGTTGGATCGACCCGATCAGAGCTTATGACTACAGTATTTACGGGGGACCGGTCGCCCCGGTGGTTCAAGTGGTAAACCTCGAATTCTACTTGTGTTTGAGTCCTGGGTTCGAGCCCCAGGTGGGTCGGACATTTCACGTTATTTGCAAAAACAAAAATAAAAAGGGTTCAATTGTTGAGAGCGCCTTGCAGCGTGGGTAGGCACAATTCGATGCGAGTCGACGAGGGAAGAAAAGGCTGAAATCTTCTCGCGATAAAAATGAAGGCACGTACAGTAGCGGGAAGGGGGTAGAAGAGCCTGCTATGTGACCCCGGATCTGAGTTACGAGTTGGAAGGAGAGAGAGAAGAAGATGTGCGAAGACAATGAATGGGATGAGCGAAAAAAAAAAAAAAAAAAGTATTCAGGACCCATCACACACCCAACACCTATTTATTCCAATTTTTTTACTATTACGGGGGGCCATAGTTAACAGGACCAAATATTGCTAGTAAAAATGGTTAAACATATAGGTTTTTATGTATACCATAGGTCCTGTTAACTATGGTCCCCCGTAATATTAATACGTATGCATAATGGGTCCTGATAATCCTGACTAATACTATTAATACGAGTATGTTCCCCCGAAAATTGTCTCTGGGTGCGATTTTGACTCATTTCAAGGAACTTTGGTTCCTTCGCTCTACGCGTCACAGGCAGCCCTCGACGCACCAAGATCAACCGGAATCGTCAAGGCAGTAGCGGTTCGGTATCTTCATTTCCCTCCGTGTTGGCCTGTAGCTCAAGGCCTCCAAACCGATTCTCCTCCATCCCCGGAAAGGTACACTGCAGATTTGTGCCAAATAGTGGCGAATACTCGTAGAATAATTTGTGTGATGATTTCTATTGGCCTACAATCGGACCGCGAAAAAAAGTCAGATGTCATTCCAGAAAAAAACATGTATCGTACCAGCTTTCATACTGTGCACCACTTCGGGATTGCTCCCGTCTTGTGAAGACAACACCCTACTGCTATTACTGCTGTAGGGGTTAGGTTTTATACTGCTGCATCAGGCATCCGACCATCTGATCACCTGCTGCTGTAAAAAAGCTCACAAGGCACATAGCACCTGCAAATTGGTACTGTACCAGGTATTATAGAGCCAACACTACAAAACATTGATTCGCTGTCGTCTAGACCAGGTGTAGTATACCTGGTGACACGTCGTAGCCGACTATACACTGTTTTTGGCCCCGAGGCATTTACCGGTACGGACAGAGCACATCCCTTGTCATAAAGTTCGTTCTCTCTTTCATAGAAGTGCATGTCGTGCATATCGTATCCAGTACGATGACATGGCATTGCATTGGTGTTATTTTACCAGGTTTTTTTCATTTTTTTTTCAATCATCACTTTTACTTTCCAGCCTAACTCGTAGGAGGTTTTTTACCCTCAGCGATCTTCTGAACAAACTGTGGTCACAGGTGACGTCCCTTCTCCCCCCCGGTACGTGCCTTTATTTTTTGTCGCGCATAGGGTTCAGCATTCCCACTGCTCGTCGATTTTCATCGAATGCAGCCAACTCACGCTCTCGCGCTTTCCGCTGATCAATTTTTTGGGGCAAGAAAAAACCCTATTAATAGGAGCATGTACTCGGTGAGACTTGAACCCACGAAATTGATCTTGATAGGCACGCGGACCACCTACCAAGCCACAGGGGACGCCGAGTAATAGTGTAAGATCTCCGTGGCGTTAGTGACCACAGAACTTGTACGAGTTTCTCTCTATTCTTGTATCATACCTGGTATGATACAAGAATCGGCACGGACACTGGTTGTGCTGGATGTCGACGGGTAGAAAGAAATGTTCAATGTGAACAACACACACATAGACATACAACTGTAGACCACACATACCACTTTCACGGAGCTGTCATGTCTGAACAAGTGAGTACGCTAATTTAATCGACAGGATCTGAAAGATGTGTTGAATATTTATTTCCGCAAGTAGTCCACACAGCAGTGCTCATGTTATGCGTGTGCCCGAGTTGGTACATAACCGCATTCTACTCTGATCTGGTACGACCTGTGATCTGTACACGATTCTACATGATCAGTAGGGTATGAATTATCTGTGATCTGTAACCATGTACCTGGTACACGATCAAGGCTATATCTACTGCTGTAGGTCAGTCAGATCAAGCCACACGTGTGCAAGATATCAGGCCTGTGCGCGTACTCCCCGTGCATAAAACGTTGATGTTGTCTGTCTGTACGTAACGATAACAGAAGCATGGATACCGGTATGCGGACTGTTATTTCGTTATTTTTGCAGAAAGAGAGCACGGCAGCACAGCACGCAGCATGAGTCAGTCGGCGCCCAGCAAATTCGTTATACCCCTGGGACAAAACAAACAGATGTACCAGTATCGTGCGTACATATCTGCACTCGACAAAAAAGTCAGTTATCCTTTTTGAACATTTGAAGTTACTCTTAATCGAATACCTGGTACTTTGTGCCTGGCATACCTGGTACAACACAAGGGTACGAGTACTCTTTAAGCAATACTAGTATTAATAGCATAGTAATTATGTTCAAACCAAGATCGTGGGTCGAACCCGAAGACGCCAAGGACGACTGCTGCAGCATCTATTAATGGTAAAAAAATAGACAGGGGGACTGCCAGGTACATACGAGTACAGCAAGCAGTACGAACAAGATGAACATAATTTCATTAACCCACCAACATGATGCTGGATCATACCACTAACTTCGCCCCGGTGGTTCAAGTGGTTAACCTCGAATTCTACTTGTTTGAGTCCTGGGTTCGAGCCCCAGGAGGGTCGGACTTTGACTTTATTTGCAAAAATAAAAAAAGGGATTCAATTGTTGAGAGCGCCTTGCAGCGTGGGTAGGCACAATTCGATGCGAGTCGACGAGGGAAGAAAAAGGCTGAAATCTTCTCGCGATAAAAATGAAGGCACGTACCGTAGCGGGAAGGGGGGAGAAGAGCCTGCTATGTGACCCCGGATCTGAGTTACGAGTGGGAAGGAGAGAGAGAAGAAGATGTGCGAAGATAATGAATGGGATGAGAAAAAAAAAAAAAAAAAAAAAAAAAAAAAATACGAGTACGCAAACAGGAAGGAGAAGCAGCAGCAGCCAACAGCTGATGATATAGAGAGCAGGAGCAGGGCAAGCTAGCATGCTACATCGGTATGCTGCTGCTGTAGGGCTCAAGGGCTGCGAGTGCATTTACATGCAAGCGTCCGCGCACAGCACACGGCCAAGCAGCGCAGGAGCAGCGCCAACCGTGTGCGCAACAGGCAATAGCCGCGAAAACAAAAAAAAGTGAAAACTGAAAAAAAATACTTGCCACTTTTGGTGTCATAGTACGTTGCACCTTGCACCACATCGCAGACATGGCTACGAACTGCTCGCGCGCGCGCAAAACGCCGTACGCATAGCAGTCAGCTCAGCGCCTGGGGAGTGATCAAGCAGAGCGCAAGTCAAGTACTGCAAAAGAGGGAAGGCCGAGAAGGTCGAGCGGTGGCCTCTCGCCTACCGACTTCGTGCTACAACCCTTCCCATGGGCGACCCAGCAATTGGTCGGCAATGCCTGCTCCAGCCTGCTCCACCAAAAAATTCAAAGTGATTCAACGCCAGAGACATCAAGAAATCTTTGAAATCTAGATGAAAGTACTCAAAAACAAAAAAAATAGGATCGAGTACCGAAACCGTATCACAAAAGAGTATGATACAGGATTTTATTGGTAGATTTTGTCAATTTGTGAAATAGGGTAGCAAAAAAATGTGTCATATGGGTGCGAGTGTCCGAATTCCGCCCAAAACAGGAAGGACCACGGACGGCGCAAACCGACCCGGTGTCAACGGGAGGGCACCCGCTCTCAGGTCAAGCCACAAGGGAAACCCAAAACAGGCTCGCGGAGCCCACAGAAAATGTTTGCATGAGGGGCAAGATGGGCCTCGCTCGATAGCCGTCCGCCATCGGCCGGGGACGGTTTGATTGATTTATCGGGGGTGCTCGATTTATATTTATAGCGGAGTACAAAAAACTGATGTTGCGCTAAAACCAAAATCGGATAGAGAGTGCTCACCGCCGATGTAGCCGAGCCACCGCTAGGGCGGCGGAAGCGCCGCCCGCAGCCGAAGCCAGTCACGCTCGGTTCTTCGACTTCTGTCCTCACGTGGCGAACCCTCGCCATGCCAACGATTTCATCGACGGTAAGCTTGCAGGTCTGGGGCAGATTAGTCTGGACGGCACGGACCGCCGACCAAACATCGGTCATACTCGGGTTTGGCGACACGCGAAAGTTGACGCCGAAGGCCGCCAGGCGCTCCAGAATGCGGGCGATGGCCGCTGCGTTCGTCCCGGGCTTGGGCTTAACCCGGGCGTCGGCCCTGCCGTTGCCGCCACGACCACGTCCACGCCCACCCGACTTCAGCCGACCATCGCCGGCGCTCGGTTTACCTTGCTTGCCTCTTTTCTTCGCCAACGCGTTCTTCGACTGTGAAGCCCCGGAAGTCCCGGCAGGCCTCGCGCAGCCCTCCCGTTCGGTGGCAGCCTTCTTCAGCCGTAGAGGTACAGACGTCGCCTTTGCCTTGGGACAAGCTAACGAAACTTCTCCCGAGGCAACCACGGCCATTGCCGCCGCCGCCGCCGCCGCCGCCACCGCCGGCGTCGCCGCTGCCGCCGTCGCCGACGTTGCCGCTGTTGATGCTGCTGGCGCCTCGCGGCACGCCAACGATGCCTTGGCCTTGCCCGCAGGGTTGCTGCCGCGGGTGCTGCTGCCGTTGGGCGGGTCAAACAAAGCGTGTCGAACCTTCGCCACTGCGTTCGTCGCTGCGGTTCGCTTCGGTCGGAGACCGTTAGACGTTGCCGCGGGCCCCGTTTCCGGTGGCGTCATCGCTGCTCTGCGGGAGCAGCTCCAGGTGTGTGCCCGGTCTGCCGTGTGGATGAACAAACGCAACGAAAAAAAATCTCAAAGAACTCGTGCGGAGGAGGGGAGAAAACAAAGCGCCCCCCCTAATCGTATTGCGGCGTTTTTCATGCGAATTTTGAGAGAACCCGTAGGGGTCACGAAGCAACAAAATCGACGCAACAAAAGTCAAGGGGCTCGTCGTAGTTCTACGGTGGGTCAACACCTCCCTGGAGTGTGCTGTGCACTCGGCTGGTGCAGCCCCACTAGAGAGGTCAGCGCGGTGCACCCCTATCCCGACGCTGCCTGGTTGCTTCGCACCGACGAGTCGGAAGCTTGGGGCAAGCTTTCGTAGAGGCGATCCGAATCGCTTTTCAGCTTGTACGAGTTGTTCGTGTTTTTGACAAGGGTCAAGGCTGTCACTCTTTGGGGCTAGGCGGCTCTTCTCTACCTCTACCTGTACCGAGAGATAATCGACGTCTTCGGTGGCCGAGAGCCGAAGAGGAGGCTGTTGTGTGGCGCGTGAGCTTTCGACTGGCAGGAGCAACCCGTTCTTCTTTCTGCCTGAAGCCTTCTCATGGGACCAGATTCCGAACGACCTGCGTTTGCCGTCGGAGCAGTCGAAAACTCATCCCAGGAGCAGCAGCGGTCGCAGCAGAGACCACAAGCGACTAATACCACCGTTGCTGCTGCTACGAAGACTCCCACTGCTGCTGCTGCTGCTGCTGCTGCTGCTGCTGCTACCGCCGCTGAGCAGTCGGCCACCTCCTGCCCCTCCTTCTCCTCCTCACTGAGCAGCAAAGCTTCTTCGCAACAGCAGAATCAGCCGGGAGGGAAGGGACACCCTTCAACAGCAGCAGCAGCAGTAGTAGCAGGACGAGGCAGACCCCGCTCGGATCCCAAAAGACGCTCTTTTATCTCTCCTGTCGACACTCCCTTGACAGAGAGGCCCTCAGCAGCAGCAGTAGCAGCGGCGGCGGCGGCGACGTTGCCTCCTTCGTCACTGGCTGCCCCTTCCGGAAGCGTGCCGGCTGTACCACTGCTACTCCGTGCGAGCAGCAGGCGCAGAAACCGCACGAGGCCTCGGGAACGCGACAGCAGCAACAACAACACCTGCAGTAGTTCCCGCTCGCGCTCCCCTTTCTCAACAGCCGCCACGACCACAGCCTCGGCTGCTGCTGCTACTGCCTCTGCCGCCGTTGCTGCTGCCGCTGCTGCTGCTGCTGCTTCTGCGTCTGCGTCTTGCCCTGCTTCTGCTGCTGCTTCTGCTGCCGCTTCTGCTGTTGCTGCTGCTCCTACTGCTGCTGCTACTGCTGCAGCTGCCGCTGCTTCTGCTACTACTGCTGCTTCTGCTACCACTGCTGCTACTGCCACTTCTCCTGTTGCTGCTGCGTCGGTGGCGACATCAGCCTCACTAATCGGGAACGGCGCAGGGAGAGGGAGGGGGGGAGGGAGAGGTCGCGGACGAGGTCGACTATCCACAGAAGGTTCTCGTCGCAGCGTTGCTGGAGGTGTCCCTGCTGTTGGTGGTGCTGCTGGTGCTACTGCTGCTATGGCTGTTGATATTGTTCACGCTGCAGCTTCCGCCGCTGCTACCGATGTAGCTTCAGCGGCGACTCCTGTCCCGGAGACTTCACCGTCCATTGAAGAAGAGCCTAGAACCACTGCTGCTGCTGCTGCTGCTGTGTCGGTGGGGAAGCGTAAGCAGAAGCAGCAACGAAAGAAGAAGCAGAAGAAGAAGAAGAAGAAGCAACAGCAGGACCCGCGGGATGGGATGTCGGCATACCCTAGAGCGCCGCGGAGGGCGGCGGCGGCGGCGGCGGTGGCCAGGTTCGCCACCACGCGCCACCTAGAAGAAGAGGAGGAGGTCGAAGAGCAACAACATCAGCAACACCACCCACACCACCCCCGCCCCCGCCACCACCACCCCCGCCACCACCACCCCGACCCTCACCACCACCAGCAACAACAGCAACAACATCAGCAGAAGCAGCGGGAGGGGGGGGGGGTCGTGAAGGGTGAGGAAGAGGAAGAGGAGGAGGAAGAGGAGGACGAGGAGGAAGAGGACGAGGAAGACGAGGAGGAAGCACGAGAGAGAGCGGAGAAAAAAGGGTCGGAGTTCACCTCCGGCTTGCTTGCCTCCCTGAGTGACAATGGGTCGCCGGCGGGAGGGGGCGGGGCGGGGGGGGGGGAAGAGGCTCGAGCTGGAAGGAGGAGACGAGGGGGGGGCACGCACCAAGCTTCGTCAAGGAGGGGGGACACGCTGGAGGGGGTGTGGAATGCCCTTGGTGCGGCCTACTTCCAGGATCCTTTGGTGGTCAAGGTGAGATTGAGGGGGGGGGGGGGGGGGAAGAGAGTCTCTGTGTACCTGTTTTTGTAATGGGAATCGGGGGGGGGGAGGGCGAGAGGCTTGGTCTGTCTGTGTGCTCACCTCTATTTCCGATCATATTAACAGAGTACAGACTGACTGTAGTGCACTGGGAAGGAGATGGGGTGGCGGGGGCGGGGGTTGATCTGTCTGCACACCTGCCCCTGTTACCACTTCTAACTGTTACCCGGTACCATAAGGGCTGATATGCCTGCCTCGGGGGGGGCGACCTGTCTGTATGCCCATCTTGGTCCCCGCTTCGGTTACCTACTTCCTGGTATATTTTGAACTGTGAATAGGCGGGGGGGGGGCGTACTCATTCGTTTCTTGCCTTTGATTGAGTCATTTGACCATTAACCTCGCATCCCAACCTACTCTTAGTAGAGACCTCCAACATTATTACGTGGGGGAGGGCGTACTCATTTGTTGCTTGCCTTAGTCCTTTGACCATTTACCACGCATCCCTTTCGAAACGGAGTATTACGTGGGTGGGGGGGGTCTCTCTGGATGCCCGCCTCTATTTTTGCTTCTCGTGGAAGGAGGGAGGGCAAGCGGGAGGAGAAGCCGGGGGCTAGGTCTGTCTAGATGCCTTCCTCTGCTACCTGGTGCCTCGTTCTATGGCCTGTGGGATTGGGGGAAGGGGGGGGACTGTGTGTTGTATACCTGCCTCGGAGGGGGGAGGTCTGCCCGTGTGCCTGCCTTTGTGTCCGGTTCTAACTGCTACCTGATGCCCGGCTTTATGCCTCGTGGGAAGGAAAGGGAGGGGGGAGGGGGGGGGTGGTCTGTACGTATGCCTCCGTCGGTTTCCTCTAGTAACTGCTACCTGATACCTGGTATTACGGCCTGTTGGAATGGGACTGGGGGTAAAAGAGTTGCCTGTGTGTGAGATATGCCTGCCTCGGGGGAGGGGGGGGGGGGGGGGTTGATAAACCTGTCTCTGTTTCCGCTCTAGCTGTTACCTGATACTGGGGACGTTGGAAAGGGGCGGGGTGATCTGTCTGTACACCGGGCTGTGTTTCCGCTTCTAACTGCTTCCGCTTCTAACTGCTTCCTGGCACCATGGGTGGTGGGGGTATAGGATTGTTCTCTGTGTGCTATGCGTTACTCGGGGGGGGGGGTCTATCTGTGTGCCTGCCTCTGTGTCCGGTTCTAAATGATACCTTGTACCTGGTACTCTGGGCTGTGGGACGTGGGAGGCGCGGGGGGGTGATTCGTCCTTCAAACCTGCCTCTCTCTCCGGTTATAACTGCTACCAGCTGCGTGATACTATGGCCTTCGGCAAGAGAGATGGGGGGTTATCTGCCTGGCCTTTGTCTCCGCTTGTAGTTTCTAGCTGGTACGACGTGCTTCCTTCGACTACGTATATGACGGCCCTAATACTCCTGTAGACTACTGCCATACCTGCTTTTACCCATTGATCCGGCACACATGCCTTGAGTTCCTGCTAATGATGAGCTCGGAGTGAGGTTCCTGGCACCTTATCCCCTTGTTGACCCGTCACACGTAACATGCTTGATTCCCGGCCTATATACGGCCGCACACCCACACGCAAGGGAACACACACCCTCGGACGGACTTCCACTCTGATTTTCTCGATAACGGGGAGGGCGTACTGAATACGAAGAGCGATGCGTCTAAGGACAGAGGCCTCGACGAGACGTCTCCAAACCCACCATTGGCGCTGTGCTTCCCTCCCCCCCCCCCTTGTATTAGCGAACATCCGGTCGGAAGTTCAAACCCAGCGGGGCTGGCATCTTCCGCGTTGCCTTGTTATCAATACGAACATACAATAACAGTAGTAGGCTCCACTGGTGTACTCGTAGCCTGTCATCCATATGTCAAGGTGTAGGCCATTGAGCGTATATACCTCCTATTAATAGTAGAGTTTCGGCGATGTTGTATTGCGGGGTTTTGTGTCGGGTTTGGACGATGTGGGTTGATTTCTCTCTCTCGCTTCGTTGAGAGTTTAGCCCGTACCAGGCACCACATGTCTGATAAGATAACACACGTGACGAGATAACTCCCGGCTGTGATGATACGACACTCCTGGTATGAAGTTCCGAGCCGGTTTTCTCCGAAACAAGGCGGGCATACACACCCAACACGGCGGTTTTCGGAAACATCAACTCCGAAACCTTTCCATAGATGTATCGCCCGGCATTTACACTTTCCCTGCTGTCCCGAAAATGAGCTTGGAATTTCGTTCTGGGCGGGGGGGGGGAGGGGAGGGGGGCAAGGGGGGGGGGGGAGGGTGTACTCGATAGGAGAGATGTACTCGATCTCGTGCATGGCCGTAGTCGTATGACCATAGACCCTCGCATCCCTACAATGCCGGGACGGAGCATGTCGGGTTTTCACCGACCAGGCAGACATTGCTTGCACCAAGCGCGAAGCGCCGTGAGGTGTCTGGCGAGTCACATGAAGGGTGAGCTGCATCCTACTAAGAACCGCTTTTGAGGCGGACTTGCATATGGACGACAGCTTCAATGAGTTGATTTAATTTCCGGTGTAGGCATTTCCAGAGACAGCAATGGGAGGGGGGATTCTCATCCCCCGTCTGGTAATGCACGGTATACGTATCGAATGCAGTGTTCGATTTGTTTCGTGAGTACGCAACATTGAAGATTTTACATGTCGGACAGATCTTCGATGCCCACCTAATGATCTAGATGTTTCTGGTCCGATAGATCCTTTATCCCTGATCTGAATGATCTATCAACAACTCTCATGTTGCCGGGTTCGAGCCGTATATTCTGCCTTTTCTAAATCAGGTAGTTTTTTTTATTTTTTTTCTATGGATCTGTACTGCCGCGCAGATCCTCCGCAGCTTCTCACAACAGCTTGTGAGAAACTATTACGGGGGACCATAGTTAATAGGACCAAATATTGTTAGTAAAAATAGTCAAATATATAGGTTTTTATGTACACCACAGGTCCTATTAACTATGGTCCCCCGTAATAGACGATCTACTGTCTCGCTGACAGGGACTGCAGTAGAACACTATCTGTCCGAATATTTGGTTCAGCTGTTGTGGTGACATGATTGCTGTATCATTCGCTACTGTTGATGAAACGCACTGGCTGTAACATGAGCCGCCGACGTGAAGTCAAGCATGTGTCCGGAAATGTAAGGATCGTTTCGGTATTAGCATGAAAACCTAACAGTCAATACATTTTCGGACAGAGTGGTGTTGCTGAGTGGAGCTCAGACTGTTTCTGCCCACGTTTTTGGAAACAATACACGTGGAATTACTGTAGTTTGGCCTAAATTTTGCAGTACTTTATCGCAAAAGAATTCAGCTTTTGCAGCCGCTCGTGAACACTGCTGTAGATACGTACAAGAATACCACCGGATGGTCAGGTCTTATTTATGTACCAGTTAAGAATTACAAGACACACGTACTCCGCTGTGACATCGAGATTCCGTCGCAACTCGAATTTGCAAGCTGCGTGTGTGACACGTGATGCGTCGATCTCACGCCGACTTGTTGCTTTTTATGCACACCGCTTCTTTGTAACGGACAGGGTGATACGTATCTATCGTAGATCCGAGAACACGCATAGATGGAAGGATACGTCATGAGGTCAGGCATGATAGATCGATCTCCCCCGACAACGACTCAAACCTCGGTCAGACAGATCATCTACAGATTATCTGCAGATCATTCCCAGTTGATGATCTACAGATATTCAAGGAACACGCACTCCGGATCTTGTATTGTATACGTACGGCGGCTCATGTTGCCGGATGGGGCTCGTATATTTAGCACTGTGTATGATACGAGCGCATGTCGCCAGGGTTGGATCTGCTTAGGGCAGATCCTGCACAACCTGTCACAACGGCAGGTGAGGGACTGATAGATGATCTATCTGTAGATGATCTGTAGATATAGACAGTAGATCATCACCTGTCCGAGGTGTGCTATTTTCTGTTTCTGCTTCGTGTTCATACCGGGCGCCGGTAGCATTCTTACTTTTAACAGCCGTGTACCAGGTATGCTTACCAGGTGCATCGCACAGACGCATTGCGCTGACCCTTACAATCAATTGTACACGGGGAATGTCCTTATCTTCAAAACGCTGTATTTGACATTACGTACACGCCATTAGGGCCGTGAGCTGGCCGACTGAACTGTAGGTCGCCGACTAGCTATTAGTTGGCCCGGTATTACAGCCTGTTCTTTGCAGTAATTTGCGGAGTTCTGCATGTGTCTACCTGGTTAGTACGGTTGTGGCTCGCGATGCGTTATTGTATCGAAAAAAGACTACGTAGGATGTTGGGCGTAAGCTTTTTTACCCAGATCTCCACGGAAAAAAAAAAAAAAAAATGAAAACCGAAAAACTTCCCCGAAACTGTGTTTTATACGTGCTTTCACGTATTTCAGACCGGGAGTCCGACCGAATCAGGCTCGCTTTTCTCATAATACTTGCAGTCTTTTTGGGGAGAGGTATCTAGACGCATTTTTCTTTTCTTCAGGGGTGCCGTTCGAGGTTTTTACGATGTTGTCATTTTCAGACAAAAAAAACAACAAGGCATTTTCAGATATATATCGACGTTTCAGCCGAAAAAATGGCCTCTTTTTCAGATTTATCGCGTCCGAAACTGAATCGTATTCGTAGAGCAAACTGGAGTGTATCGACATTTTTTCAAATTGCCATCTTGAAGAAACGGCAAACGGCGTTGCATGCCTCTCGCAAAATGACTGGTGGGACTTCAAGAAAACGCGGGCCCGATTCGCCCGATTCGCCCGTTTCCCCGTTCAAATACGCCTGCGAAGGTGCTGAAACCTCGATTTCCAGCAACCTAAACCGGTTCGCCATAAGATATGGCCTAATCATCCAACTCACAGCTCCACAGCCAACCTTAATCACAGCAGTATCATACGACGTATATATTACATAAATAGCTATTCTTTGTTTTGGTCAGAGACATCCAGCACACTCAGGGGTCTTTACGTATGATAGGGCAGCTTACACACATTAGTTTCGAGAGAGTAGTACTACAGCAGTAGTAGAAGGTACGGAACACGTTGTGGCTGGTACGGTAGTGCGATGTGCCTCGCGCCTCGCGTACGCAGACTGTTCACTGCTGTTACCACTAGACTGCATCCTAGCCCGAGGAAAATGCTGTGGATGTACCCACACTCCTCTTTGTGACATGATCCAAGTGGTGTAATGCGGACGCCGGGCACGTTCTTTCTTACTTTTTTGTGCATACCTGGTACCTGGCACCAAGTAGTTGTAACCGCGGGAGTTCAGAAGGATCCCGAGATATTGACCGAACCAAGGACAACAGGACAAGTTTGGTGTCATCGACCACTGTACGGCCAGCGTGAGCGCCAAGCGGTACGCGGCTCAGGATCTTGTTGCGCCCGTGCCTTACGACTCCTTGAACTACTTGTACCTGGTATCTCGGTAACCAATTTTTGTGTCACCCCCCCCCCCAAGTCACACAGAGGCCGTTGCTATAATCGTAACGCCATGTCGTCGATGTTTCGCTCCGTTTAGGTGAAGCATGTACTCTGTGCTCTATCTGGTGCAATACCGACAATAAAGGAGTTGTGTTTTGTTTTGTTCGTTCCGGGCATACAGAAAGAAGGAGTGCTATCAATACGCGAGCAAAAAATAACCCCCGCCCCATTTCTTGTACTATTTTTGTCCTCTAAGAAACGAAAAGTGTGGTCCTAATGGGGTTAGAACAGCCTCTACCCAACTCCACCATCAAGAAGGCAGAGGCAACGAAAAATAGATGTTCCCATCTCGCCCTTCCCTGACACCACACCCCGTGCATTTGGGCACACGACAACGTTTGTTACATACCAGGTACCACACAGGTGGTTTATATGTTTCCGGGGGGGGGGGGTTCTCTTTGCATAGCCTATTATTTATAAAATTAAAAAAAAAAAAAAACTTACAGATGGATGAGTTCGTCGAAACTCATCTTGGCAATTTTTGTGTGATGCTTCGATCGCGCGCACTATGGGTATTATTTGGCCTCCTGCAGGGTACAGAGTCCGTGTATGAGGAAGACAAAATCTGTGCCGCGACGACCAAGTTGGCGCGGGGATATCAGGCTGTCAACAGTAACCGTGCTATACGTACGGGATATTGGTGGGAGCCTCTCCCGCAGGAAAGACCTCAAGTAACCTCTTGTGCTGAACGTGTTCGTAAAACCGTCCTGATTACCCTGGTATATGCTGTCACGGGTACCCCTATATGTGAAACGCCACCTTGTAATGTATAACACCTTGTACATATTCCTCGTGCAACACCGTTTCGTCCGTTTCTGTCCTGCACGTCGGGCCAGACCCAACCCGACCCCAAAACCCCACCCCACCCCGCAACCCCAACCCTAACCCTAGCCGCAGCCTTTCGAGGGGCTCGAGCTTAGCAGAGGTGGTAGGGCGGGTCCGCCGCGGTCGAGACAACACCGACGAGGCTTCTTGCGAGGACATTCGCTAGCTGACTTCTATATCACGTTCCACGACGTCCATCACGTCCTCTACATGTGGTTGGGCTCTCCCATGTTCATGAACACGAAAATGTTGTTATGTTTCCGGGCGGATTGGCCCAACCCGACCCCAAAACCACCCCTACAATCCTAGCCCCAACTCTCAATCCTTTCGGAGTGGGCTCGAGGTCAGGGGAGGCGGTCGTGCGGGTTTCGCCTCGTTTTTCGGCGGCGTTTTTTTGTGCTGAAACGGCTGGCCGACCGGCCTCTCTACCCATCACACAACTATTACGTGGGAACATGTTGTTATAGTAATCAGAACGAAACATGGTGTGTGAACATAGGATGATACCTGATTTTTGTTCTTATCGTGGGTTCTGATTACAACATTAGCCCACCCGGTAAGGTGATGGTGGGCCAGTTAGAGCAATGTGACCGCCTTATTGAGGCAGGCCGCCTAACTCGTCCCAGGTTATATGGCGTCCCCGGTGGCTTAGTAGGTGGTCCGCGTGCGTGCTAAGATCAGTTTCGTGGGTTCAAGTCTCCCAGAGTGCTTGCATGCTCGTAGGGACTTTTTCTTGCATAAAAATTGATTAGCGGAAAGCGCGAAAGCGTGAGTTAGCTACATTCGATGGAAACCGACGAGCAGTGGGAATGCTGAACCTTATGTGCGATAAAATGGAAGGCACGTACGAGGGGGGAGAAGGGACAACACTTGTGACCACGGCTTGTCCAGAAGAAGGCCGCTGAGGTTAAAACCTCCTACGACTTAAGCTGGGAAGTAAAAGTGATGATTAAAAAAGAAGGATATATACAGCATATATAAGTGCATTTCTCCAGTCGCAAGAATTGGTTTGACCGCCTCTTATCGGGATACCGCCTAATGGAGGGACCCATACTGTACTACATACAGTACGCCCCCCATGTACTATTGGTGTACCCATCTCAGCCCTTTCAGGCCAAAACTGCAGTCCCGCTTTGGGGACGAAATACGTAGATTCTGCATGGTTTGTACCCGAAACGGGACTGCATTTTTTGCCCTTAAAGGCTCAAGACCTCCCCGTGACAAGTCCCAAGACGTGGTTTTTTCTCTTAAATTCGGATATTTTACCTATTTACTACTTAAAACACGACCCCATACGTACTCATTCCTTTTATTAGTAGTTTTTTTTATATCTCGTGACAACCCGATTTACCTGGTTTTGTCTTTTCTGCGGCCTTGAACCGGTGGTGGTCTGTAAAATGGGTACATTAGTAATGTTGTAGTGCTGTATGTGAGGCCTCTCGTGCTGTCACCGACGGGTGTCACCGACACACCAGGTATAGGTTTGATGAGGCCATACATATATACCACCTGTCGCACGCTCGATGTAAGAAGTATTTTTACACGCAGCTTCCCAAAAATAGGGAGTTGCGACGAAATTTCTCGATCTCGTCACCTAAGCTGTGAGGTAGGTGTCTTTTAGACTCTCCTTTCTTTACGAAAATGAATGCGTGAACGACAGGACCTTCGACATGTTGCGTCAGCAACTCCTTGAGCAGTATTGTTTCGAAAGGTACCCCCTCTGCCTAGGGCTGCGAGTTGGCTGGCTTGAAATCGCCGACTAATAGCTGTAGGTTCGCAGCAAGGTGTTGCGGTTGACTGTAGTTGCAGATGCACCGAGTAATTGGGTTTTCTTTTTCTCTGTATGGAGACCCTTTTCCCTCTGCTTTGTTCTGGGCTTTGTGTGGACGAGACCTAAACGCAGGACGGGCCTTCCAAAACAATAATGCAGGGCCTCATTGCTCCCGTTTGGCGCTCTGACGCCACCCGGACCCGGTCCCACACGGACCTGACCCTGACGCATGCTTGCCTCGTAGGGGTATTGATGGCAGTTTGGTAGACTTCATGAGATTCCTCGCATGAGGAGCTTCTCTATTTCATAGAATGTGTATGTCGTGCGTGTCGTACCTACTATGATATGGCATTGCATTGCCCACTGCTGTGCTGGCTGCATACATGCGTGGCAACGTGGTATGTCTGTGGCGTAGCTTTGTGACCACAGAACTTGTTTCTCTTCTAGGGTTGAAGGATCGGCACGGACACTGGTTGTGCTGGATGTCGACGGGTAGAAAGAACGGTTTAATGTGAAGAACACACACACATCCCCACCGAACAACCAACTTCTGATAGATGTATATGGTAAGCTAAACCCCGCTACACGATCAAAGGGGCTTCCAAACACCACGGTAACACAGCAGCACGACTCTGGGCGGATATAATGACTACTTGTAACTGTTGGGTCAACATATATACTCGTACTTCGTATGCATGAACGCTCCCTCTACTACCCGCCCAGAGTGGTTGTACACATCGAATGCTATTTTTCTTGCTGTAATCGGATATATTGTTGGTGGGAAATGTTTGGGCTGTGCTATAATCAAGTGAAACAAACCCCTACCGCAGAACGCCTCACCTGGGTATATAGTTAGCCGCCGGCAGGACCCACACCCTGGTCCCACGCCGGCCTGATCCACTAAAATCGAGGGGTTCCACCACGGCTCTGAAAGCTTTAAAAAAACACGAAAAACAGCGTATTTACGGAATGGTCTTGCAGAGTTTTATTTGCAGGCTCGTCCTGCCTTTATTTAGTCACGCCCCTTTTTGTGTATACACTAGAGTCGTGGATGCCCTGCAGAGCTTTGTTTGCAGACGCTGGGTGTAAATTTGTGGGCGCCCTTTCTTTTTTGTGTACGTCTCTATAACCCCAACTCTACGAAGTCTAAATTGAAGCCAAATCGCGTGATTTTAGCTTCCGGCGCGGGCCCTTAGGGGGGGGGGGGGCGTCTCCCGCGCGGGGCCTCGTCGGCCGACTCAGGCAGGCCTTCTAGGCTCGTTTCGCGCTCGCCTGACTTAAGCCGACTACGACGGAACTAGTCAGTTAGTTGGTTGGCTTCAGCACCCGACTAATAACTTGCCGTGGAGTCTAAGCCAACTATCTCACCAGCCCTCGTATCCTTCGGGGACCCTATGTACAGAGGAGGAAAAACCGACAAGGGAGAGGAGATGCTGTCATCCGTCTATGAACGTGGTAAATAGAGCTGTGACTTGGCTGGCCTTGACGGCTGGTTGCCTGGAGGCGTCATGCGGTGGGGGTATTTCTGTAGCGCTTTTTGCCTTGCAAGGCAAACCGTTTCTGACCTCATGGGACTTCTCAACTGACGACTATTTTTGTTTTCTATTTGCTCATCCCATATATTATCTTCGCCCATCTTCTTCTCTCTCTCCTTCCAACTCGTAACTCAGATCCGGGGTCACATAGCAGGCTCGTCTCCCCCCTTCCCGCTACGGTACGTGCCTTCAGTTTTATCGCGAGAAGATTTCAACCTTTTCTTCCCTCGTCGACTCGCATCGAATTGTGCCTACCCACGCTGCAAGGCGCTCTCAACAATTGAATCCTTTATGATTTTTATTTTTGCAAATAAAGTCAAAGTCCGACTCACCCGGGGCTCGAACCCAGGACTCAAACAAGTAGAATTCGAGGTTAACCACTTGAATCACCGGGGCGACCGGGTTATGTACTACGTACCCAGTATCGTTTTTTTTTCCAGTGTTGTTCGATGAAGTAAACCTATCAATGGGCCATGAGATTGCTCATGATCGGATGCTCATGATGGAGTTAATTTAAGCGTATACTTCGTACATTTTTTTTTTGTTGAAGCGGTCTTTTGGGTGATACGTGAAGCTTCCTCGAGTTAGAGGTAGGTCTCAGAGCTTCCTCAAGTTAAAGGTAGGTCTCAGCTATTAATAGTAATAGGTGACACGCTTATGGCAGCATGCATCTTCGTCATGCATCTTCGTTGAGCCAATTATTGTAGTTGGGGCCGTTGTTATCGGAGATGCTTATTTTCGAAAAAAAAAACATATTTTGTGAAATAATTTCCAAATACGTGAAATTTAACAGAGGGCGAAATACCAGGAAAAGTTAAATTTCGTTCAAGAATTGGAAATTGTTTCACAAATATGGGGAAATATGCTCGCCGTCATTATCGGGGAGCCAGAATTTACATGTTTGTGAAACAATTTCCAAGTTATTGAAGTCTCAACAGAGGGCGGAATATCAGGAACGTTATAATTCACAAAGTTGGAAAGTGTTTCACAAATATGGGGAAAAAAACTCTCTCACGATAACGGCTTTTATACCTGATTGGGGTCTTTATTCAACATACACGCGTTCAACCACAAACGCGCCAGTCAGCTCAAGCTACAAAGAGGCAACACTCGAGCGAATTACCGCGCATCAAATTCTCGCACGCAGCCAGTTAGCTAGCTGCGAAGACCTTTGTAGTATCCAAATAGTAGGTCGTCGGCGTCTTATCAGTCAGCCAGCTGACAACCCTCGTGGTGGCAAGAGCGTGCGGCGGCAGGCAGGAGCAGCAGCAGACGGTCTTCTCGTCATCAATGCTGTGTGTGTGCCGTGTACTCTGTGCGAGATTCAGTTCGGACACATCCCCTACGCCAGCGACACCGGGCTGCTGCGTGTCGTCCGTTTTCTGTTGCACTTTGGGCTGTGAAGAATCCAGCTATTAAATAGTGTACCTGGTAGTTGTTAGTCGGGTGCCGAACCCAGCCAACTAACTGACTTTACGTAGTCGGCTAACGTCAGGGTGAGCATAGCGAGCCTAATACAAAAGGGATTGGCCGAGAGGGGTGCGCTTGTTGTTGCTAGGGGTCGTAATAATAGTAATCAGAGCCTTGTATGGTATCTAACCGCACGGGGATATTTTTGGTTGTTGGGTTGATGGTGGGTTCTGGTTACTCTAAGCCCCTTGTAAATATTACGGGGGGCCATATTAAATAGGACCCACGGTACACACTACAAGCTACATATTTCGCTTTTTTTACGAACAGTAGTTGGTCTTAGGTCCCCCGTGATAGTTGGGTGGCGAAGTTGACTGACTGACGTAGTTTTTTTTCCTTCAATTCGATCCACAAACGGGCAAGTCGGATGCGAAACACACATCAACTCCCGCCAGTTTCCGCACGCAACCAACTACAGACTATTAATAGTCGGCGACTTATATGTAGTCAGCCAACTCACGAACCTCCTCGAAGAGGTTCGTTTCAGCAGTAGTATAGTGCCCCACCGACCTCATGCCTCAAATGTTAAGCAGACGGCGGCATGCTATGTGTATCCCGGTTGGACTTGCTCGCACCAACCACCGTTTTTTCTTTTTCGGCTTGAAACAACTCTTCCGCAGATACCTCTCGATGCCCTTCTCTGTAGTTTGTCGCCCGTTTGGTTGTAACCCGTGCAAGGACGTATAAATACCGGGTGTGTGATACATAGTCAACATAACAGATGCCAGGTGTACTGCTCTAAAACTTTCCCCAACTTGTCGTGATATCATATATGGTTCCCTGGTAACTTGCGGAGTTGTGTGCTTTCGCATCATGGCACTACTGCTGTAGCGGCAGCACACCTGAAATATGGGTACAGTTGAGCACTACAGCGGCAACCAAAGCCAGAGGTACCGCCGTAATCTCATATATGATTGCCCTGGTGTGTGTTATACTATTAATATTACAAGGGACAATATTAAATACCTGGTAGGACCTACGGTATACTCAAAAACCTATATATATCGCTATTTCCATTAACAATACTTTGTGCCGTTGCCGCTGTAGTGCCTGTATTGTTGGTTGGCGTATACATACATACCGGCACTATCATAGAGGGGCCGGCACTACTGCTGTACTTATTTCTGGTACGAGTGCCTGTCAGTACTTGTGCATATGCGTAACAGCGTGTCCGCAGGACCGGTGTACGACACACTGAGGAATATGCTGTGAATGGCTTTTTATGTACCACCACGTGGTACCTGGTATCATCAATATTATTCATGCAACATGTATACAACAAACATGCACTCGGGGTGCATTTTTTGCGCTCAACATTTGAGATGAAAGCAGTCTCCCGAGGGCCATCTGAGGTTGTTCAGCCGTATGCGCTTCGCGCTCACTCGTGTTTCGTGTTACAATGATCTCATATGGATATACACGCTGCGCATCTCCCCATGTATACTTGGTACGGGGTGCAGAGTACTACCGTTCGAGGTGGAAGCGTTTTTTGCTGTGCGTTTGCAACATTGTACTTGTAGATGGATGACCTTAAGGACGCGTGCTGCGATAAGGGTAGCAGTTTTTGGTCATTTTTTTTTCGCGACTGATGGGTTTTCCAAACTGGGGAACTATCCAACATCGCGTGTTTAAAAAAAAAAGCGTTACAGAGCGAGGCCACGGGGGTTGGTCAAGGAGCCTCGGAAATTTCTCAGGATTTGCAAAGGTGCACCCTTACCGTAGCTGGCGTCTTAATACATGGTATTTAGTACCTAGTGCCATGGAATCTTGTGTTTAATGCCCTGGTATTACGGGGGGTCATAGTTAACAGGACCAAAAATTGTTCGTAAAAATGCTTAAACATATAGGTTTTTATGTGTACCATAGGTCCTGTTAACTATGGTCCCCCGTTATAGTAGTTGTGTCTCCTGCTCGGGTGCAGACGCTTCTGTCGCCTGCGTTCACACTGGCATGATCTGCCGACCTCCAATAGCTTGCGTGCTTTTTTTTACCCGCGATAACCCCCCCCCCCCCCCCCCCCCTGGCCCACACACCACCCTCCCAAACCCTCTTCGTCGACAACTTTGCTTGCTTACTTTTACCCTCACTCATCTCCCCATCTCCTCACCTCATCTGCCCCTCCCCCCCCCTCCCTACTCCCCTCCCAAAGGTCGTCCTCTCAGCCCTATTGGTGGAAGCGCCGCCTTCTGACTGACCTGCCAACGGCTTGGTCACTTACGTTACCCCCCACCCGCCCATCCGCGGTCTATGGTCATACCACTACGGCCATGCACGATAATGAGTATACCCCCCCCCCCATTCGCCTCCGCCTCCTTACCTCGCCCCCCCCCCCTGCAGGCCGTCCTCACAGCCCTCTTGGTCGAAAACGGCGACGCCTCGGCCCTCGAGGCCGCAGCGGCAGCGGCGGCAGCGGCAGCAGCGGCAGCTGCGAGCGGTTGCCCAAGCCTCCCCTGCTGGGCCCCGGCTAACAGCGGTGGCGCCAGGGATCACCACTGGACGGCTTCCGCCTCTCGGAAGGGAAAACGCGGGAGGTCTAGGAAGAGGGAGCGGGAGTGGTTTGACGAGACTGTGCGCCGCGGAGCGGGCGCCCCGGGTGTACGCGGCTGGGAAACCCCGGGCAACCCGGATGGCGCGGGCGCTGAGGGCGGTGGAGGTGGTGGCGACGACAGGAGGGGGGGTGGGGGGGGAGGCGTGCGGAGATCGTGGTACTGTTGCAAGGGCGTTCCTCTTGTTCACAGAAGAGGTGGGAAGGGGGAGGGGGGCGGGGGCAGCGGGGCTGGGGCGAACGGTGTTCTTCTGCCCGTTCTTCCTGGCCCCGTGTGCGTGTCGGGGGAGGGGGTTAGCCGCCTCTTCGGCCGGGGCGGCTCCATCGCCGCAGCCGCCGCAGACTGCGAAAATGCTGGTCGTGGTCGCGGCACCGCCTTGTCGGCCGGCCGGGAGACGGAGCGGAGCGTACCAAGCGGCGCCGGTCCGTTCTCCTTCTCCTCCTCCTGCGCCGATGCCAGCACCGCTTTTGCGCCGTCGCAGACGCCGTCAACATCGCCGCCCCCGTACGTCGACGCCAAATCCGCTCCGTCCAAGGCTTCTCTGTCCCGGAGCTTGCGAGCCAAGCGGAGGAGCATCTCCTGCGACGACCGCGCCAGAGCGCGAGCGGCCGCGCCTAACCGTCGCGCCTCGACCGCGGCGCTGACGAGCCCAGCTCCCGGGCAGCCTGCGGCAGAACCCGACTCCGTCGGCGCAGCCGCCGCCGAGCCGAGCGAGCCGTGCCCTCTGAGGGATGGGGAAGCCGCCACATCCGCGCGGGCGACGGAGCGAGCTACGGAACAAGTGGCTACGCCGCCGGGAGAAGCCAAGACCCCGGCCTGCGGCAACAACAACGACAACGCCGCATGGACGTCTTCGGCGCGCGGTGACCCGTTGGAGGCAACGGCGAGCGCAGATGGCGCCGGCGCCGGTAGCGGCGCCGGCACCGGCAGCAGGGGCGGTGGTGGCGAGACCGACGTGACTGCGAAGTGTCCCACCCTTCCTCACCCTCCTTCTGCTTGTTTTTCTTCTTCTCCTGCTTTTTCGGGCCAGGATGAAAAACTCGAAGACGGCGACGGCGGAAGCAGGGCAGCGGCCACGGTGGTGACTCCGACCACAAAAGCGGAGGCGCCGCCGCCGCCGCCACCGCCACAGCGGGAAGGGCGAAGCCGGAGAAGGGCCTCCAAGAGGCCGGCCTCGGGGACGGCGGCAGCGGAAGGAGCATCTCCAACGCCACCACCAGATTCAGCATCCCCATCAGCGCCAGCAGCGACAACGCCAGCAACGGCAGCAGCACCAACCTCGTCAATGGCACCACCAACAATACCAACACCACCAGCACCCGCAACGACAGCACCGGCAGCGGCAGCACCAACTGCGGCGCCAGCGGTAGCAGCGGCAAAATCGGACGCCGCCGCGCTACTCGCCCCGCCCGAACCTACAGGCCGGGGCGGGGCGCAGCCAGCGGAAGCCCCGGGAGGGGCCGGCTCGGGCCCAACTGAGGACGCACCCGGTGCCGTCCAAGTGGAGGTGGAGGTGGGGGCGGAGGCGCGGGGGTTAGAGGGCGCGGGTGGGCACGCGAACGGTGACGCAGTTTTCGACGGCGGCAACAGTGTCGGTCAGGGTTTACGGGGTTTGCACCAACCGGCGGCGTCTGCCACGCCTCCGCCGGCGGGGGACGGGGAACACAGGCCCGAGGCTGACGGCAGCAGTGGCGGTGGTGATGGCAGCGGTGGTGGCGGTGGTGGTGGTGGTGGTGGTGGTGGCGGCGGGGACAAGGGTGGTGCTGCTGCTGATGGTGTAGGTGGTGGTGAATGCTTGGGGGTGGGCGTAGGGGCGGGCGCTGGCCTGGGGAACGGAGAAGCGGTGGACGAGGTTTCGCTGAAGCTGAAGGCTGTCTCGGAGGCGCTGACCCTTCTGGAAGACGCGGCGATACTTCCGTCGCTCTACCGCTTGCTGGAGGCGGCGCAGGCGGAGGTGGACCTGAGGCCGGAGGCGCGGGCGAAGGCCATCGCGGCCGACCGTATCGAAAGGGTGAGTGGGTTCGAGCGTACACGTACCACGTCGTCTCCTAAAGAACAAACACTCCATTCTTGTTTCACTCGTTCACCTGTTCACCAGGTATAACCCTAGATCACCTACATATTATATGCCTCTCTAAACCCTATTGCCTATGATATGTCTCTTCTAAAGCATACCTCAGAGAATGTATGCATTGATTGATCACAGGGGTCCCTATCTGAGAAGTGCCTGTTTTTTTAACGGGACGTTTGTTTGCCAAGGCGGAAGGGGTTGCAATACTATCACCAAAAAAATGGGAACATCCCAAAATAGAGATGCGAATAAATGGCAAAGGCACTTGCTTCGCCGTGCCCGTCGATCTCGCGAATGAGGAGGCCAGCGCGGAAATACAACAAACGTTTTAGGCACGAACTAGTCAGATTTATATGTAGTTTGTCCCTAAGACGGGGACTGCAGCACTAAAAGGGTTTCAGCGGCAACGCTCGTTCGATCCGAATGCTCGCAGCGTGGGGTGTGTTTGTTGATCTTTCGGGCTAGACCATGCAGGTTGTACGTGTCCCACCCGGCAACATGAGCTAGATCATAACAGATCATGCAGATCACACAAATCATACATATGAGGAATATATTATCTATCTGCCCTGAAATATCTCGATCATAGAGTGGATTTCCTTGATCTGTTCGGCCCGTGGGCATGTGTCGTACCCGGTAGACCGTAGCGATCCGGCGCGCTGGTGGGTTAGTCTCCAACTAAGTCTAGGGGACGATACACGGAAAAAAGGGGTTTGTACGTAAGGCACGCTCGCAACATGATGCTGCTGTCTGTACTCTCAAGTACTGCACCTTTTTGCAAACATACCTGGGTGAGATATGTGACGGTAGCTCGCCACTTTTTTCAGAAAAGATGGTTCGACGCTACTACTGCTGCTGCTGCTGCTGTTGTATGCTACCGTGGTTCCAACCAAAACCCGATCAACCATTGCTTGGGGCCAGGGTATCCATTTTCGTACCGCTTATTCGGGGGCGTGGACACACATTGATATTGAAATATTTTCAGTGGTTTTTGTGCTTGGCCCGTAGGGCGGACCCTTCGATCCGAAGCCTACGGCAGTGATCTGCGCTGTATACTCGTACGATGCTGCTGTGCTTGTCGAGACTGTGTGTTGATTCGGCCGGCTTGGAACTTGGAAGCTGTGCTTGGGAGGACGCCAGGTTGATTTTGGCCGGCGTGGATGCTGTCCTTGGAAGTACTCCATAGATTGATTCGGCCGGCTGTGATGGTGTGTGTGCTTGGAAATACTCGGCAAGATTTAGTCGGTCGCCCCGGGAAGGGGAGGTTTGGGAAGACTTGAAATTAATTGGTTGATTGGGCCACTTGCGAATATACCTGGTACCTGGTACGCCTTTGCCATCCAGAGTTTGCAAGTATGACTATTAATAGGAGAGTTCACTATTACATATCAGAGTGTTGCTCCTTATTTCTAGATGACAATTCTCCCTTATTCGAAGAAATGGTTGGCTCAACCTCTGACGAAACGAACAAAACTACTGCTGTACCCAAGCTCAACCTTAACCCCTTTAGAACCGCAGTCCCGCTTTGCGGACAACCCACTCAAATTCTAAGCAATTAGTCCCCGAAACCGGACCGCAGTCCTAAAAATGGGACCCCACTGAAGCCATTGGTTAGCGTTTTCCCGTTCCTCTTGTACGCATACTCCGTGTCAAGCTTTTTATCGAATATGTAGTATTCATAGAAGCTCTATCTGAGGAATTGCTCCTCGCTCGTGCAGCAGTACAGCAGCAGCACATACGTACATTTGATATCGTTCGAAGGATAAACAACATTTTTTTTTACTGATGAAACCCGTAAGGTGTTGGTCCATGCCATCGCTGGTAAAATAAAATAACTGCCGAATGTGCACACCAACTACCAGGTACTTTACTCCTTCTTGACTCTGAACCTTAATCCCGGCCGTCGGGAAAATTCTCAGAATGAAAATACTGCTGTATGCTGTACCTGGTACATGGAAGGATTATGTAGTGTGAGGTATCAACCAATCCTGTTAATATTAGCACAACGTTGTCAACCATTCCTATTTGAGACCCCCAAGGTAGCGACCAAAAAAATGGTTGATATATTTATTGGTGTTGTCAACCATCTACGAGCAGCTTGGGCGCCCAGCGGTACGGTACCGGTAGGATCGTGTTGGGCCCGCCCCGTGCGACCTCTTGCCTTGCATGGCACACCTTGGACACCGATTTGTCACCGTCCCTCAATGACGCAGCAGTGGCTGTTGCTGCAATCGCCACTTTTTTGTCGTCATGTTTCGTGCCAGTCTGAAGTCTCCTCGTCCCTGAGAGGGTTATCTTTCAACCCTTTTAGGGCAAACTGACTGCTCGTGTAGAGACCCGTTTTGGGGACTATCCCACTATCCACTCAAAATCTAAGTAGTTTGTCCTCAAAACGGGCTGCAGGCCTACAGTAGGAGGGCATTCGAGTGGTTTGTCCTCAAAACGGGACCGCAATCCTGAGAGGGGTAATATTACGGGGGACCATAGGTAACCCGTTTAGCACCGCAGCCCCATATGTCGGGACAAATCACTCAAATTATAGGTAGTTTGTCCCCAAAACGAGACGGGTCCTAAAGGGGTTAATGGAACCTATGGTATACATAAAAACCTATATATTTCGCTATTTTACTAACAATATTTGGTGCTACCAGGTATTAACTATGGTCCCTCGTAATAGCGACAAATTCACGATTTTGGTCGACAAAAATCGTCGACAACGATAGTCCACGCGGATGCTTCAATACATACGCGTTCCGAGAAAGTTCCCAGACGATGCTGGTTAGGGTTTGCTCCCCGGGAAAGTTCCACTTCTCGTATACAGGATGAAAACTGTCAAAAAAAACATTTGTGTGGACTGTAAATCATTCGGTCGAAGCTAGACCGAGTGATAAACACTACTACAGTACGAGTAGTACGTACTGCTGTGTGATGTTAGGGCAACAACAATCGCAGCAAGTTTTCGACGGACTTGCTGACTTGGCCTCGTTTCGACGAAAATCGTTTCCGAGGACAGTCAGTCCTCATTGGTTCTTCGACACGTCCTCGTTCCGGGAAATTTTCCCAGGCGGGTCGGGGTTATCCATGAAAATTAAACAAGCAACAAGCTGTGAGATCGAGGATTTGGTCGAAACTCATGTTCGTAAGCTGTGTGTGACACTTCGATCGCGCGTATAACGGTTTTTTTATGGCCAGGAAGTACAGACAAAATCTGAAGCTGTAGAATTCAAGGAGTGGGTGTGTCCATGAAATAGGGTTTTCTTTTTTTTCTCGTACCTGGGGTACAGTACACGAAAAAAAAGGGAAACGGAGCCGTACTCGCTATCACTGCCGGAAGTTAAGACACACTACACCGGGTCGGGATTTTCGGCATAAATGAAGCAAAAAAAAAAGTTGTTTTTCTCCCAGTTTTGTTTTAATTGATTTTACGGGTTGGGATTTTCGTCAGAAATGAAACGAAACTTGTTTTCCCCCAGTTTTTGTTTTGCTTGGTTTTACGGGTTGGGATTTTCGTCAGAAATGAAATAAAACATGTTTTTTTTTCCAAGTTTTGTTTTATTTGATTGTAGCGCACCCCTCTGTCTGGGACTCGAAAGAAAATGTGAGGTACGAGGTATCGTTTTTTTTGTGTATAAGCTTGGCTGTACCGGTAGATGTTTGTGATTTTTCGGGGGGTCTGGAAGACGCATAGAATTGCCGAAGTAGCCCTAACCTGTGAGCCAATCAGACTCATTCAGCCGATGGTTCGCATTAGCCCCCGTGTCTCGTGCGTACACTGAATGTATGCCCTCCATTTTTTTCGGATGTGTTTATTAAATACCTGGTAGTATTTTTCGAGTATGTTCAATGAAAGCATGCGCTAATATATTTCGAGCATGTTGCCGAACAAAGATGTCAGGAGACAGCACTTCCACCCCTTGACAGACAGCAACTTTGCCTTGACGTGCCTTGACCGACACCAAACCAGTGCAGTACCTGGTAGGTTTTACTGTGGAGCAACCAGCGCTAAACCCTTGACGGCGCACGTTTTGCCTTGCTTGACATGTCTCCTGACATCTTTTTTGCCAAAGTTACGAGTATTATTCAGTTTGTTCGGCCCCATTCTGAATACAGGGGCCGGGTACGTGAACACAACAGCACGAGCCAGACCAGAAAAATAAGAACAAAGAGACAATACTGTAAACCGCAAACATTTCTGAAATGAAAAAGACTACCAGGTATTATGTAAATTAATGCCGCAACAAGATCAGAAAGGCTGCAAGAAGCAAAGCACTCGAGCCACCAGCGGTACGTGCTGAAAAAGGAACAGATACATAGAATACCTGCTGCAGGGGAGAAGAGTATGACAGCACGATCAAGCGGAAGATACCGGCAACAGGCTCGTATTGCATTGTATTGTTGTTGTTTTAAACTGCCGTTGACTCATGTACACATATTTAATCGTCACTTTTACTTTCCAGCCTAACTCGTAGGAGGTTCTACCCTCAGCGATCTTCTGGACAAGCCGTGGTCACAGGTGTCGTCCCTTATCCCCCCCGATACGTTGCCTTTATTTTTTTGTCGCGCATACGTTGGGTTCAGCCTTCCCACTGCTCGTCGATTTTCATCGAATGTAGCTAACTCACGCTCTCGCGCTTTCCGCTAATCATATTTTTAGACAGCACGATCAAGCGGAAGATACCGGCAACAGGCTCGTATTGCATTGTATTGTTGTTGTTTTAAACTGCCGTTGACTCATGTACACATATTTAATCGTCACTTTTACTTTCCAGCCTAACTCGTAGGAGGTTCTACCCTCAGCGATCTTCTGGACAAGCCGTGGTCACAGGTGTCGTCCCTTATCCCCCCCGATACGTTGCCTTTATTTTTTTGTCGCGCATACGTTGGGTTCAGCCTTCCCACTGCTCGTCGATTTTCATCGAATGTAGCTAACTCACGCTCTCGCGCTTTCCGCTAATCATATTTTTAATGCAAGAAAAAGTCCATACGAGCATACACTCGGTGAGACTTGGACCCACAAAATTGGCTGGGACGAAACAGAAAGGATATATAATACTCGTAAAGACCTGGTACAGTGTGAATATACCTGTCGCGCATACGGCAACAACAACAGCAACAACAACAAGCAACAACAAGCAACAACGACTGAACGCAACCCGCTTGTGCAATGTATGGTTCTGCTTTGATCTTGCTGGCAAAAATTTCCGCGAATTTTTGTACGGATGCTTCCCTGATTTTTCCTAGGGCCGCCGTCGACTCCAAAGAGACCTGGTGACGTGAAAAACCTCGGAAGGATGTCAGTACGGTATGAGACAAAAAGGGCAGCTTCCGACGTTTTTTGTTTTTCCCGTGCGTACGTAAAGCTTTCCTTTTCTTCGTCCCTACAGGTTTTGTATTTGCATTATTCATGGAATTTTCAATTTCCGAAGTTTTAAATATTTTGGGGAAAAAAGATCGGAAAATAATCTCTTGGCTCCAATATTGTACCATGTACCTGGCGGCAGGTACATATTTTACTAATACAGCAGTAGAGTATGTACGTACCAGGTAGGTACGTAGTTGAGTTTTGAACTCTTGATGCTATTCGCATGTCCACATACCTATCGTACATACCTGTTACGTTGTTAATACGATCAGGGTAGAGCTCTCAGGGCACCTGATCAGCTACACAGCAGTATTAACCCTTTTAGGACTGCAGTTTCATGTTGGGGACAATTGGGGACAAATTACTTGGAATTTGTGTGGATTGCCCCCAAAACGGGACTGGAGTTCTAAAGGGGTTAATATTCAATGTTAATATTCAATATTACTATTAATAGTAGTTTCATCATGTTTTTGTTTCAGGTTGAATTTACACCAGGTACCATACTATGTATCAGAAGTAGTACCCTCGTATTTTATGTGTACGTGAAAGATTATACTCCGCACGAAGTACTTGTTACGTACCCTGGTACCAGGTATTGTATAGTATCACATCAAGCGGTAGTTAATAATAGCAGTAATTTTACTGTTTTTTATGGATTAAAAAACAGCAGCTGTGAGATGGAGGATTTGGTCGAAACTCCTCTGCGCGAGCTTTGTGTGATACTTCGACCGCGCCTACAACGGGGGTTTTATATGGTCTCGTGGAGGAAGTACAGTCCGTATATTATGACGAAGACAAATTTGAAGCTGCAGAAATGAAGGAGTGAGTGTCTATATTTGGGAAGTGAAAATGAATTTTGAGGTTGCACGTGTTAGGGGGTGTCTTAACCCCCCCCCAGAGAGCATTGGGACGAACCGAATGGAACATTATTTGCCGCATGAATTGATGTTGATCTTGGTTGTGGGAAACGAATAGATTCAGTGCAGCCGGAGAAAAACAGTACCAGGTATATATCTAGGAAGAGAAAGAAAAGGTGTTGCACGTTGCACCCCTTTTTTCTCGTTTGGGAGGACCGAACGGCCCGACCGAAGGGGAACAAATAGCAGGTTACTTGATGTAGATGGACACCACCGAACATGGATGTGGACACCAATTTGCCTTTGGCATGTGCAAAAAGATACCGTTCGTGCCGATTCGGCTGGCGAGGCCCAGGATTCTGCATGGACCCACTCACCCCAAACACGTTTTTTTTAGGTAGGAATAGAACGAAGGACAACGAACAGCCTTGTTCCGCTCCGCTCGTTCCCATGCTCTTTGATGGGAGTTAAGACACGCCCTTAACCCTTTTAGGACTATCGTGTCGGGGACGCCCGTAACCCCGTTAGGACTATCGTGTTGGGGACAACTGGAGACAAAGCACTTGGAATTTGAGTGGCTTGTCCCCAAAACGGGACTGGAGTTCTAAAAGGGTGAAAAGCTTTTTGTTCTGACCCCTGCTCGTACACCCACACGAGTAAGAGTACTACAGCAACAGTAGATGGTCTTCCTCCTCACGACTGACTTGTTTCAACCCTTCCCAGCCTCTCTGCCTTCGCTGGTTCAACCAACTGCGCCCTTCATCAACCCTGTGAACCTCTTACCCATCCCCTCTGTTCAAGCATGCCAACGATTTAATACCTCTCCACAAACCCTAGATTTCCTCCTTCCTCCGTTCAATGTTCAATCTTCCATTTCACGATCGGGGAAATTTTGATTTTTCCCGGTGGTATTTCATATCTCTGGCATTACTACAACAGCAGTTTTGTACCAGGTACCTGGTACATAAATATACAAGTACCAGGTATATGTTTGGATGCCACCATCACTGCTACTATTAATACATATACAGATACCAGGTACTGCTGCTGTATATATATATTTCAGTCGGTCACCTGACAACCTGACAACCTCCCGAAGTTTGTTTGTTTTCTTCCGTTTCGTTTCGGTGTGCCTTGTCTCGTGAGTTATGTACCTGGTACAAGGCGCTTCGCCCCGCGGGCGGCCTACGCCGCCCGCTGCGCTCGCTCTGGAAGAAAAAGTACGTCGAATTACGCGACGCGGACAGAAGGTCGATGATTGAACATATATTTTTATGATTGTTGTAGTTGCAAATTGGCGACTTGATAATGCCAAGAGTCACTACCCCAGGTAGGGTACTGATTTTCTTCTTTCGATATGCTGTATGGTATGATATGTACCTGCTGGTATGTACGCACGAGAAAGCACAGCATGGCACAGCACAGCAGCACCGCAAAAACAACATGAAACCGAAAAATTCGGAAAGAGAAAAAATCCCCGTCCCCTCTCATGTAATAATTGTCTGCCCCTGGAACACCTCGCACCAGTCAAATAAGAAAAAAAAAAAAAAAACAGCAGAGCTTCTCCCTCAGCCTCGTACGCCGCCCGCCCCTCTCTCGACCACCTCGCCACCGATTCGGTCCTGGTAAAGCTTTCCTCCCTCTCTGTCACAGTGACCCCCGTTGCCCGCCCCGCGTGAAGCCCGGTGCTCACCGTGACCCTCGTTCGCCAGTTCGACGATGTCGATGGTCAGACGGGCGTTCGTCTCTGTCTATAGTTCAGCGTGGTCGCAAAAATAAGCACCGCTTGAATGTTAGGTTGCAATCCCGAACGACCGTTATGGGCTCGTACATACTCAGTCTAATTTTTCAGATGGAGGCCAAAGAGAGCCCATTCATGCTTCCCTGGTGTCTCGAGGCACACACGACGCCTAGCCACGAAAACCGCGACCGCACTCCTTGCAACCCCCCCTCTACCCGCCGGCATCCGCCAACACCCGCGACGGCGCCGGGCTCGCCCGCGTCGCAGTGCTCCGACTACACACGCACACGAAACGGAACAAGAAAAAAGGAAGAAAGAACTGAAAGTGCGAAAGAAATTTCAACCAGCCGGTGAAAAAAAGCGAAAGAGAGCCCCTAACCAAACCGCTGAAAAAAACAAAATCGACGTGTTCTTTTTTCCCGAGTTTTTTTTTCTATTGTTCCGGGAAAAAAAGTGTGGCACGAGAAGCAAGCACGCAAAGAAAGCAAGGATCGTAGAAGCGACAAAAAATCGTGGGAGACTCGCTTAGCGTGAGGCAGGTGCTTACGATCAAGTGATTTTAGGAAAAGGATAAACGTAATACCAGGTACCAGGTAGTGTTTACCAGGTATGTGGTGTCGGACGGTAAGGAGTAAGGAAGGGTGTTCCACCACTCAGCATAGGTACAGCAGTTGGCGTATAAATATTCAATAGTACCTCGGTTTAGAAACCCCGTCGGTCAGAAAAAATCATCAACTCTGTGAACCTCTTACCCACCCCCTCTGTTCAAGCATGCCAACGATTTAATACCTCTCCACAAACCCTAGATTTCCTCCGTTCAATGTTCAATCTTCCATTTCACGATCAGGCAAATTTTGATTTTTCCCGGTGGTATTTCATATCTCTGGCAATATTTCAACAGCGGTTTTATACCTGGAACATAGATATACAAGTATATGTTTGGATACCACCATCATCACTGCTACTATTAATACATGTACAGATGTTAATATTTAATACTATGAATACTATGTGCTACGAGTACAAGGTACTGCTGCTGTATACCAGGGTATATATTTTTCAGTTGGTCACCTGACAACCTGACAACCTCCCGAAGTTTTGTTTGTTTTCTTCCGTTTCGTTTCGGTGTGCCCTGTCTCGTGACGTATGTACCTGGTATGTGGTATCGGACAGAAAGGAGTAAGGATGGGTGTTCCACCACTCAGCATAGGTACAGCAGCAGTTGGCGTGTAATTATTCAATTAGTCCCTCGGTTTAGAAACCCTGTCGGTCAGAAAAAATATTTCGGCGGGGGAAAAAAAATGGCGCACGTATTATCTCGTGTAGTGTTGTCCTGTCTCTTAGGCCACTTCTTATGCAGTCGGATTTGCAGTCAGTTGGAAATGGTGCTATCGGCACGTTCACACGAGCTTTTGCCCCGAAAATGTGCGAAACTGCTGTTTCTCGCCCCAGAATGACTTGGACTTTTCTCAACTGGGCACCTGGAGAAGCGGGAAACAGCTCTATTACGGGGGACCATAGTTAATAGGACCAAATATTGTTAGTAAAAATGGTTAAATATATAGGTTTTTATGTACACCATAGGTCCTATTAACTATGGTCCCCCGTAATAGATAGGTTGGAGAATAGTCCAAGTCATTCTGAGGCGAGAAACAGCAGTTTCGCACATTTTCGGGGCTAAAGCTCGTGCGAACGTGCTGATAGCACCATTTCCAACTGACTGCAAATCCGACTGCATAAGAAGTGGCCTCAAAGCTTATTTTTCATGTATTTTCATTGTTTCGGTTGGTTTTGGTTCATGTTCGTATTTTGTGGTCTGTTTGTTCTGTTTTGTAAGCAGTTCATGCCTGTGAACCTCTCTGCCTTGTTTTGTTCCGTTGTCTACGAAAATTTAGAACAAAAAAAATAACAAAAAGAACCATCAGTTGTGAGATACCTAGCAGAAGGCTTGGTGGAAATTCATCGCTGCAAGCTGTGTGATTGGATGAAAAGAAATATCTGTGACCACGCTTGCAAAAAATAGTTTTTTTTTTTTGGAAAATTCCGATCTCAAAACTGATTTTCTTCTTTTCCAAGTATGATACACACATACTTCGAAGTGCACACGGTGTGAAGGTACCTACTTCTGAGCTACCGCGCTATAACAATCTCGGTAGGAGCAAGGCTTACAGCACTCATTCTGCATGTATGTGCACAAGCGAACGCCTTTTTTTCGGTGGCTTGTCTGGTCTCCGGTTTCCCTTCGCTTTTGTCGGTGACTTGGAAAGTCGGAAGGTGTTATTTTCACAGCGAGAGCAACCTTCCAATTTTTGGGATCGCCGGCCCATCTGGTTGTGAGCACTGATCAAGCAACAGTCCGCCACCTCACCCGAACCCGCTCCACTCGACCCCGCCCGATCCCACCCGACCCCCCCCGCCCCTCCCGCGCGCGCGTAGCCTGCGCTCTGCCTTCATTTATCGCGGTCGGTGAAACAGAGGCAATCTGATCACACCCCTCAAGAGCTCACTATTAATACGACTTGTTCGAAGACATATGGATTGAAGCTGCTGTAGTAAATGGCTGATTTTTTGCCTGACTGGATTCAGGGGGTGTAGACCAAGCCTCTCATAATTGCAGTCGGTTTTGTAGCCAGTTGAAAGAGTCAGTAGCTTCCAGCAAGTTCGCACGCGAAAAGGTGCGGGATTGGTATTTCTCGCCTCAGATTGGGTCGAGCCGTTCTTTAACCCTTTTAGGACCGCAGTACCGTTTTGGGGAAAAATCACTCTAATTCCAAGTGTTTAGTCCCCAAAACGGTACTGCGGTCCTAACAGGGTTAAGGCCTGTCCAAGAGCATCATCCCGCTTCTCGGGGGGGTCCAGTTGCCGGAAATCAACGTCAGCACTTTCGCGATCCAGCTGCGTCCAATTGTGCTCGCGATCCTGGAGTGCATCCAAAAAGATTGGATCTGAAAAAGAAGAAAAAAATAGATCCAGCCCACGATCGTAAAGCGAATTTGACCCAGTTGGATCGAAAAAGTGTTCGAGGTGATTGATTCCCTGCTCCTGGGCGCCTGGAGAAACGGATGACTGCTCTATAGATAGATCTTGGATTGAAGTTCGACCCGTTTTGAGGCGAGAAACGCCAATTTCGTGCGTTTTCGGTGCAAAGGCACATGGGAACGTGCTGAAACCGATTTTTTTTTTCAACTGACTGCAAATCCGACTGCATAAGAATTGGCCTGAGGGTCATACCTGGTAGTTTTTTTTTGTCTCGGAAACAGTGTGCATCAACAATTTTGTCGAATACTCTGGAGCGTGTGGTGAGGTACCCTCCCCTCCACAGCCAACCTACTATCTGGAAATGCATTTTTTGTTGACACCCCACCGCCCCCAGTAGTGCTTGCCATGGTAGTCGGTAGTCACGACTTGGGCCAGCTGCGACAAAATGGTGCTTGAAGTATGTAAGTACGAATCGACACACAGTTTTGTAACAACATATGTTGTTCGACGAAGTCCTCGATTTCGCGGCGGATGTTTTTTTTTTGTATTTTGTACCCCGGTTTCAAAAATACACCTTAACAAAGCAACGGTTGGCATGATGGTTCACTTTTCTATTAACTCCTCATTGCATATTTTTTTCCCCCTATCAAATTTCCCACGTGCCGCTCTGGGCAGAAATTTAAACGCTCGGTCTCGACTATAAACTATGAACGCTCCTTAAATATCCCACCCAGAGTATAGTGCTCGTAGGGCTCACCAGGTATGTTTCGGTTTCGTTCAAAACCAAAGGGATGCGTGCAGAAGTCTCAACCATCTTTTTCCCAGCTGGGCCAAGTCGTGAGCAGCCCTCACCCCCCCCCGCCCGTTAGCCCCAGCCCCGCGTTCGTTTCTGTACGGCGAATATTGGTGCACACGTGGCCGGGACCCCCCCCCCCTTCCCCTTGCACAGCGTGGGCGTAAACAAACCCCTGTTGTGGCATCGAACAATGTAGCAAACCCCACAAGGAGTTGACACCCTGTCGAATCGGTGACGCCTAGTGGTGTCTCCAAGGGTGTTTGTTGGACGTCCACATTGCAGGGGGGGGGGGGGGGGGGGATCCCGGCCACCTGTGTGATTAAAAACCTGTCCGAAAGTTGCATGTCATAATACCCTAGTCGCATCATAGCTACGGTATGTTTTTTTTTATGTCATTGGCTTGCAGCAGTGTGCCACCCCCATAAAAACGGGGAAACAAACAAAAAAAAAAAAAAACAGAAAAAATTACGGGGTCAAAACCTGATGTTCCAATAATACTTGTAGAAGACAGATAATCTGCAGATAGATCATCTAGATCATCTAGATCATCTAGATCATCTAGATCATCTAGATCATCTAGATCATCTACTGTAGATACTATGTTTTGCCGTTATGATTACGTTGTGCCAGAGCGGTATCATTGCAGATCCGACCCCCAAAGAGCCGTTGGCACAAGGACTCCTCCCCTGAGCAACATTCGTCTACGAGTAGGTCGGGCAGGTCCGTAAAATATCAGGGACCTGGTTTAGTGTCTGCCCCTGAAGAGATCTACACCACGAAAGGGGGGGGATTCGGTCTGCCCGCTTTACGTGCGGAGCGCATTAACATGTCAGGGATTTCGCCATGCTCCGAGTGCTTACATAATAAAGAAGGGATCTAATCTGCAACGCCCCCGTCCCCCCTTCCGCCCCCTTCCGCCCCCGCCGCTGCCGCCTCCATCCGTAACTCCCCTCCCGCCCCGCGTTCCCACGTTAGACCTGGAGATCCATCTGCCACGTACCCTCTCCGTATTATGTTTCGAGGAGGCAAGCGTCATACTACCGGCGCGGGTGCCGTGAAGGCCAGGGTAGGGGCAGGGGGAGAGGGAGGGGGAGAGGGAGGGGGAGGGGCAGGGGCAGGGGACGCGGCCGAGGTAGAGGATCGAGCGAGCAAAGGACGGCGTCGGTGGTGGGGGTCGTCCGCGCGGTACGAGAGGAGGGAGACGAGGAGGAGGACGGGGGGGGGTGTGTGAAAGAGGCAGAGGAGGAGGAGGAGGAGGAGGAGGAGGAGGAGGAGGAGGAGGCGGCGGAGGAGAGTGACGGGAGCGAGGGGAGAGATGGGGATGGAGACGACGAGTGGTCTCCTTCCGCGCGGCCGCACAAGCGGAGACGTTTCTTCGGTCTACCTCCCAAGACCGACCCCGAGAGGCGCCCTAGCCGGAGCCGGAGCCGGCGGAACGCCGGCGGCGGGGTTGGAGGTGGGGGCAGCGCCAACCCTCTATCCTTGTCGCTTGCGGAAGCGGCGGCCTCACCCCCACCCTCCTCGAACGAAGGCGAGGAGCAGGAGGCGGGGGAAAGGTTGGATGCTGCGGGGATTCGGTCCACATCTTCCCGCGCCTCATGCGCGCTTGGCCGAAGGGGTGCCTCGAGATCAACCAGGTCGAACGCGGCGGCAGTGGCGGTGGCGTCGCCGGCGGAAGGGGAGGGGGAGGGGACCGCGGGGGCAGCGGTGGGGGTGGGACGAAAGCGCCGTTCCGCACGCCTTCGGCTTTGCCCTGGAGGAGCGGCGGCAGCGGCAGCGTCGGAGGCTGGGGATCGCCGCGCCCAAGTGAAGGAAGAGCGCGGCATCCGCCGCGGCAAGGTGGGGAGCGATGCCCGCGTTACCCGCGGCAGCAAGCTCGCGGCGGAGGCCTCCCGCAGGCCTGTCCGCGGCTGGCATAATCTGGCCGCGCCGCGGAACGGGGTAGCCGGCGACGGTGGCGGGGGTGCGGGACGCGCGATGGGCGCGTCGAAGGGCGTACCTTTTTACACGTTTGCTCGCGGAGGTGGTCTGGCGGAGGGTAGAAGCGGTAGCGGCAGCTGCGGCAGCAGTAGCAGTTCGGCCGGCGGCTGGCCGGGGGGAGGGGGAGGGTTCAGGCGCTGCTTCAGTCGACGTCGTGGGGGTGAGCGAGGGATGACGGAGGGGGACGGAGCGAAGCGGCATTCGTGCCGGGAGTTCGCGTGTCCGAGGCGGGCTCGTTACGGGACGCCCGGCTGGCTGCCGGCGCACTGCGTGGAGCACCGGCGGGACTGGGAGGTTTTTCTCAAGGTAACGCTTGTGGTCGATTTATTTGATTGATTGGTTGGTTGATTGAACGGTTTGTTCGTTGGTTGACTAGCTGGTGGGCTCGTCGATTGTCGGTCAATTGTTTGATGAGTTGAATGTTCGATTGATGGACTCGATTGACTGTATTCCCCGTCTCTCTATCACCGTACCTCTCCGCTCCTCCCCCTTGCCCCCCCGCCTTCCCGCCCCTACCCCCCCCCCCCCCCCCCCACACACACACAGTATGCCTCCTGTCTTTCGGAGGGCTGCATGGAAAAGCCGAGGTACGGGATCCGCGGAGACCGCTCCCGCGTTTACTGTGCGCGGCATCGCGTTCCCGGCGTGGTAGGACTAGCCTCGGTTGGGTGGAATTTTCCTGACGGCCCCCGAGGCGGCTGGGTGGAGGCCGAAGAGGACGGGATGGGGGTACCCGTTGACTCGGACGCTGACGAGGCTGCGGAGCTGGAGTTTAGGGCGGCCGTGGCGGCTGTAAGAACGGCTAGAAAAGTAGCGGCGGAGGCAGCGGAAGCGGCAGCTGTGGCGGCGGATGCAGCGGTGGCGGCGGCGGCGGCGGCAGCAGAAGAGGAGGAGGAGGAGGAGGAGGAAGAGGAGGAAGAGGAGGAGGAAGAGGAGAAAGCGGTTGGAGGCGGGGGGAGGGCGATGGCGGTGGGGCCGCTGACGGGGGCGGAGGCGGCGGTGGGTCTGGGGCGGGTTCGTGTTGACTCTTCGGAAAGGCCGGCAGTGGTGGCGGCGGGGGGGGGGAGTGGGTCATTGTCGGTGCAGGTAAACGGGCGGACGCTGCGGAAGCGGCGGCGGTCGGGCATGGCGGTGGGCGACCAAACCACCGGGGGTGTCAAAGCTGAGGAGGGCAGGAAGGAGGACAGGAAGGGGAAGAGTGGAAGGGGAGGGCAAGATGATGATGGGGAGGAAGGACTGAGGGTTGGTTCGCGGACGCTCCACGCGCGGGCGGAGAGGGCCGGAAGGGCGGCCAAGAGGAAGTTAGTGTCGAACGGGGTCAAGGACGAGCTTGGGGAAGGGAGGGGGAAGAGTCCGCGGGATAATAGGCAGAGTGGGGGTCAGGATGGTGTAGATAAGATGGAGGAGGAAGCTGCGGACGCGGCTGAAGCTGCTAAGGCTGCAGAAGCTGAGACGGTGGCGGCAGCAGCAGCAGCAGCAGCAGCAGCAGCCGTGGCGGAAGCGAAAGCGGCGGCGGCAGCTGAAGCAGAAGCGGCAGCCGCAGAGAAAAAAGAAGCTGCGGCAGCAGTAGCGGCGGCAGCGGCAGCGGCAGCGGCAGCGGCAGCAGCAGCAGCAGCAGCAGCGGACAGAAAGGAGGAGGAGGAGGAGGGAGTGCGCCTCCTCGCGGAGGAAGAGTCGCGGTTCGCGCCGGGCCGCTTCGTCTTCCTCGTGCCTCCGAAAAAATGCGACAGGCCGATCCTCGTCGGAAAAATCGTCACGGCTTCACAGGCGGCAGCGCCGCCGCCGCCGCCCCCACCCCCGTCGTCTCCCCCCCCCCGAACCATCCCCGTTTCCTCGGCTACTTCGCTGCTTCTTGCTAACGCCGCAGCGCTCATGGAGGGTGCGACGGGCGTGCCGGGCCCGACCACGTGCGGTCCGCCTCTCGCCCCCACCGCTGCCGCGGCCGCCGCTGCCGTCGCTGCCGCGGCTGCTGCGGCGGCGGCGGCTGCCGCGCCGGAGGAGGAGGAGGAGGAGGCGCTGGCGGGAGCGCGGGGGCTGGGTAGGAAGGGTGCCCTCCCCGGCGGCGGTCTTGGCGAGGATAAGAGGTGGATACACGTGCACTGGCACACGCCAGCGAGTCTTCGAAGATTGGACTACTGCAGGTGAGCGAGGGGACTGGCGAGGGGGGTGTGGGGTTCTGTTTTTTTTTTGTTTTTCAGGGGCGGGGGGGGGGGGGGGTGGGGGTTGTGTTTGTTTGGTATCTTTAAAGTGACAGTCACGTGCCGGTTGGTAACGTTGCCTGTTGTGGATTATGTGACGCTTGCCTTCTGAGGTTTGTAAGCGGTGACGCACGAGGCTCACCTCCTCTTCTCTGCCACTACACCCTGTGGCAGGCCAATATTACATGACCCAAAACATCCATACATCTACCGTTGCCTAAGGCTACGAACAGGGGGGGGTGGGCAATCATGATGATTGTGGGCACCTTCGTTGGGGTCCTGAGGGCTGGCGGGTGGGGGGAAGTGGTGGCGTTTTTTGGAGGGGGGCAGGGGGGTTAAGTTTTTCAGAGTTGAGGTTTTCTAGAGGTTGGGGGCGGGCACCCTCGTTGGGGTTATGTTTGGGGTCTGGGTGCTGGTTTGGTTTGGGTTTCCATGTTGGGGTTTGGTTGTGGCTTGTTTGTTTTTTTTAAGGGGGGGGGGGGGTTGTTTTGGCCCGGTTTTGGTTTTGATGCGCGTGCGAATATAGGGGTGAGGGCATATCTATATGTCCCTAAGTAAGAAAGGACGTTTTCATTCATTGCTTATGTTCGAACTGTCCTTATAGGGATAGGGGCGGAGTGGTGGCACTTTTCACCTGTATGCCACTGTGTCCGGAAATACAAGCACCGTTTTTTTGCTATCATTAATTGAAAACGGTCCCTGTATGTAGGGATGGAGTGGTGGCACTTTTCACCTATTTGCCACCATGTCCCTAAATATAAGAACCGTTCATTTACTAGTATTCAATGAAAACGATCCCTGTATGTAGCGAAGGAGTGGTGGCACTTTCCACCTATATGCCACCATGTCCCTAAATATAAGAACCGTTTCTTCACTAGTATTCCATGAAAAGTTCCCTGTAAGTAGGATCGGAGTGGTAAAGCTTTTCGGATTGGTAAGACCCTTAGAAGTGAGGAACTTTATATACCAAATTTCGTCGGAGTACCGTTCGTAGGGCGGGGTTTCACCATGTTTGTTACATGTTTGTGTGTACACCTAAGCGGCGGGATCTCGTTGATCTGGCTGCTCTTTCATCCCTTCCACATCTTTGGACAGATCATGATCTACATACAGATCATGATCTACAGATAATCTGTTAATAGTTCCTCGCCTGCCGTTCACCCCATAATAATCCTATGGTAGCATTTCGATAGACCCTCACCCCCCCCCCACCTCTCCGCTATGCCTCCTCCCCCCCCCCCCCCCCTCCCTCTGTGCTTCCTCAGGGGTCCGTTTACCCCGGATTACGTCAAGAGGGCCGGCAACAAAGCAGGGGGGTGGGGTCCGTTCGTCACCAAGATAAGAAAATCGTCTGTCGGAGTTACCAGCGCAGGGCTGCTGTCCAGCCGCTGCATCCCCGCGGATGCCCTCAAAGAGCTCGGGCTCTAGACGGGGGACGGAACGGGATGGGATGTAATAGGACGAGGCGATATGGGACGGGACGGGAAGGGGCGGCACAGGATGGGATGGGATGGGATGGGATGGGATGGGATGGGATGGGATGGGAAGGGATAGGATGGGACGAGACGGGAAAAAATCCCGTCCTGGGCTGCTGTCGTCCCGCCTCATGCCCGTGATTCTCTTCGTAAACTCGGCTTCTGGACGGGGCACGGGACGGACTTTAACGCGATGCGATGGGAGGGGTGGGATCGGAGGGGATCGGATGTGGTATGACAGAATGGGGCAGGACGGGACGGGATGGGACGGGACGGGACGGGAAAGCTTGCCCGTCCTGGGCTGCTGTCGAAGCTGGTGCATCCCAGCCGACACGCTCTCAAAGAGATTGGTGTCGAGACGGGCGACGTGACGGGATGGGACTATACGGAATGGGACGGGACAGGACGTGACGGGAAAGCTTTCGCGTCTTGCTCCGGGAGGGATACACGACGTTGGTCGGCTGACCAGCTGCATGGGCGGCTTCTCTAGAAATGTCAGACGGACAGGCCAGGCTAGGACATATCAGACTAGACTAGAGCGAACTAAGGCAGGCTAGGTTAGGCTAGTTAGGCTAGGCTAGGTAACGCTGAACCAAGGCAGGCTACGACTGGCTGAGACGGGACTGAATAGGGCAGGGTATGTATCCGGATGAAGACGAAGGGAGGGGGGCGGGAGCGGTGGGGTGCTGGGCGACGACGCTGGGCGAGGCGGGGACGGGGAGGAGGAGGGGGGGAGCGTAGGCAGGGGCGAGAGCGGCGTGTTCGAAGAGCTCCGTTTCCTCCCGCCTTGGGCTGGGTTTGGGCTGGTCGGCGTAAGAGCAGTAGGTACCGTGTACACTACCGTGGTTACCGTGACCGTGTACCGTGGGTGCCCGCCTGGTAGGGGCGAGATAAACCCAGGAGAAAGAAGTTTCCTTCTGTTCCCTCGTCTCATTATCTCCTCCTGCTGCTTCCTCTTCTTCTTCTTGGTTTTCTTGTCTTTCTGCTCCTTCTCTAGGTTCTTCTTGTTTTCGATTTTTCTTCTTCTAAAAATGTTTTTTTCTTCTTGTTCGCGTTCTCGTTTGGCGTTTTTTGTTTCCTCCCTCTGCCCCCCCCCCCCCCCCCCCCCCCCCCCCCCCCCCCCCCCCCCCCCCCCCCCCCCCCCCCCCCCCCAGGGTCTATAGTCATACGACTACGACCATGCATGAGATCGAGTACATCTCTCCTATCGAGTACACCCCCCCCCCCCTCCCCCCACCGCTTTAGCCGTGCGTGCAGGGTACAGCCATAAGACGCTAAATACGAGGGGGCCCGCGGTTTGACCCGCTTGACTGACCGCCAAACCCACACTGAAACCAAAATAATAAGGCCGAAAGACCCCTTGACGCGTCAAACCGGACCGGTCTCCTATTGTCGAGGAACTTAGTAATCAGAACCTGATATACCTCCACTTGATTTGCTGTCTCAGGGTGGGGTTGACGCGAGTGTCGTGTATCGGAGTAGCCGCAAAAACGGTTTCGCGGCGCGCTGATTGGCTGAAGCTGGGATTTGATTTTTTTTTTTCTGGACAAGAGATAAGGCGGCGTGGTGCCCCTTGTGCGGTCTGGACGCATGTGTGCTATAAACGGTGTTCGTGGATGTTTGCTGTTGCATTTTAGGGGGGGGGGGGGGTAGTGGTGGGAGCTCATAGCAGCGATGGTGCCAATAGTGGTGGTAGCATTAGCAGTAGCAGTGGTGGCGGCTGCGGTAGCAGCAGCAGCAGCAGCAGCAGCAACAACAACATCGGCAGCAGATTGCGGCAGCGGTGGTGACGGTGATAACAGCAAAGCAGTCGCAAAGTAACAGCAGCAGCAGCAGCAGCAACAGCGCCGCCAGTGTTGCTGCTGCTGCTGCTGCTGCTGCTGAATTATTTTCGCTGTTGCTGGGTTTTTTTCGTGGTCGTACGCGTTGGTTCGTGGGCGTGCACGGGTAGGTGTGGGTGCAGAGGGCTGGCGGGGGTGGATGGTGCGTTTTGGTGTCGGTTTAGTGTTCGTCTTGTTTGTGGGCGTGAAAGTGCATGTTGCTCGAAAGAGCGTGTGCGTGTATGAGCGTGCGATTTTTTTTTTGTGAATTTTGATCGCACTACTGCTGTAAAACTTTTTTTTTCGTGCGATACTCTGTCCGTGGAGGACATTCACGTGTTGAGCTGTGCTAGGAAGCTCCCCCCCCCCCCCCCCCCCCTCCTCCCCTCTCCCCACCCCCACCACCACCACGACCCCCCCCGACGATCGTGGTGGCTGTAGCGGCGGCGGCGGCGGCGGCGGCGGCGGCGGTGCGTCTTGTGGTGGCGAGCGCATCCTAGAGAAACCGCCCGCTCGGCTAATCGTTCCGGGTTTGGGTTTGCTGGGATTGAGGGGGGGCAAGGGAGATGAGGGGGGGGGGGACGCGTTGAGTTAACCCCTGCAGATGCACCCACATTTTTTGGGACAAACTACTTGTGTTCAGTGCGGGATCGGCATTCCAGTAGTAGAAGGGTCGAGAGGGGAGGGGAGGGGGAGAGGGGCGTCAATATTATTGGTGTTGGTGACAAATGGGGTGGGATGGCTAGGGCCTGGAATGGGAATAATTTTTCGTGCGTTGTGTGGTGCGATGGGTGCGCTTTCGTGTGTGCGCGGGGTCTGTCGCGCGCGTCTGTCTCCCTCTCCTCTCTCTCTCTCTCTCTCTGTTGATGACTGACTGGACCCGTGCTGTAAAATATGTACTTTTAGCGCACCGTGTGTACCAGGTGCCTTTGGGTGCGAAGCCGAGACGTTTCGGTGGCTTTTTGTTTTGTGCCAGGGGTGGCGCACCTACCGCCTGCGTGCGAGAAGAAACCCTATTATTGTAGTAATTCTACTATTAATGGTGGGTTTCGCGCATACAGCAACATGCGAAAAAGCCTGCCTGAAAAAGGAAACCCTATTATAGTACTTTTACTGTTAGTACCGGGTACCCAAACTGCTGTCGCGCATGCAAGAAGCGGCGGCGGCAGTGGTGGTACGCCATTTGTTGTTGTAGTGAGTTGCTGCCGCGCTGAACCGGGAGGGGGGGGCGGGGGGGGCGAACAACAAGAGGAGACGGGGCGGGGTTTTTTGGAGCTCAAAGCGCGTTTGCTCTGAATATGGAGGAACCTGATACGCAACGGGAAGAAATAAACCAACAAGGAAAAAAATCGAAGGAGAAAGGTTGAGAGAGAAGAACGAACAAAGAGGCGGGGGGGGGGGGGGGGGGGGAGGGAAGGGAAGTAGAAGAGGAGGGGAGGAGGGGAGGGAGGGAGGCAGGAGGGGGAGGGGGAGAGATGAAGGAGGGGGGGGGGGGCAGTGAATGACAGTTGACATGTATTACCACTTTTAGTTTTTTCACGTTCGTTCTGGGAGAATGAGCGTCGTAGAATGATGATCGTGGAGAAGTGGCCGAGTCAGGCGACTGGTTTGCAAACGAGCGAAACACGAAAGAAAGAGATAAGGGAGGGTGGGAGGGAGAGTGGGGAATGGGGGGGGGGGGAAGGGGCGGGGAGAGGGTGGGGGGGGGTTGAACGCCTGAAGGGGCCACGATCGGCGGGTACAGTAGTATAAAATAGTTGCGGGAGGAGGAGGCAGTTGTGAAGGAAGTGGAGCGCGGTACGCCAAGAGAAGCGTTCGGCACAAGGCGAAACGCCACTGTATCTCTATAAATACATGTAATATATGCTGGAGCTATATGGTGTTTTGGACGGGCGAATACACGGTTAGGATGCCGCTCTTGTGCCCTCAATTTTAGGGGCCGTTAATACCCAGAAGGTCCTGACATCTTCGGACAGGGTGGTACGTACATCTTAATGTTATCCCCTTCGGGGTTTCCATTCATAATTATTAATGGTTTTGTAGTATATAGAGGGGGAGCGTGACAGACATACATGCACGGTGACGTAACTACAGCATCGGCGACTCCAAAAGCAGCGCGAGCTGGCTGCCACGCACCCCCTCGGTGCCCGGAGTTACACTGCTGCTGTGAGGAGGATGTCCGAGCAGAACACCCGGGCGCGTACCGCTCGTACGGCACGGGTAGCTCCTTTTTCATGCCGTGCTATTATTGTTTCTGACTTGACGGGGCTCTTCAGAGCGATGCCTTGCACGGGTGCTGTGGCTTATTATTTTTCGAGCTCCTCGCACACTGAGCTCAATATGTCACCCGAAACATGCCTCCAGAGAAGTCTACTGTAGTTCGCGCAACCTGACCAACGCTTCTACGATGTATGCGCTAGCTGTAGCTACGCGCGTAGTCCTAAGGCGTATTATTGTGGAGGTGGGGGGGGGGGGTAATTATTTTCCGAATTATTTTCCGAATTATTTTCCGAATTATTTTCCGAATTCGAGGAGAAATATACGATAAAAATGATCAAACCACCAGGTATTAGTAACCGTTAGTTAGTTGCTTGCACTTGAGGAGCCGGGTCGGTAAAAAAACATTGCCTCAGAAGGCCAAAAAAGTGCACCCCTTGCCGTGGGATAAGCCTTCAACCCAGAAACCACCCAGATTAATCCCGATGTAATTCTCTGGAAACCCTTTCATCGTGGTTTTATGTAGAATATTGTTCGGCATGTATGTGGCGTTCGGTTGCCGCCTTTCATTGTCGAGTGGGTCTGTTCATGTTTCTTATCTACTATGGTTTCTCTTGCCACCCGACAATGTGCAGCATGATCTTCAACATTGACCACTCATAACTTTCCCGGAAGAAGAAAACCTCGGAAACAAAAAAAGGAAACCCACACATTGTAATCAAAGTCAGGTTTTTGGGATCAGGAAAAAAGAGACTCTCGATTGAGGAATAATGAGCCGCCGAAAACGTTGGTGCCACTCTTCTTGTACTACTCTTATCAATACCATTATACACCCCCCGGACAGACGGATCATGATCTATCCATCTATCTTTCTGAACCGTGTACAGCAGTAGACCATTCAGTTCCTCACCTACCCGCCGTTGTGGGTGGTGGTGTGCAGGATCTATCTGTGTATAGAGGACAGATCCAACCCACCCGGGAAAACCCGCCGCGAGAGACCAACCACCCCGCGGATATAGATCTATACTCATACTCGAAGTAGATCATTTCACGGATCGGTTTATGTAGTCTGTCCCCAAAATATGTGTGTGTGTGTTCTTCACATGATGGGTGGATGCAGTTATCAAGAGTTCTCAACAGGCAGTTAGTTCTCAACAGGTGTGCAGGTATTTCATACAAGCATTAGTTCGCTCTTGCGCCACTCCCCTAGGCACTTCCCGGAGGGGAACCTTGTATAATGTATATTATATATATATATATATAATATGCGTCTTCAGCCCGACAACATGAGCTGCTGCTATTACCCACACAGATCATACAGATTATCACGAATCATCTATCTGATCTGAAATATATTACCAGGTATGTACGTACGTACGTAGATCATCAAGGGAATCGTCGATCATCTGTGCGACCAAGGGGTGAAACGAATCATCAACTTTAAACAAGAAGTGGGGACCAGGTAAGGACCTTTTGCAGACTTCTTCAAATGAATCCACCCCCAACGACCCTTGTTACATTTCCTTCCGTTCACACCCCGGACAGGTCGTGATCTACCTGATCTCCCTATTTACAGCAGATCATCTAGATCTATCAGTTCCTCACCTGCCGCTCTGAGACATCATGCGGAAGATCTGTGACAGTACACGGATAGATCCAGCCCAGGAAACATGTGCTACTGCTGTAGATCATGCAGATGATACAGGTCCCATCCGGCAACATGAGCTAGACCATACAGATCATACAGAGCATGCAGATCGGGAAGTAGATCTGCGCCCCCGAAAGATCTGTAGATGATCACAAGGGACTCGAGGATATGTGCGAGAGGTGTGCAGTTTTTTTTCGGGTAGAAGTTGCGGTGGTCCCGGTGCAGCTTGCAGCAACACGACGCCAGTCGACGAGGGGAGGAACGGCTGAAATCTTCTCGCGATGCATGTACAAGGCGCGAACTGTGGTGGGGAGGAGAGGTGTACTCGATCTGATGCATGGTCGTAGTCGTATGTATGACCATAGACCCCCGCACCCCTACAATGCCGGGACGGAGCACGTCGGGTTTTCGCCGACCAGAGGCAGACATTGCTTGCACCAAGCGCGAAGCGAAACGTGAGGTGTCCGGCGAGTCGCATAGGGTGGCCTGCATCCTACTGCTGCTATGAGCCGCTCTTTGAGGCGGAGTTTCTTGCACATGGATGACAGCGTCAATGAATTGATCTAGTTTCTGGTGTGGCCAGTTCCAGAGACAACAATGGGTTTACTATGCAACTGGCTCGTGGGTGCCTTACCATCTACACACTACGTGATACGATCATCCCCCTTGTGCGGAGTAAAAGGTTCTCCCCGCACAAAAATGATCCGAGAGAGGGGGAGGGGGGGGGGGGGCAGAGCCCTGCTATGTACGTAAGTATGTGCCCCCGGATCTGAGTTTACGAGTATTCTTACGGGGGGGCATAGTAAATAGGACCAAATATTGTTGGTAAAAGTAACAACATATATTGTTTTTTGTGTGTACCGTAGGTCCTATTTAATATGGCCCCCCGTGAAAGTAGGAGGGAGAGAGAAAAGAAGGGCGAATACATTAAAGGAGATGGATGAACGAACGAAAATAATAAGAACGAGAAGGAGAAGGAGAACGAGAAGGAGAGGAAGAACGAGAAGAAGAAGAAGAAGATGAAGAAAAAGAAGAAGAAGAAGAAGAAGAAGAAGAAGAAGAAGAAGAAGAAGAAGAAGAAGAAGAAGAAGAAGAGTCTCGCCTTTCAAATCGTGCTCGAGATTCCGATGACTCGTGCTCGTGTTACAGTAAGCCAAGCGGCGCGACCATGCTATTTGTTGTTGTTGTTGTTGTTGTTGTTGTTGTTGTTGTTGTTGTTGTTGTTGTTGTTGTTTTCGTTGTTGTTGTTGCTGCTGTTGCTGTTGTCGCTGTCGTGTCGCCAATTAATGATGCCACACCGGGCGGAAATATAAGAAACCATCCAGTCTTTATCTCAATGCCTAAATGCCCTTTATTTTTACGCTAGATGTGATCCTGCTCAATACCGGTAGCGCCATGCCGGCGTGCGTACGATATCTCATGAGGTACTTCTCCGTACAATTCTAGCGAAAGTTGGTTGAGAAACGAGAAGGGCACCCAAAAAAAAAACGACCGAAACACACACGCCCTTCACACATACCAGGTACGTCTGCGCACATATAACTAAACCGAAAGTTCGTAAAATTATGCGACTCCTGGCAATTTTGAAATTTCCCGTTCTCCGCGGCTTCATGCACGTGAAACGGCAGATAACAGACCGCCTCCTGGCGCTTACAATACCCGGGCAAAACCGAACACCCCGCCGGATCAGCATCAGCACCAGCACCATGCCCACGACGAACGAGGCGTTCTACGATAGAGGTAGCACATTTTCGCTACAATGTTATCTGACTGACGGGGGGGTTCCTTAACCCAAAATCGTCGGAATGCTAATATTTTTTCGAAAATTGACGTTTTTTTTGTATGCACGGGGGTAATGGGATGCGATTTGATTTTTGCTGCAGTCAGTTTTCGGGTGAGGCATATGGAGCTCCTTAGGTGAGGAGCCTCCGAAAAAGTTAAGGGTGAACCTCAGTCGTAGAACGCCTCGAACCTACTGTTGGTAGCAAATAATCATGGGGTTGTGCCCCGAAAATAAAGTCCCCTGTTTTTAGAAGGGTCATCATAGCATCTTCACAGCGTTCAAAAGGCGACCAATCAAACAACAACAGCAACGACGACAACAACAACAACAACAACAACAACAAAAATCCTGCGAAGAATCTAGCAGGTCCTCCCGGGCCGGGCCTCTTCGACGCAACGAACGCCTTGCTTGGCGAAACAATTTGAAACAAAATATGCGAAACGACAGCTTAGCAACAACTTTTAATACCAATCCGCTTCCGTAGCGCGTGTAAAACCTAGCGTGGCGAAACAAATTGAAAAAAAATACGCGAAACGACAGCTTAGCAACTTTTAATAGCAACCCGCCTCCGTAGCGCGTGTAAAACCTGGGCGTGGGGGCGCCAGGGAGGGGGGGGAGGGTGTACTCGATAGGAGAGATGTACTCGATCTCATGCATGGCCGTAGTAGTCATATGACCATAGACACTCGCATCCCTACAATGCCGGGACGGAGCATGTCGGGTTTTCACCGACCAGGCAGACGTTGCTTGCACAAGCGCGAATCGAAACGTGAGGTGTCTGGAGAGTCGCATGAAGGGTGAGCTGCATC